>CM023103.1:14295850-14725917 GCA_013103745.1 Gardenia jasminoides
AATGAACATAGCTACCAGAAAGGATCCCTAGAACACTTAGCGGAAAGAAACAGGGTAATAGGAATAAAAGGCACATCAGCACAATAATATAAAATGGTCATCAAATCTAAAAAAACCAGCCCTACAAGTTGACAAGATGCATTTAAAAAAAAAAAAGCTACACAAACCTTTTTATTATCAACAAAAAAGACAGTAGATTGACAAGAAACAACAGTCAAAAGAGTAGCTAAAACGGGCAAATCAGGGGAGTAGACCACCAAATCTCCAGTAAGAACCAGTAGTACAAATGATCAAAGCTGGTTTGGTTTAAAAGTAATATGTCAAGGTACGCCTTATCATGTGGTTGTAGAAATAGACTAGCTACCAAGAACAGATTGCTCAAATGGGGATTAATTCTCAGAATTGGTTGCCTTATGTTCATGTGAAATCTGTGAAGCATCTATTCCTTATGTCAGTACTCTGCATACATATGGGGAAGAATTTAGCAGCCTTGCTGGATGTGTAGGACCTCATGGATGCAAGAGGTGGATTAGAGTTCTGATTTACCTGAAGAAAGCCACAATAATAATAATACACATACACGGGAAAATACAATATTAGAATCGACATACCCTGGGAAACCGTTGTTTTAGTTTTCCTCCTCCAGCTATCTTCGCCGAGGTTGAAGAAGCCCCAAGGCAATTGCCGCCTGTCATTCAACCAAACATGAAATTTTCCGATCAAAGCGACCTAATACAGAAGAAAAACAATAAGAAAAGAAGGTGAGATGTAATGCCCTAACCCTATGTAACGCATCGCCATCGGAGTGAGTCTCCCTCTGTCCCTGACGCTTGACGTCGGTGGTTACTTCACATTTCTAGGTCTTTCAAGGTCAGCCCAAACAAAAGCGTTTAACGGATGGGACAGGACATGATATGGACCCAGGCCAATTATATTCTATTATATATCGGAAATACTAATAAAAATGTAGGAAGGAAAAAGGCCAAACTTGCCCAATCTTTGTTATGGGATCCGGACGCGGAACATACCACCATTGAGAAATTACGTGACTCCACCATTGATTCTATATTGATGGAGAGTATATTGATGGAGAGAAAACTCGTTTGAGAGAAAATCCCAAGCAATATAATCAACTCAAATTCAAACTAACCTTATAATTCTCTCACTCCCAAGAACCCTTAAGTCCCCCACCTATTTATAGATCATACACTTTATCAATACAAGTAATAATAGGAAATAACTTGGTTTTAATTTTATACAATAAAAAATAATTTCTAATTTCTAAACTCCACAAAGTGAAATTTGACTACTTACTCCAATGCCAAAACAAGAAACCTAAGCCATTTCCTAACACAAGATATTCCATTAATGTATTCCTAGTTGTGTATTTTTATTTTTATTTCTTACAAGTTAGGAATGTTTAACGTGTTAATCTTGTATGTACCGACTCAAGTATGGTATGTTGTGCCGCTTTTAAGGCTGGACGACACATGTCATCTCATCTTAATTTTAAATATGAGCAGAAGTTAGTTTGGGATGTACACATGTTCTCTCATCTTGATTTTAATTTGAACATTAATTCTTCCATATATGTGACGCTTATCAATATCCCTAATGTTAGATATATGTGTATACATATATGTATATAAGATATTTGGCAAGTTTTAACTATATTCCCGTGGTTAAGATTTATCGGATTCGCTATCATAGTATTATCATGATGGATAAAAGTTGATTTCTTAAACTATCAAATAATTTAGATGACATTATCAAAATAATAATAATTTAGATGTCAAAGTTAAGGACTAATTTCAAACTCACACCACTCTCTCACTTTGTGTGGATTGGAGTTTTCCATAGAAAAATTTTTGCTTTTGTGTGACCATATTTTCCAAACATCTTTTCACCTCACATACATCAACTCGTATAAAGATATTTTTTATGAAAATTCAAAAATGACAATTCAAACAATTAGATACTTTTCACTCTGAATTCTCAATCATAGACACTTTGCCCATTAAAGTTTTTAGTTTGTCCTCTTTAAAATCCAATCAATGACACTATTATAATGAGACAAATGAAAGCACAAAGCAAATTAATGATAATATATCATTTTATTCGATCTACGATTCCTTGACTTCTTTTGATTTTTTTTCACACACTTCCATTGATTTGTATAGTCTGAATCACTAATATTGTTAGCAAAATTAATAAGATAAAATACGTTAAATTAATAAATGCATCTTTTTTTTCCCTAATAGCAACATTTCAACCCTTTGGCCATTTTTCAGCAATTATTGATTTTTGGGTCATCCATGCCAGAATTTTGCTAATGTTATTATTTATTAGATTTGAATATGATAAACTTGAGGGTTTGCCAGAATTTTGTTAACATTATTATTAACTAGACTTAAATGTGACAAATTTGAAAGGTTAGGTGCAACTTATTCATAGTAATAACGAGCACAACAGATGGATGTATGTGGCCCCTAAGGCCATCCAACCTCCAGCCAATTTTTCAGCCAATTGATTGTTAACCACATCCCATGAGGGACGAGAAGAAAATTCAGATTCTCTATCTAGACTTTCTATCCAAATTCAGATCTATTCCATGACCACATCGCTTTATTAAATCTGTAGTTTCATTAGTAAAACAAGCCAGCAGTTCGATTAAATAGAACGACGTCATTTTATGCCGGACAAGGAATTTGGACAAGAAATCGGACAGGATCCAAGCTGCAGTAAGGTGGTAGATTGAAAGTCCAAGAATGCCTGTAGTGTCAATGATTGAAATTCCGTTTTCTCTAGATTAATATTACAACATTCAGATTCAGATTGAGAATTTTTTTTTTCCTTTAACTTTTTTTGTAAGAATCCATTTGGTGCAGGCAAATAAGAGATGCATTTATCAGTGAAATGTCTGATTCAGTTCGATTCACAAAGTACAAGCTCCCGTACTATTGAGAAATGATCAATTCTGTTTCTAGAGGTATACAACAGAATTCATAAACTGACACAAGTGCAGGCAAAATGAGATGGAATTTAAAAATCAGGAAAATGTCGGATCCGATTGGAGTTAAGGAAGTCTACAACTATACATATTTGTATAACAGAAAGACTTAACAAATGAAGTTACATATAGGCAACAAAAGTTCCTGTTTATCCCAAATTTATGCTACAGAATATAGCCATTGCAACCATCATTTGGCAGGAGGAGTGCTGTAAGATATATAAATTCTGCAAGAACACATCATTGAAACAATTATTCTTACTACCTTCAACACAAAAGCAAAGAGCATCGATGCATGCAATCCACTTTATGGAGTCATAGTCATGCCTCCTTCAACTATTAAGGAAATAATCACAAAACTAAAAGCAAAAAACTTCATGTCAACAAAATTGACAAGGAACAATAATAGCACAAGACACTAGGTTTAACCATTCATCTTACCAAACGCATGCACCGTTTGTGTATAATGACTCCCTGTTCCCTCTTCTTCAATATCGACTACTATACTCTCTCTCAATCTCTTTCACACACACACAAAATAAAGAGGCCTCTATCATTAACTTTATTATTTCGGTTCCATTAGTTTTTTTTTTTTTGATTTGATGTGGAATTGTGGATTTTTTTGAATTGTTGATTAGTTTGATTAATCATGTGATTATATGGAAGTGAAATTGAGGAAGGTTTTTTGGCTTGATGTGGATTTTTTTAACTGCTGATTACTTTGATTAAGCTTGTCATTATATTGAATTGAGATTGAGGAAGGAATTATGAAAATTTTACTGAGGGAGAGAAAGTAGGATTACAAAACATATACTTAAAGCAATTGAGGCAAGAAAAAATATACAAAACTTTGAATTTTAACATCCCTTTAATTCATTTGATTATAAATAACTTTGAACTAGTACGTAAAGGTTTTCGTTGATTCAAGGCCAAAAAGCCATTTTTTTTTAACCGAAACCTTTGTAATTAATGATACATGACTATTTATGCTTTCTCACACTAAAAAGTGAGGAAGAAAAATCATTTTAGGATTCTAGCATGTATAACTATTTTATAACACTACTATTTTCTTTGTAAATTCTTTTAATGAATTCTTCACCCTTCTTGGAATATCTAAAATGTGGTCATTCATTAAATGGTGGTGGTCTGATTTCTCTTGAAAGAAAATCTTGAAACTCTTTGGTGCATTTTTTGATGTCACGAGTCATTAGTTGGTTGGACAGATTTGTTGTGCCTTTAAAAAATTTTAAATGAAAATTGATATATACATTAGGGATTTCTTGTATTTTGGGAAATTTTACAGCGGGGTTGACGCTAACGTAGGTCATAATCAAGAGTGGAAGGACCGTTAGCCTAGGGAAAAGTCGCACGAAGACTTCCAATGTGTTAGGTTTCTTAAAAAGAGGAAAGTAACAAAAATTCTTGTTTGTTATTAAAGGGAGTGAAAGATGAGATGAGAATCGCCTTGTCGCGACTCGCATCGATCATGGACCTATAAATGCTTGCAGTGCATTGGTTATATCAATCAATATCTCTAGAACCAAAAGATTCTTGTAATAATTAATACCAAGTTACAGATTGAAAGAATAAAATAATCACTTCAAAACTTTGAATTTTAACATCCCTTTAATTCATAATTATAGATGACTTTGAGACAGAGTAGGAAGGTTTTCGTTTATTCAATGCCAAAAAGCCATCATAATTTCCACAAGAAACCTTCGCAATAGATGATTCATAACTATTTATGATTCAGGGAGTTAACTGATATTTCATAAAACCTCAGGGGAGGTTTCTGAAATTTTTCCCAACTAAAAACTAGGCCACACCTTCCCCATCTCCCATATAATTTGAGACTCTTATGCCCATTAGCACCCTAAACAATTTTTGGGTTCCTGATTCCTGCTTTCTGCTAGGTTGTTAAAATCTTTTTAGCAATAATAAAAGTACTTTTTTTTTTTTTGAGTGTCACCATAATTGCCGTGCTCTACTAGTAGTACAGGACATAGATAGACTAATGAGCAAGGGGAGTTGGAAATTAACAAGTTAAGATGTGCCGGAATGTGGTTGGACTGTTGGAGATGACCATGATAGATAATGGATAGTCCAAGTTCCACACGGTTTATGAACAGTGAACCAGAACACAATAGCCAAGTCGGCCACCTTCAATCAATACTACCATGCTACAGAAGCACCTCACTTGTTCATATCAAGTCTTGCTCAATTCACGCTACAAAATAGTAGATTCAAAAATGAATGTACGAAATCTTGACAAATTTTGCCTACGCACCTTGTGAACGTGATTAGAAATGCTTTCAATTCAACTGCAATTTATCTGGGATATAATTCAGTAATTGAAACTTCATTAATAGACGAGCTTGGAATCGACTTGGTGCTGGTAGATGTGTTAGATTCTCCAGGCAAGCTCTGTGTTCTACTACGACCAAAAAATGCAGGCGGATTTGGGGCAGGTAAAGTTATAGAGTAACTATTCAGCATGAGAACTACTGAAGCCATAGTTGGCCTTTGTTCAATTTCGTCTTGTACGCATAGCAAGCCAATATGGATGCTTTGAATAACTTCATTTCTTGCATATGAATCTCCGAATGTTGGATCTACCAATGCTAATGGTGTTCCATCCCTCCATTGTCTCCAAGCCTGCAACATGTATTGCAAGTGATGATATTGGAACTAATTTTCTCTTAAAATGAATGCAAGATTTCTTGGATATATGAGAATACTGAGAAAATGAGAAGTTTATTTTGCACTCACGTAGCTTAGAAGATCATCTCCTCCATGAGCTTGATAGAATTCACTGTTCTTCTTACCACTTATAATTTCTAAAACTAAAACACCAAAACTGAATACATCTGACTTTACAGAGAACAGGCCGTGCAATACGTACTCAGGAGCCATATAACCACTACAAATTAGAACCATTTGGAGAACAATTCAGACTTCAATAATTAGGAATGTTAAAAGCTCATAATCACGACCATAATTAGAAATATTTAGGCTTCAATAAATAAATGTAGAGAACGTATTAAAAAAATATTAGAGGTTTAAAGATATATAGTAGGATCGTTGCATAACTGAAATTATGGAAACATGTAGTATAACAAGAAAAGAGTGCAGAACTTACAATGTGCCTGCAATTTTACTTGTGTTTCCTTCAGATTGATCAAGTCCAAAAAGTCTTGCCATGCCAAAATCTGCAATCTTTGGATTCATATTTCCATCTAGTAACACGTTACTAGCTTTAAGATCGCGATGCACAATTCTAAGTCGAGAATCTTCATGAAGATAAAGAAGTCCTCTTGCTATTCCTCCTAGAATTTTGTATCGTCTTGACCAATCCAACAATGGTTGCTTTTTCGGGTCTATACAATCATCAAAATGACAAATCTTATTAGTTTCTTTAACAAATTTAATTTCAACAAGAGACCTGCAATCAATTCCAAAATAAACCAGGAATATTTGACTTGAAGCTAACCAAAGAGAAAGTAGTCAAGGCTTTTGTTGGTAACGAATTCATAAATGAGTATCCTTTCCTCTCCTTCGAAGCAAAATCCCAGTAGTCGGACCAGATTTCTGTGTTGAAGCCTGGCAACCAGGGCAATTTCATTTTAAATTCTATACCTTGAGCTGAGCTTCTTGATAGCTTTTCATAGCTATCTCTTGTCCCGTTAGCGTACCCCTAATTGTCAATGAACAAAGGATTAACAAATTTCGAATAAAACATATCATATCACAAATTGTCAACCTGGAAAATGACTGAAAATCTTGTACCTTGTACACAGGACCAAATCCACCTTCACCAATTTTGTTACTATTAGCAAAGTTGTTCGTGACTGCTTGAATTTCACTGAAGTTATACTGTAAGGATTCTGTGATTGAGATTGCACTTGCACCTAGAGCAGAAATAGTATAATTAAACTTAGTAAATGAATTTACCCTTGAGAATTGTAAATATCTTTTCAAGAATCCTGTTCTTATCCTTATAATTTACCCGCATTTTCATTAATAAACATATCTCTTCCGGATCTCCTTGATATGCATAAGCCTAATGATAAAAAAGTAAGTAATGCGTAAGAGATTGGGACGACGATTGCAACAATTGCTAGTGTTGAGATTCCTCTGCCCTCTGAATAATTAGATAAAAAGTTATTTAGCTCCAAAAATGTGCTTGTATTGTACTGGAGGTAAGGATCTAAAGAGCGAAAATGTTCAGATTTGTATATCCCTTTAAATTCTTTAACGAATAAGACAAAATCAATATCGAATTTGTGGAAAATCAACGGATCAAGGGAGATTTTTTTTTTTTTGGTTGTTTCGATTTTCTCCATTTCCATTGAGAAACAAGTTTTCCCAAAAAAAAAAAGAAAAAGAAAAGAAAAGTTCAAGGATTTGTCTTCTACTGCCTCATTTAGGAGGCAACTGGCAACGCAAAATTCTACCACTTTCACAAGCCACAGAACATGACGAGTATGACCACTAGGTGGACTCAATAGCTACTAGTGTGAATGAGTTGAATTGCAGCCTAAGCCTAATGATATTGCAATTATGAGGTCAAAATAACTTGAATCTAGTAAGCACGGCAACTTACCTTTACTTGTAGAATTGGAATGAGAAGGTGGAGAAGGAGGAGGAGGAGGACCAAGATTTGGTGCAGGCGCGGGTGCTGGGCTTGTATAATTGTAAAAGCTGTAGAGTTCATACCTAATATAGCAGCTAGGAAGCAAAGTCTACCGCCCTGACGATTATTACAGCTTCTGGGTATAAAACCAATGGCATTTCTAAGGCAATCCTCAGTCCGACTGGGAACATCTGGAGTACACTGTCCGAGGGCGTATATACCTCTGGAATGGGGAATTAGCTTCTTGACTGCAATTTTCTTTCCTGAACGATCATTTGCAGCCTGACTTGCTATTTTATCCATCATTTCTCCTAAGACCTGGTTGAACTTGTCTGGTTCAGTGGCATTGTGCCCATTGCAGATCCAAAAGATGATACTCTGATCTGCCCTGGAGAAAATGGACTTATTCGAATACCGTAACAAGCAATCGTCAGACCACAGAATAGCAGTCTTCTGATATGGGCACACCTTCAAGATTTCCCCACTGGCATTTGCTACACATTGTCCACAAGCATCTGGACTAACATCATCTAGACAAAGAAATAGGCCGTAGACCATGCTAGAGGTGTCTCGGCCAGCAGTGAAGTTGTAGAAGCCATTCCTGGTTGTCAAAGAAGCATTGGAGGACAGAGTGGAGAGGAGGGAATTGAGATTCTTTGTGTACGTGCTGCCAATGGTGCTGTTGGGATTATATGTAGTGTTTACGCAGTGATGTCCACGTTCGGCAGCATGAATCAGTCTCGTATTGAAGCTGATCAAACAAATCAGCAGGAAGCACAAGAATGATATACTTGTGGAGGTCATTATTTGATCAGAATCAGGCAGACCAAATGGGTGCACAGTTGTGGATTTTTGTATTTAGGCCAAAAACTTAATGCTTGATCCTTGGGAAGAGATAGAAATATGAAACGGGTTAGGTCCAGGGAAGAATGTTCCATGGGAAGACTTCCACTTCCGGAAGGTAAGCTGGTCATCTCCTGCTTCCTCGAAAGTGCTCCATACTCCATTTGTGAACAGAGGAAAGGAGGAAAGTAGCCGAAAGCCTAATGTCTTTGATATTGACGGGAGTGAAGAAGTATGAGGACGCGCCAAAAATCCATGCTTTCTGGTACTCACCGATCAAGGACCTATTTTTTGTAGAGTGGTTAGTCCATTAAAAATTGCTGGCTTTTGTAAGAGACGTGTGAATTAGGTTTTCTATCAGTTGAATTCAGACCTTTTGGACAGTTTTCTGCACATTAAAAACTAAAAAATTAGATTTGAGGCGGTCAGGTCAATTGTCGTATCTTTTTCAAAGCCAACCTTAGAAAATTTCCCTAACCTAACCCACTCTAAGGAAAATTCTAAATTTAGAAATTCTGTACCTTGACAGTGGATAATAATAGATGGTAAAGACAAGATATAACGTTCCAATCATTAAAATGATCAGCAATGATATGATTGAAAAAAAAAAGACATATTCCCAAAGAATTACTTTAAAAAAAAGCAAAAAAGGCCTTGTGTACACATGATTGAAAATTTCGAGTTACTAGTGTACTTGTTCCTCTGAAAATTAGGAAAGTAAATATTGCGTAGTTACATCTTCATCCGTAGCTTAAAAGCTCAAGAGAAGAAAAAATGCATGTCCTGTATACATATATAAATGGTCGCTGGACCTTGGGTATAACAGTATTTTGAATATATATATATATTGATAAACAACACCATAGAATAATTGCTAAGTAAAGAGGCTGGCTATCGCCCAGGTTCATAGCATTGTTGCACCAAAAGTATTAAAGACCAGGGAAAATCACCTTTTACCCTCCTATGATTTGGTACTTTACTATATAATCACTCTCTGGTTAAACAAATTATAAATAATATACATAATCCCCTCATGGTTTGGCTAAAGTGTCACTATTAGTTTGTTTCATTAAAGACAAAGTTAGACTAATAAAATTAACCAATTCACCTTTTCATTACTTTTTTTTGTTCCTTCTTTCTCTTTTCTTTTTCATTTGGGAAGAGAACAGATTATTTAAAAAAAAACTTTACAACAATAGCTTGACAAAGTTTTGTTCTGAGGGCCCATTTAGATGCAAAATGGATACTCTCGTGGATTTGAGGTATTGACAAGTGCAAAATACAAGGAGCTTGAGGTTGAGCGGAAAAATAGTAAAACGAGAAAAAGAGAGAAAACAGAAGCATGGATTTAAACAAACCAAGAAGAGAAAGAGAGTAGCCAAGTCTTTTCGTTTGGAACAGGCTCATAGATAGGAGACTTTTCTTCTCCTTCCAGGCAATAGCCCAGTACTCGGACCAAATTCGTGTGCTGAAGCTTTGTATTAGCAGAATTTCATTTTTAGTTCTTCTACACCTCGAGAAAAGGTTGGCATGTGAAGCGAGTACCATGGAAAAATTTTGTGTTTGGATAGTAGACTATATGAGATAATTTTTGAAAAAAAACATCTAGACTTTTTGACGCGATGAATGAGATAAAAAGGTGATTGAAAAATATGTTGATGATGCAAGCAATTAAATTTTGGTAAATAATTTTCCATCCAAACATGCATATATAGCAACCACCTCGAGGAATGAAAACCAATGACCAGCTCGAATTCCCCCTGCTAAACTATTGAATCTGTTGAGTCCTGCTCCTTGACTCTACAGATGCGAAGCAAAAACAAAGCTGCTAAGTAACGCGTGAAAGGATAAATATAAAATCGTCACTACCTTATTCACTCCTATTGCATTTTATATATGTTTTTTGTATCAAACACTTGTAAGTTACGTGTTAAGCCTAAAAGTACTGTGAAATCCAAACCAAAATGTGTGCAGGAAATCCTCATGCATAAGAATTGCAGAGAAATAAGGGTTCTCGACTCGAAAGGATTAATCAATGCAGAAGGAATACGTCCAGATCAGAAATATGCATAATATTTCAGGTCTACGAGTTGCACCCTTTGTCATTGGGGCTCGAAGCTTGGCTTAAATTTATCTAACTGAAAGCAAAACATAATTGAAAAGATCATCAACTAAACTATTCAGCAGGCAGACCTGCTTCTAACTTAAAAATCCAATTTTCTACCTTTTTAACTGAAATTATTAAGAGAAGCTTGTTGGTGAATAATATCATTGATACTTCCGACGATCGCTATTATCCTGCCTACATGAAATTTCAGCAGCGCTGCTGTCCCATATTCGTTAACCTTAACTTTCGTCCCAATCAATATCGTGAACGTTTGGTTATCCACTTTTATAATCTTAATCTTTAGCTAAAAGGAGTAAGGGTGATGTGTTTACATGAAAAATCTAGGGCTTTGTTTGGATTATCATCAAAAACTAGTATTTTCATTTACAAAGTTCCAGTGATATACAACTCAAAAAACACCTAATTCAAACAATATTTTAAAAACAACTCACAAATACATTAAATAAATTCTAAAATACCCATCTTGTTCTTCCACCACACACCATCACCCATGACACAGCACCGCACACCACCACCCACCACCTTCGATCTCCACCACCACCGCCAGCACCACCTATCATCACTGTTACCACCATCCCCTCCCTCCTATCTTATGTTACTGAAAGGGATGGATTTGGGATGACCAAGCCGTTGAATTTTTTTTTTTTTTTGCCCAATTTGATGCCGTTAATTTAGGAGACTGCAGCATGATCGACTTGTTTTCATAAAACAGTACCTCTCAGGGGCACAAGAGTTATTGCCCAAAAAGACATGTAAAATTCTAACTCAAATTGGTGAACCCCCAATCAGAAAAGGATACTAAATAAAGCCGTGAAGCAGAAAAGGGAGTAGGCAAAATATGAAATTGAAGAGAACTGAAAAACAAGATTAAATAAATAAATAATAAATAAACTTATTTAGCATATATCTGGCCACATCTTACTGTTCAAAAAGCTTTATTGCCCTGGTCGAGGATTAGTAGTAGAGGCCCTATAAGGATGCATCTTTGCAGAGCCTTTTCGCTCTAAACAAAAGCACTGGTTTCAAGAACACCATTCCCAATATAAATGCACGGATAGTTTCATCAATAGCGTTACTATGTTGAAACACATGTACAGGCCCATTTAGCAAGTATTACATCACTGACCAATGGAAAAGTTGCCTTAGTATTATATCAATGAAAAACAGAAAAGTTGCCTTACTTTATTCAAATTTCATGTCAATGCCCCATCTGGAACCACTCCTACAGAAGCTTTATCGCAGCATTCCATTTTCAACAGCACATTATAGCTTTATTGCCAAGACAAATCCAAATAAAAAAGAAAAAAGCCCCCTTTGTTCCAAAAATTTTCCCTTTTCAACTGCAGTGTATTTCTTTATTATCTACATTGTCCATCAGCAATCATTTACAATCACTTCTATTATCTCTCATGCAATTTGAAAAGATGCCTGTACATATCCAATTCTCTCTTTTTCCTATTATTCTTTATCTTTCTTTTATCTTTGCTTCATGAGAGGGGAACCCTTTATCATGTTATATTCATCGGGGTCCCAAACCATTCTAATGTTTTAAGCACACAAATTGAAAAACAGCGAACCAGCGAATAAAGGCTACAGTGTTATAGTATCTTATACCTGACTACAGCCTTTTCCAACCAATCCTGATGCTTCCATGTGCACAAGCCTCCTGCACAAATAAGAGGAACAACAACGATACAGATATTAAACCTGAAAAATGAAAAGCTGTCAAGAAAATATTATGAATTAACTAAACATAATAATGCTAAATGACATTAATAGAAAGGCTTAAACAAATTAATAAAGCAGCACAAGAAGAAAAGGACCAAAGACAAAGAGCACTTTTTCTTTTGCAATTAGATCCTAGTGGCACATAACCCTACCTTTTCTTCTGCTTTAAAGGGTACAAAAGTTAGCACTTATGTATCAAAGGCAACATCTCAACTTGAAGGTGACCAAGTCAAGACAGGCATCTAGAGTAAATTGGTCAATACTGAGAATAGAACAGGAATCCTTGCTAGCCAGACTAAAACCAAAGCCAGCTAATCTCATTGAAGGTTTGGCTCTGACCCAATCATAAATAGAATTATCCTAATGCTTAGCTCATTGTGTACTCCAACCCTCAAGCCATGCAATTGTTTAGCCACCCAACCAAACTTTATGTCGAACATAACAATCAAGGTGGAAAGCTAGATCTTTTGCCACCCTTTATTGATTAAAATTGTGGCATTGAGGTTCCAAAATTCAAATAAGTTAAATCACCTTCCCCACGGATGGACCCCATAGTTGCTGATCTTTTGGCAGCATTCTGTCTAAAATTAAAACTGGAAGGACCTGAGCAGCAATTTCAACAATTATAGACACCGTTGCAGCATCAGCTTATTATATAAGGAATGAGGCAAATGCTGGGATTTTCGCCAACTACATCAACATATTTACCAGAACTTAGTGCATTCCTGAAGGAGAATTCCCCAATATATATAGCCTACTCGGAAACTAAGTATATCTCGGGTACTTTTTTTTCTGTCGAAAGATAGAAACTCACACACGCAATTAGATTAGAAACCCTCGGAAGTTAACGCCAGAAAGTAAGCGGGACCCACGAGAAACCAACGTCCAGCCAATTGGTTATCTCGGGTACTTGATCAACCAGCTTTCTGTAATTGAAGAGTCAGTTATTCAGTCCTAGAGCAGGGTCCTTGTCAGTTACGAATTTCCAAAAGGGTCAATTATTTTTTTCTTGTAAAAGGGCGAACAAGAATGGTGAAAAGAATTTCATTCCAATTGGAGATACTGAATCAAATCTTAAGCTCTAAACTCCAAATAATTCTCAAATTTAAGCTAAATTTTCGTCAAAAACTGGAACCTTCTAGACATTAAGCAAAAAGATATCCACTTTCAAAGAACTCAGACAACAGAGACGATATATCTAAAAGCCGAAAGGGTTCAATTTATCATGTTAAGAGAAACTATCTTTCACAGTCACAGCACAAAAACAACACAAAACAAGGAATTTTTCACCCATGAAGCACGTAATGGACATTTAAAGCTCTGAACTCTGAACAGCTACCAGATAAGAAGACGCTACTTGTACCTTCGATATTAAATTAACTACCGGCAGATGATTGCAGAAATGTGTCTGTGACTGAACTCACCACGGAATGTTTGACAATTTAGAGCAGAAGACTAGGATCCAAGCTATTTCTGTGATATATAGCTCTCTACTTCGGGGGATCCATCTTATTGGTGCGAGATGGTAATATAACATGAAACAAAAAGAAATGCGCAGACTGCAAAATCCGTCTTCCTGCCCTTACTTAAATACATTTTTCTTTTTTTTTTTTTTTTTTTTTTTTTTTTTTTTTTGGTGGAAGGCTTTTCTTGGGCAAAACACATTTTTTCACTTTTTGTTTATTTTACTTTTTTTTTTTTGGTTGGCTTTTCTTGGGGAATATATTCTTTGCCACAAGTATACCAACAAATTTTTCTAATTATAAATGTTCTTGGGACAATTCACATAAATTTATTCAACTATCAACCACTGCAAAATAGAATCTCCTTCTCCACCAGTTTATATCGTGATTGTTAATTAATTGGTGTTCAATGTGAGGACGTGATAAAGTCGGATTTGTAGTTATTAAACCCAACTTGAAGAGGAACTCAACAAAAAAAAGATGTCAATGAATTATTGGTTCAACCGAGTAGGTGAATAGTTGGATCGGTGAGTCACTTCATTTCCCCAAGTTCAACACATGCAAAAATCAAGTTTCCGACTCTACAAAAGGGAGCAATAAAGTATACTCTTCGCTTTGAGTGGCGGTCCATTAAAATCTCAATTTCACATTTCAAGCAATTAACAGTCAAGAAGACGTAGATATGATCGCAGCTCAACAAAGCGCTTAACATGCATTGAAAACTCAACGACAAAGTAGGTCTCGAGTTCGAGTTTGATCACTGTAAAATCAGCACTTTGACCTAAAATGATTAAAAGAGATCAAAATGAGTTTTCTTCTCAATGGCTAAGTTTAAAGTTTAAAGTCGAAAGTCTGACGATTTTCCTAATTGAGTTGAAAACTTTGAAAAATCATAACTCAAGTTTTACAAGTCAGAATTCTGTTCATTTGTACCGTTGGAAACCTATTTAAAAGCTCTAAAACTTTTCAGAAGACATCAAATTGAAATTATAGACGAAATTAGCCCAGATTTCAGTTGAACATTCAGCTAAGTCAACAAAGATCCACACGCTGGTTATCCAGCACATTTTGAAAATCCGCCAAAAATTACAGAAAATTAATTAACCTCTAAAATTTATACACAATATAGTCCTACATATTAATTTTCAACATCCACTAACGGAACTCAATTCCGACATCCGAGCATGAAATTACAACAGTGTAAACAGAGGTCACCAAATTCTGCATTTCTGGTTTTCGAAAATACAGGGCAGCTTTCAAGTGGTTATTTGAGTGACGAATTCAAGTCTAAAAATTGTCAAATTTGGCACACTAACACTTCCATATATCAACTAGATTCACACCAAATTTCAACTTAAAATACCACCGGGAAGGTATTTTTCTATGCTACCATGTCCAACCCATGCATTCAAAACTGGAAAATTTTCTCCCTCACTTGTTCATCTAGTTCATGCCTCAATTCACTTCCAATTTGCCTAATTTTCGAAACTAAGCTAGTATTGAACTTCCAATATGATAAAAAATGGTCACATATTTTGGCAAGAATTTCACAAAACAAAGCCTCAAAATTGGACAGCATTTCCCCATTTCCAGCTACCACAATGCAACTTAATCCACCACATAACATCAACTCTTGAAGTACTCTTTGTGGGACAAAATAGCAGCTTAACACTCATCACTTAAACATCAAATTCAGCTTCTTGGCTAGCCAAAAATGCAGCCACAAAAATCGAGGGAAAAATAGAAAATTCAAGCCAATCTCACCTCTTGGTAATTTTTTGGGGTTATTTCTTCAAATTTCTTCAGCATCAACTCAAACATTAAGCATATATATAGCACCATTTAATCATCTAGCAAGCATTTACATATGTAGTGGGATTTCAAGAGCCCACAAAAATTTCCATAATCATCAAAATACTCAAAATGAGGCTCAACACTCCACACCACATGATCATCACTAATTACAAGTTCTATGAACATCTCAATAACCCCATTTCCTAATTATCATGCTTGGGATTTAAAGAACTTGGACAAGAAGGAAATTAAGAGAATGATACCTTTCTTAGGTTAGCAAGACTTCAAGGAAAGAAATGCAAGATGAAGCCCACAATATCCTCTTCCTTAGCTAAGCTTTTCTTGGTGCGAATTTGGTTGAGTTTTATGGATGAAATGGAAGGAATTTTTGACTAAAATAAGAGGAAGAAGGAATAATGAGTTCGGTGAGAAGAGAGAGAAATGGAGCAATTTTGGTGCAATTTTTTCTTGAGGAATTAATGGGAAAAGGAAGACAAGACATGAGTCTTGTTTACCCCAAAAGTCAAAGTTGGCATAGTGATCTTAATTAGCCATTTGGAGGAAAATTAATCACTTCATTTGGCTTGAGATTAAGGGACAAATCTCGATTAGAGAGGGATGGAGAAGTGATTTTAAGTGATTGGTAGGAATTTAGTTAAAAGAATTAACTGTTAGATAGAGTTCTAATCCTAATGGAGGCTAATCCAAATCTTAACTAAAATTTCAAAACCCCATTATTCACATTCAACAACCCAATTCTAGTCATTTAATCACACTTCCAACTTATCCTCATTCCTACTTATCTCCACTAATATACTCAAACCAATTTACCTCAAAAACGTGCCATTGACATTTTTCCACTAATAAATGCTAATGAAAACGTAATTTGGGTAAATAGAGTTAAAATCAAATGAGGCATTATAAACGAAGATAAAATCAAATATCACAAGATAATTAAAGATTTAATTATATGAATAAATATATTTTCAATTTTGAAATTAAAAATAATTAAAAATATATATATTTTTTAAACGAGGCGTTACAAGGACCGTACATCAAAAGATATAATATGCTCTTTCACATGGTTTAAAGGATTTTGGTTTTGGGGACACTGAATCTTATGGGTACAAGCATGATGATTGTTTACCTAATATGCACGGTCAATTAAAAGGCTTGATGTAATTGTTTTGTTTGTGTCATGTGCCATTAGAACGGAGCAAAGAATTCAAAAGAAAGTTTCACTCGGATGATGACCAACCCCAATATGTACCACAAATGTATAGTCAGGATGATATGTTTCAAACCAAAAGACAAAAAACTCACAATAAGCTTCCACCATGTATCCACAAAGGCATTTTTCTTATTGTAGTCCTGTGGTCTTGCAAAATTTCATTTGTTTCTTTCTCCCACGCCTCGTTTTATCGATACATTTCACCTTTCAAACGCTGAAAATATGGCATTGAAAGAAATTTTTTTGCTTGTTATTCATTTGAAAGAAATGGAAAGCAATTTGGATGCTAAATTATTTTATTTTATTATCTATTTTATTTCAAGAAACTAAGTTTTAAATTTGGAGCATATAGCTTTCATTTTATGCTAGATGAACTCAAGAAAATCTTTCTCCGAGATTTCCTTTTCATTCTTTAAGTTTTGATGAGCAATATTGTTTCTAAATCCTTTGATCCGTTTAGTCAATGTGATGTATCTTTATGTTGTTTGTTTCGGCTCGTAATATTCAGTTGGTTGGTTGACTTGTCCAGCTTTTGGTCAAGAAATAGGTTGCATAATACCTTTTAAAGTTCCATTGGGTGAATCCTTCAATGATGCTATTATTCCTGACAAAAGATACTCATTCGCAGACAAGTGCTACATGAGAGAGTATTTGGCGTAAAGGTAGTAGTATTGGAGTTAAATCTCTTCCATTACTTTCGCCATTAGCATATTAAGAGCTGGCTCATTTTCTTTACAATGTCTAAATTTTTTACGATAAAATATGTAATTGTTACTGCAAAGTATTATATTTCTTGTACATCTTCAACACTGTTTATTTAGTGGTTAGATGAGTCATAAGAAACAGCATGTTTGCATTTAAGGAATAGCATGCCGCTAATGTCAATTGTTGAAGATAGAGGAATGGCTAGCTTTTATCTAATTGAGTATTTGCACTTCATGTTGGCTAAATCACATCCAAGGGTGCAAATCACTATTCAAGAGCGCTATCTTCACTTCAAGTCTTCTCAAGAAGCTATTAGTATATACATTGACAAGTGAAGTACCCATTAACTGGCAGTGTTTCTATAGAGGCCATGTAATTGCTCAAACTTCCCACAGTCCAAAGATGGATAAGACAATTATTGTCAAACGCAACTACCTGCATTTTGTGAAGAAGTATTAGAGATATGAGAAGAGACACTTGAACATTCCAGTTCATGTATCACCATGTCTCCCAGGAGAGAGAGTGACCGTGTCATAATTGCCCAGTGCATGCCACAGTAAAAAATTGTAAGGTTTAATGTACTAAATGTGGTTCCAGCACATGCCTCTGAAAGTGGAAAGAAGGCATTTACAAGCTTTTGAGTTTAGTGTTCTCCATCTCATGGTTAAGTTCTTAGAGGAATGTTGTCGACACTTTGGTGTTATTAATTAAAACTTTTGTATTCATTCACCGTTTTAAGCCTTAAATTTTTGATACTCTTCTGGTTCAGTTATTTGATTTCTTGTCTTGGTTAGTGACCTTCAGTCCTATTCATAAACTAGCGTTTGAATGATTTTTTATTAAATAGTATGACAACAAGCAAATTCGATATCAAGTGCCCACTTCATATGGTCTAGATCTTTCAACTTATGGTGCATCATCATTTTGTGCGAGATAATTGAGAATTGCAATTTACATTCACTTGTCACCAAATTTTTTAAAAAATTAAGGGATGCATGGGAGGAGTAATGCAAACACTTTGAGAATGGGCAACCATGCTAACATGTAGAAAACCCACCATAAAAGTAGTAACAACAATGCAACACCAAAACCCATATGTTGATTGTATATGAACTTTCATTGTTGACTTATAATTTGAATCCTCTTAGTTATTGAGATAAATGACTATTTAATCTAATTAGAAATTTAACCTTTACATGAGCAAATTATTTTCGATATAGATATAATTATGTCTCCATGGAAAACTGAGAACAACAACAAATTTTTCAGCATTTTTATAGAACACATTGGGCAATGGTTGTGCCTTGTACAAATGCGGGGTTCTAGTATATAATACAAGAAGCTCATTGACTTTGGGTAGGCCAAAAAACCCGCCAAGTTGAGAACCTAGTGTATCAACGATCCGCTGATCCGACTTAAGATACCCAATCCGATTTCTCTCATTGGTCAAATTAGGGCTGGATATCCGTAAAGATCGGATATGGTTACGGTTCAGAAAAATAAAAACTCACAAGTACTTAACTCACCGGATATATTATATGAATATAAAAAATTAGTGGTAAACATGTAATTTCATATGTTTTAAGTTTAAAAAAATTGGTGTGGTCTAGATTCTAGTTTAAGTGAACTTGACATCTCATAGTTGTTGCATTAGCTTGTACAAATTTATTCCACGCCATGGTGTGTTAAATAACACTAGTTGCGTGGGTTTGTTTGAATAGTAGATCATTGCTAAATTTTAATTTCTATTGTATTATGACAACACATATTTCAATCACTCTTTTTATCTCACATGTATCACATAAAAAAAAAAAGAAAGATTCAATTATCTTTTCAAATAATTATCCCAAATAATCTACTATTTAAATACACTGTGATTTCTTTTTTCAAAACCACCAAAACTTCTATTATTGCATGTTATGTTTTATAATACTCATTTGTGATTTTATATAAGAAAAGAAGTTTGATTTTTTTTTTTTCCGATGGCGCCTAAAGAATTTGTTTCTTCTATGGTATAGAATTAGCAGTAGCAATAAACATGCCCCCGGTGATTTTCTTTTAAATTGGAATTGGGTTTTGAAATGAAAGTTGAAAAGTGGTAAGAATCTCAATTTTTGAAATTTTTTTGTTTATTTCGCTCCAAGTCTGCTACTCTTATCTAATTGCAAACAATTATTTCCATTATTTGGTATGTGATTTTAATAGACAAGCAACTTGATTGTACTTTATAACATACATTAGTAATGTGGACTTTAGAATGTGTTGTTCTTTAACTATTAAATACTGAATGAAATGTACTCATGTTCAGACTTTAATTGTTGTACCAGTTGATCGATTTGACCATTGGACCAAGTCGGGTTTAACAAATATGATCCAATTCGGATTATTAGCTAGTAATTTATTTAAGATAAAAAATGCATATAATCTAAGATAAAAGAAAGAAAAGTTAGAAATAACCTACAGTACAATTTTACAATTCAAATCATATGACAAAAGTTTTGCTTCTTCAAGCCTTAAGCTATAGTAGTGAGCCAGTAGTAAGCTATTATTTAAATAGAAATAGCAACCCGTTTTCACTTGATCCCATACTCCTTACGTGATTTCCTGCAGAGAGAATTTAGCAAGGTTAGTATTCACAGAAGCCCCTGGGCCCCTGCCCTGTGGGACTTTTAAGATCGGAAAAAAGTAAGGGAACAAGAGAGCTAACTCATCCTTGTAATGCTTTGACCTGCCAAATAAGAGAACATATTATTGTAAGACAATTTAAACATAATCTGGAAAGGAAAATTGAAAAGATATTGCAACATAGGAAAACCACCCACTCTAAATAGTAAGCTCCAGTAACAACATATGCACAGATCGAGGCCAGACAAAACTCATCTGCAACAAAAGAATGAAAGAAGCATGCCAAAGTTTCACAGTCAAACAACACGCACAAGACAAAACCAAAATAAAAGGACCTGAAATTCGATACTTACTTGGTGACATGTTCTTCAACTTGGCCCAAAAGCCCATTCGATCCCCACTCGCCCTGCAGAAGAAAAAACAAAAATTGCAAGGGCTACAATTTAGTAGATATACAATAGATTTAAGGCCGGTGCAGGTAGGGGAGAAAAGTAAATGTATCCATCAGAAAAGTGGCAGATGATAGGAACAATCATAGGTTGCATCCCCTCCCAAATAAAGCTCCCAAACCAGCTGAAAACGGCTATCAAAAGCAAGCTTCAAATCAATCATAAGTTCTCAAATTGACTAAAATCTGTTACAACTAGGGAATGGTGAAGTATAAGGGCAGTGTTCTAATAGGATCTGCTACTAATCTGAGGCAACATTTATTAGCTTGTTTCCATGACTCAAGTATTGGAGGACATTCTATGACACAGGGAACCTATCAGAGGATGAAGAATTATCTTTACTGGCCTGATATGAAGAGGGACGGAAGCATATGACAGAATTGTGACACTTGAAAGAGAAGTAAACATGAGCATTGCCTCTATCATGGTCTCCTACATCCATTGGAGATACTCTAGTCAAGCTTGGCAGCATATCTCCATGGATTTCATTGAAGGGTCACCCAAGTCTTTTGGAAGCAATGTGATTTATGTGGTGATTGACAGGTTCACAAACTATGCTCACTTTATTCATACGAATTCACACTATACTGCTAGAAGTGTAGCTAAGGCATTCTTTGACCATGTTTTCAAACTTCACGGCCTACCGACCAGTATTGTTTCTTACAGGGATAAAGTGTTTGCTAGTATCTTTTGGCAATAACTATTGAAGCTATTGGGAACTGAGTTGAATCTCTCCTATGGTTACCATCCTCAATCTGATGGTCAAACAGAGAGAGTTAACAGATGCGTCAAGCCCTACTTGAGGTGTATGTGCATGCAGCAGCATACAAAGTGGAGGAATTGGTTGTCAACTGCAGAGTGGTGGTATAATACTAACTACCACAATAGTCAACAAGTGTCACCATTCCAGATCCTTTATGGATACAAGCCAACTCAACAGTAAGTCCCTGATAACACTCCAACTGCTGCAGTGGAAGATTGGGCTGCAAAGAGGGTAAACTGGAACTCTTTGCTCAGGGAAAACTTGTTGCAGGCTCAGAATAGGATCAAACAGATGGCTGATAGAAACAAGTCCAATAGAAGCCTTCAAGAAGGAGATTGACTATATCTGAAACTGCAACCATAAAGGCAAACTACAGTGGATCTGAGTAGGAACTTGAAGCTCACTGCTAAGTACTACGGGTATCAGATTGAGAGGAAGGTGGGAGCTGTAGCTTACAAGCTCAAGCTTCCAGAAGGGTCAACTATCCACCCTGTGTTTCATGTCTCATTATTGAAGCAGTCTCCTAAAGGGGCCACAGTCAGTTCTGAATTACCACTAGTCAATGAGGAAAACGAGGTTCAGGTTGCTCCATTAGCCATACTTGAAAGGAGGATGATAACAAGGAATGGTCAGGAGGTGGAGCAGGTTCTTATTCACCGGCAAAATATGGATTCAGATTATGCAACATGGGAGGGTTGGTCCTTCATTCGAGCTGAATTTCCCAACCCAGAATCCCAGAGACTAGGATTCTCTGTTTTGGGTTTTGGGGGGGGGGATCTATTGATCAGTGGGATCAGATGGATGATGATTAAGATGAAGGTAGTTCAGCTGAAAGAAGTTAGCTAGAGCTGACGTCAGTAGACAGCTTGGTGGGTTAGTTAGTTAGTCCTGTTATGAAGAATAACAACCAAGAAGTTACTGCTGATATTGTATGCCATTAGTATAAAAGGAGATTGAGTGTAATAGGGCAATTGTCCAGAAAATTCAGTTGTAATCCCTACTCTCTACATAATACAATCTTCCTCCTTCCTCAAATTCTTTCCTGCTTTCTTTTCTGCTTCTTTTCTATTCGTCCTCCATCCTCAATTCCAGATCATTATGAACACTTACCAGAAAGAAGTACTAAGACTAAAAAGCACACCAACGCAAATGCATAATATGGTCATCAAACCAACTCCACATGTTAATGAGAAGCATTAAAAAAATTAACTACACAAGTCCATTTCCTACAAATGAACAAAAAGGAAAGGAGATTAAGCAAAAAATAAAGGTCAAAAGGGATGTTGTATGCCAGATAACGTCAAAATTAGGGTTCTGATTTACTTGGAGAATGTCAATAATAATAGGGGAAATACAATCCAATCTGTAGTTTCCAGAAAAACGACCATAACCACAAGTAGGATAAGAACTCAAAACAAAATTGACATAAAGACACGAAATTATTTGATAATTTCAAAAATGGCTCTTTTAGGAACAAGATAAGGAAACAGGCATTATCAGTAACAATAAACAGCAGTTGGAGGGAATGAAACAACAGGGTTTTCAAAGGTAAGGCAAAATCAGCGGCGGAGCAAATTACTACTAGCATCATACAGGGAATGAAGAAAATTGTAGCTGGCTGGATGAGAATATCAAGAACAAAATCATCTCTTTTTTTTTTTTTTTTGGGGGTCGTTTGGGTGGGGTAATGAACATAGCTACCAGAAAAAGGATCCCTAGAACACTTAGCGGAAAGAAAAACAGGGAAATAGGAATAAAAGGCACATCAGCACAAATAACATAAAATGGTCATCAAACTCAAAAAAAACAGCCCCACAAGTTAACAAGAAGTATTTAAAAAAAAAAAAAAGCTACACAAACCCTTTTTATTACAAATCAACAAAAAAAGACAGTAGATTGGACAAGAAAACAACAGTCAAAAGAGTAGCTGTACGGGCAAATCAGGGGAGTAGACCACTAAATCTTCAGTGGAATTGCTTAGGAGTAGAAATCCAGTAGTACAATGATCAAAGCTGGTTTGGTTTAAAGGCAATATGTCAAGGTACGCCTTTATCATGTGGTTAGTGTGTAGAAATAGACTAGCTACCAAGAACAGATTGCTCAAATGGGGATTAATTTCTCAGAATTGGAGCACTTTATGTTCATGTGAAATCTGTGAAGCATCTATTCTTCTTATGTCAGTACTCTGCATACATATGGGGAAGAATTTAGCAGCCTAATGTGTAGAGGACTCTATGGATGCCAGCAAGAGGTGGATTAGAGTTCTGATTTACTTGAAGAAAGCCAATAATAATAATAATAATAATAATAATAGGGAAAATACAATATATAAGAATCGACATACCCCTGGGAAACAGTTGTTATAGTTTTCCCTCCTCCGGCAGCTATCTTCGCCGAGGTTGAAGAAGCCCAAGCAGTAATTCGTTGCCTGTCAAATTCAACCAAACACAGAATTTTCAAACGATGAAATCGCGACTCGATTAATACAGGTCTTTCTTCAAGTCAGCCTCCAAACAAACGCGTTTAACGGATGGGACAGGACATACTACATGGACCTAAGGCCAATCTATCATATATATATATATATATATATATATATGTATTGCAGGTGATTTTTTTGCCTACAAGCCTTTAGATATCTCCAAAATTCTAATTCTTTTTTCTTAGAATTTTAGATTTTTTTATTTATGAATATTTAATTTTAGATATTTGCTACCAACTAACCATTTAAATCGTTAGCCATGAGTCATGATCCTTATCTACTCACATTGTACACCGAAAATCCAACCCACATCCGTATAAATTTAGGAATCCATTCCAATTGCAATTTCAACTATTCTAACTAACCGATCACTAGATCTCTATTACTAACATTGATAAGACGTGGCCAATTCTGCTCGAGACATTAACATTGATATATATATATATATATATATATATATATATATATATTACATCACATTTCCTCAAATTAGTGAAAATCGATATACTTTTCACTATATTGGAATAGTTAAATTACAAAAAAAAATGTTTAAACTTATACATTTTATGAAAGAGATCAATACATGCATTCAATCTCACATGAAGGTATGGCTGTTAAATGTACATGACAAATAATACTAAATTTACCTCCTTGGTCATATAACCATATAGGTAATGCATCAAATTCAATGTCAACGTACAATAAAGGATAGATATGAATAATTCATATTTCATTCTAATGTTTCTTTTCTCAAACATTTGCAAATGCAGGTACAAACCCTTTATACATATTTATTTTTACATAATAATATTTAGAAATTATGTAAAAAAAACACCAATTTTGAATTCAATATGCTCTTAATTTTTAAGCAAAAGGAAGTACGCTGTTCAACTTCAACCAACGCATGAATTCTTGCAAAGTCGTACCTTCACATTTATAATAGGAACTCTACAAAAATTCAACAAAGCTAACTAATCCACCAATATTGACTTTAGTATTAAAGTTTAATTGATGTGAAGAATATTTGTACATTTGTACAACATTATTAGATTGAATTTATAATGTTTGTAAGTATTTTATTTTCATATCAAGTTAAATATGCTATTATATTCATTTATATCCTTATATCAATCATTTTCTAATATTTATTTTTATTTTTATTTCAAGATCTAACTTCAATCTAAATGACATCTCATAAATGTTATACATGTTTTGACATAGATTGAACTATTACTAAAAAAATTTCAAATTTAAATTATTTTGATACAAATTTCTTACTTTTTTGATTCACCCCTTCCTTTTAATTCCTTTGAATAAAGACATCACCCTGTGTAGCACAGGTATTTAGACTAGTTATATTCTATTACAGGGGAGTTCCCCGCAACGCGCAGGTGTTTGGTGTTTTTGATTAAAGTTAATTAATTATTGTAATTAATTATACATTAATTAATTGTCTTTAATTCAAATTTTTCAATATAAATAATTCAATTTTTTTGCAAGGTGTAATTTCTGCATTACTTGGCTGAATCATAACAGTACCACCCATCAACCTAGTAGGAAAGGAACGACTCTCGTACTGTTAAATGTATGTCCCCCAGTGACCAAGCTTTTCAAAGAAAGCTCTTTTAAGTGATAAAAAGACAGAGAACAAAGTGGGCTTGAGTTGACCTTAATTCCGGAACAAAATAGCAAAATCATTTATCTGGTCTTCCATAAGATATCTAAATATTTTGAGGCCAGCAATCCAAGAAAGCCCACCAAAAAAAAAAATGGTTGTTTTGTGGGATGTATCAGTAACTCCCCAAAAAAGGTTGTTCTGATATATCTTGGCATCACTGCTCTGCATATTCCTTCTTCAGAACTTTGTGCAATAAATGGCACCCAACAATACAGAACTTTTTGCTTCTTGAGCCAACATAACTGCACTTCTGACTTCACTTATTTCTGAAGAAAAACTAGCTAAAGGCAAAGAACCGACATGCAGAATTCACAAAGAGAAAAAAGGAAAAATAAACCTGCTGAGAAGATAATATGCAAACAGGATATTCAGACTTACGTAGGAGTATAAACAAGATATTTGAGAAGTGGAATATTCTCAAAAAGATCATGAGGAATAACTTCCACATTGCTATGTTCCAAACATCTGAGCATATCAAAAAGCAAAACATAACTGTACATTATGCGTATTGATCCATAACCCATAAAGGTAGTGCCCAAGGTCGCCTCAAAATTAATTCCTTCAATTAGTTATTCAGTTTCATACTCAAGATATAGTTAATTGTGTTTTCACTACACGCATATTAATCATGGAAGACTAATATAAAAACATGCAAAAGATTAATTGGATAGTTTAACTATATTTATTTAAAGCAGCCCCTTCTCCACTATCGAACTGAACACAAACTAAGTAACTAGCAAGGATACAAACTAACATCTTCACTTTTTCTTGGACCACAAGTAACTAAGTAACACAAACTAAGGCATGAACCGGACCACATATTTGAGACAAACTAAGGAAACAAACTAAGAATATGTTGTTTCTTGCCAAAGATGATTAGAAGGCAAATCAAATGCTTGTAGGAGCCAAGTAAATTTCATTTTAAACTACAACAATCTACTTTGAACACATCCTGGTCCAATAGAAGAATATAAACGTTCCACAAAGCCACATAAGAATGATGGCTTGAACCATAAGGTTACATGATGTAATGGTAGAAAAGCAATTCAATAGTTATAACAACTTTCATAGCAAAGGAGTAAGGCTCCGTTCTACATAGTTTCATTGCATAATATAATATTGCATAATAAAGGAATATTGCTATAAAGTTACTGCACAAAGTAAGCCACCAAATAAATTAGGAAAGCGAATTAATATCTTAAGAGAAACGTTTTCCCGTAGATAGTAGGATACTACTAAGACTGAGATAGTAGACTGTAGCGTTAGGCTACTTATTCTAATATTAGGTAGAGTTTGGGGAGCAGTAGTGTTAACTTATTTGCGCTGCTTTTTTGGGGGAGCAACAATGGTTTCCATGAGTGCCTTTGATACTGGAGGATTGCCAGTGCATTATGCAGAAGAGGAGGCCTGAGCTTTTGCCTTGGTAGTTGTTGCCTTTGCTTCCATTTCTTTCATTGCTACATCCATAGGTGTTCCTTGAACAGTGATGTTAGGATTTTCTGCTGTTTCAATTGCAACTGTTGCGCGATCGGATTCCCAATTTGCTGATGTTTCTGCATAATTGCTGGTGTATTTAGCTATGATTGCAAGCTCTTCTGGAGTTGAGTTTCTGATATGCGCAACAATGGCTATGTACTTGTCCGTAGCGGAAGAGTTGTATGTGTTCTGAGCCTTCTTGACTAGGCAAACCAAGTTGTTTTGCTTGATAAAATCCTCAATGACATTGTATTCAACATTGTTCTGTATTGTATTTATGTAGAAAGGTTAGTTATGTTGACATTTTATTTGTAGTGATTTAATTAATGGGTAAGTTGTGTGTATACCTGTCTCTCTTGTTTCCATATTTCTTCAACAGTGAAAGGTAAAAGTTGTTTAGCATCATTGCCACTTAGATCTAGAGTTATTGATGCAGTATGATCTGTTAACTGGACAGTCAATCTGCATCTATTGTATATAAAATGGGAATGTTTGAGTATGTATTGAGATACATAAGCAGGAAAGGGATCTATTCATGAAGAGTGTGAAGCCGTGATGCAGGGAATTGACCCACTAATGTAAAGAATGTAATTTATAGCAGAAATGACTTACCTTGGGGTGACTCGAATGCGTTTGTGGCATGAGAGACATTGAAACTCCAAATTTGGTCTTGCTCTGATATACTTGTAGCATATTGGGCATGCACTATACCACATCTTTTGACTTTTGTCAAGTAGGTTGGGTATTCCTCTTATCCAAAATGGCCTTTTCTACTTGTTTGGTGGAGACAAATTTATTTATAATTAGCATGGGGATTTTTCTATGATTCAAAATAATATATGAAACAAATGGATAAGAAAATGGTGATAGGATCATAATTATTTTTCTGTTTACCGTGTTTGTAGTTATTAAGCTCTTGATTGTGATAACCCTGTCATCAAGTGGTGCAAGAAGAAGGTTTAGCCGATTTGCATATGTCCTTTCTGCAATGAACTTAAGGAATTGCTCTTGGTTTTTGGTTGACCTGGAAGTTTAGGAATGTTGTAGTTTAACTAACTATATATGGAGGCTAATTTCAATATGTGTAAATAAAAATAGTGTATTTGGTGTGGAATGTGATGTGAATACCAAGTGCGAAGAGCATTTGCTTGAGGAGTTGGAGGATTGATCAGAATGCTGCTTGCAAATTTGGTTGATAGGTTCAGCGTGTAGTAGGATGTTGCTTTGATCCTTAAAGCAGCAATGACTGGCTGAGTGTGAATCATATCAGCTATTTGTTGGCCTCTATCTAGTTCATGCTCACCCCATAGAGTTAAGACAATAGGTTGGGAGCTGCATGAAAAATTCATTAGGCAGCATATCGGTGGGTATTATTAGTTTCGAGATTGAACAGATAGAATGATTACCTTTGATCAACTATAATAATTTCTCTGGTAGGTGTTGGTCCTCTTGTATTTCTTGGATTGACATGTATAGCAACTCCAAGCAAATCTATTGTGTAAAGATAAGTTTTTAATTAAAATAAATGTATGTAATGCATGAGAGAGTTGTGTAAATATTACCAATATCTTCATCTGTGTCAATGTGCTGATAGATTCTATCATAAGCCTTGAAGTTGAAGACATCAAGTATCAGTGGAGGCTCTGGCTCATGTACTTATTGTACCACAGTTGAATTATCAATGACCCAACAGTATTCATTAGTGTAAGTGCTGTATTTGGGTTGGACAGTTTCAAGCTTAGCATTTGAAATGTAATATCTGCGAAATGGCAAGAAATGGCGTCTGAAAAACTGAATATCTCCACCATAAATCATTGCCTGTGCTTTCCTTCCCTAAAATTGAAATTGCATCTTTTGTAAATGCTAGTGTCATATTGGAATCAAGTTCAATTTATGGTGTATATATAGGAGAAAGTGGGGGTTGTAACCAGGTTGTCACTTGTGTTTCCTTCGTTTCATTTAAGCATCTCATTACTTTGCTCTCAACTTATTGAATTATTTACAAATGTAATAGTAACAACATTAATAATTAAAATTAAATTAAATTATGTGCAGTAGAATATCTTAAAGATATGAATGTATAGGAAATGATACCCTGTCCAGCAAAGCAAAGTAAAGCACAACAAATATTATACCTTTTATTTGTTAACAACCCCCTTCTATTATTGAGGAAATTTCCTACATATAATCACATTAGTTCAGTAGCAATTAGTTCCATATAATCACATAATAAGTCAAGGTTAATATGGATATATTATGCTGAGTAAATTTTGAAGACATTTACTTTAATTGCTGGTTTTGTATAGATTTATATGGATTTAATTGCTGGTTTATATGGATTTGTATAAAGCTACTTCTTGAATGCCTCTTTCTGATTCATTTTCTTCTTCAATTGATTATCACTTCTCATCTAATGTGAATAGAATTCCCTTGAAAGACATTAGAAAGATAAGTTTTTTCGACCGATAATGCCGACTCTGATCTTTAAAAGACTTTGCTTCTTTAACGTAGGGAAAGGGAAGAAAACCCGAAAAAAAAAATCACCCATAATTAACTAAATTAATGTTGATGTGTGGGATTTGATAGCCTTAATGGTATACCTTATATTCTATAAAAGGGGCTAGTCTATTTACCTTCTTTAAAATTATTTTTACAATTTTGTCAAGAATTAACTTCTATGTAGTTCACAATAATTTTTTAATTTTAACCAAACTTGCTATTAAATCCAAGTTCTAACGAAATGGATATTAATTGAAGATAGAAACAAGAAAAAAATCTCTTAATCGAACCATTAGACAATCAAGACCTAATTCTCAAGACAAGTGAATCCTGTACCATTGAAAGATTGCACACTTTAAAAGCAACTCCGCACTTTAATAAGACCTCAAAATACAAAGAAAGCTGGAAGTGTGACTATTAAAGCATTTAAAACAACAAATTCAGTATTCAAACTTAGAATCATAGAAAAGACCAATTGAAGATTTTGTGGAAAATTTGATATTTCAAATTGCTTTGGATAAAATGTGGTTCACAATGGCTAGTTGACAGAGTCAAAAAGCATCTTAAAAACTAATCTTTAAAGCTAAAACTTAACGTAGCAGCTAATTATATGCTAATCTAAATGGAAAAGATTACTATCATTTAATAGGGTGTTGTTATAAAACGGTGGATGCAAGATAATAAAATTTGATCTAAAAAATGATTTACATTTGATTACGTGTAGGCTGATTTCGATTTTATTCATGGTTCTAATGCATCACATGTATGTTATTGTAGATAAAGGTTAGCAATTGAAATTTACACAACAGGGGAAAGCAATGGCAAAAATAATTGACTGGTAAACTTAGTTATGTAAAAAGTTTGCATGAATTGAAAGAATCAAAATGAATCTGAAAACAAGTATTGAAGAGGAGGATATCAAAAGATGGAAAATATTGACATACTATAAAGAGCTACCAATATTTGACATTTCTTTTACTACCTTTTGTTTATCTTTTAACAGTTTAGCATAAGAAGCAGAGGGCAGAACTAATGGGCAGCTCTCAAAAAATTTTATTAACAAAAGTACCTACGGGGTAGATTTCAATTATATTCATAGTTCGAATGCATCACATATATGTCATTGTAGAGAAAGGTTAGCAATTGAAATTTGCACAACAGGGGAAAGCAATGGCAAAAATAATTGACTGTTAAGCTTAATTATATAAAAAGTTTGTATGAATTGAAAGAATCAAAATGAAACTAAAAACAAGTATTGAAGAGGAAGACATATTACCTCAGTATCAACGAAGATGAGTTTCTGATATGGAGTTCCTTTTCTAGAGATTTGAGGCTTCAATTTTTCCAACACTTGAGCAATTGTTGTCCAGTCATCCAGGTTCGGGTTGATCTCATAGAAGTGAACCAAGTTAACATCCATCTTTTGTAGTGTTGCTGCAGATAGCTGTTATAAACAATTGGTCAGGAGATATTTACAAGGGTAGCATTTAAATGAAATATATTCAATCAATATGCAAAAACAAATATGATAAATAGAACATAAGATTTATTTGTTATTTACAATGATCAAAAGAGTTTCTAATATACATTAGCTAAATGTAATACTTCTTCATAGACTATATTTGCAGTCAAATTGTCTAGAGCAATATCACATATAGGGGGTCTAATCAGAATCTTTACAGAATTACTACTTTTAGCTCTTGAAATAGCAACATAAAGCTATCCATGTGAGAAAACAGGTTCGCGCAAATAAATACCAACAAAGTCTAAAGTTTGGCCTTGAGCCTTATTAATAGTCATTGCAAAACAAAGATGAATAGGACTTTCAAAAGAGATTGGGCAATTCGGATCATTATCAACTCTAAAACAGATTCTATGTAAAAATACTTGCTTTCCGCAGAATTCACCAGAGTTTATAACAGCATCTATCACATTAGATCTCAGTGATCTACATATAAGCCTAGTACCATTACAAAGTCCCTCTGGTGGATCTATGTTTCTAAGCAACATGATTGGTGTATTTTGCTTTAAAGTTAGACGATGTGGAGGTAAGCCATTTGGTGTTAGGCTATTAATAAAGTCTTCCAGAATTGCTTGTTGAGAGGTGTCTAAGCATGTGTCTCGACTTATATAATCAAAACAGTCTCCTGGAAAATTTCGTACCAATGATTCATTGATGTCATCAACGAAATCATTTTTTGTAGTGAGTATTGATCTGTTCATCTCAGAATAGTTGTTACCAACAAATATTGAAAAGTCTGGATAGACTGTTTTGATGAGAGCACTTAGAGATTCTTCTTCATTGGTATATCTGATAAGCATTTTGGAAGGAATCTCTATGTTCTTAGCAGCTACTATAGGTTCAGTGCCATTGCCAACGCGCAATAAATATTCTGTGAAATCAGGATCAGATTTTGCTCTCATGTTAACTTTTAAATGAATTTTTTGCAAGGCTGGCCAGATGTAGGACTTTATTAAGCTTGATTCTATAAAATCTAATCTTGAACCTCTAATAACAACTGGCAAGACTTGTCTGAAATCGCCTCCAAAAACAATTACTTTTGATCCAAATATTTCGGAACTATCCATCAAATCTTTAAGTAATCTGTCAACTCCCTCAATTCCAGCTTTATGTGTCATTGGTGCTTCGTCCCAAATTATCAACTTAGCCTTTTGCAATAGCTTTGCTAAGGAGCTTTGTTTACTCACTTTGCACATCTTTTCTAGATTCATGTCAAGAGGAATCTTAAACGGAACGTGCGCACCTCCCTGGAAGTATAGATGCTGCAACTCCACATGAGGCAGTAGCTAATCCTATGTATCCTTTGGATCTCAGTGCTGCTAATAATGCTCTATATAAAAATGTTTTCCCTGTTCCTCCAGGGCCATCAACAAAAAAACAACCCTTACCTTTCACAAAAACAGCTTCAATAATCAAATCAAAAGCTATTTTTTGATCTTTATTTAACAGGGAAATTGCAGAAATATCTTCCTCTGAGACCTTTAGGCTCATTTCATTCAACGTATCTTTTGTGCTTTTGTCAACTTGATCAAATATCAGAGTTCTGGGCACCAAAGAAAATGTATTGATATTCTTTCCCATTGACTCCAAAAACTTGTTGATTTGCTGAAGTACTTTATGCTCTATCTCATCAACAGAAAGATATGGTACCTTGATAAAATCTTCTGACATAGATTCCCTAAACTTCAACCATAATGCTCTAGGATTAGGAGGAGGGAAATAAACTAATAGTGTAGCGAATAGCCTCCTAAAACTATAAGGCATGTGATATAATGCTGCCTCTTCTAAACATTGCTCTTGAGGGTTATTTGATTCAAATAAACCCTTCATAATTGCAGCTTCTCTAAATGTGGCTACAGTAATACCATTAAATGATTTTAGATCATCAAATGATGTAGGCCCTTTGACATTCTGTAGAAGCAATCTTAAGAAATAGCGTTCTCCTTCTGTTGGATTTGCAGTTACATTCCTTCCTATGCAGTCTCTTTGTTTTCTAGGTTCCCATAGCTTTTTTCCAAGGTACCATACAAAATGTTCAGGAAACTCTTTGTAGGTGCATTTTAGATTTTCTGCAATTGAATTTGTAGCATTCATTTTAAAGAACTCAGTGAGCATAGTTTTCTTTGCATGTTTGTTTTTCATGAGTTCTCGCAAATCATCATCATCTTCAAAAGTTAATGATTGATAATTTTCTAAATGCAATTGAAGATGAATAACTGCAAGATATATATCAAACAGTGGGAACCTGTAAATTCTCCAAATTGCCTCTATAGGAGATACCCATCTTGCTGATTGGTACTCCTTAATTTCATCTATATCAGAAGATTTAGCATTTGAATTTACCATGAAATGAGTTTTATCATGCCCTTTATATATGTATTTGTATGTATACTTGACCACTTTAATTGTTGAGCAGATTTCGACATTGATATGGCAATTAAATTTTGCTAAAAGGTATGGATTGTATGGTACTACCCACCTATTATCCAATTCATGACCTCGTACATATACTTTTCTTCCATTATTTCTCCGTCTATAAGTTGGATAAGAATTTTCACCATGCAATGTTTTCTCTGCCCAATCTTTTGGATATTTATTTTTGCATTTTTTAGAAGTGGTTCCTTGCATACAAACATTATCTGGCTTTTTATCACCACATGGGCCATGAATCATGTGTTTTCAGACCATTTTGAACAAGTGTTTCTCTTCTTTAGGATCAGGCAATTCTGCTGAAACTATTTGATCATATGACTCTGTTGAATAAAGCTTTGAGGTAGGATGCAAAATGATCAAGAAATGAGCATGGGGTAATCCACATTTCTGAAATTCTACAACATGTATAAGCAGAGACTTTTCGAAAATTTCTTTTTTAAACAGTTCTTCTTTTAATAACTCAAGTTTAGCGTGAAACACTCTAGCACATAAATCAACTCTATTTTATGCTTCATCGATGGTAGGCGGTTTTTTTAATCTCCGCCATGAGGGATTACAAGTCATAGTCAAAATAAATCGGGTTTTCCAAACTTCAACCAGCCATGGCGTAGGCAACATATCGCCTTTTCATATCGCGGGGTCCTCCATAAAAGAAGTGTGTAAGATAACCCACAACCAACTTTTTGAGCCCTTAGTCTGACCTTCAACGACTAAATCCATCACTCCTTGAAGTTGTTCAGTTCTTATCAATTTTTGTCTCTTCCTATGAAAATCAAGCCTTTGTGTCTCTATTTTTACATACATGTCGACTACGTACTGTTGGAATGCACGAAAGTGCAGTGTTCAAAATACCAGGGGTAGTTTGTTTCCTCATTTGAAATCTATATGCATAATATTCTCTCATCGACACATATTCTTTTGAATCTTCATATTGATTAAAGGCTGTTTGACAAAAAGCAGTAATCAGTTTTGGTATTTCATTATAAACATATGACTAACAATTTCAGGATATTTTATATAATTTAAAACTTAGTTTAAACACTTACCTTGTTCTTTGGATTCTATGATATGATCAGCAGATCTAAAATTCTGTAGAGTTGCATTTTGTGTATAATGCTTAGAGTTCTTTTCGCTTTCTTTCGATTCCAGGTTCGCCCATCTTCTAATTCCAGGTTGCCATCCTGTTTCACCTAAAGGGAATAATAATGGGTACTGAAGAGGATCATAACAGCCATAATAGTACTGGACTCTACGGCTCTCACCACCTTTAGTATACACTTGGATGTGTCTAGAATATGAGTGTTCTGAGCTTGTGCCTTCAACCCAAAGAGCTGCTACTTGTGAAACTGTGGGCTTATTAAAAACTCTTTGATCACTATCACAATGTGTTTTAAGCACAATCTGATGAGACTCTAGATTAGGGACATGTCGCAAACTACGGAAGAAGCAAGCATAGGGGTTGTTTTTCATGACTTCCATGAGTTTCAAGACCACATTTTCACTCAATTTTGTTGAAAAAGCCATATAATTTTCAACCTCATGTTCAGTATCATGAAAGTACAGCTGTAAGAACATCCCAGATCCTCCATGAGGTATTAGTTGGTTTATGTAGTGATATGTTTGTCCCTGTATCTTGAATGTATATATGCCATTTGTCCTTTTGCACAATGACTTGTCATAGTGAACTCCAAATGATGTGAAAGCAAACATACTATTACGTAATCGCTCAGACAGATGTTCTAAAGCACAAAGCTTCTTCAGTCTGCCCTGTAAATAGCTCTATCAAGATATCCGTAGTTTATTTTCTTGCAAAACTATTCTCCCATCCCAAAGAAAAGTTTGTCGCTTCAGGTAATATTTTTTTGCCCCACAATACTTACAATCTGGGACCTCAGGTAAGACATCAGGTTCTAAGATAACAGATGACAACAACTCAATCCCTTTACTGACATGTTTCCCTACATTATAATGTTTGTATTAAAATATTATCTTATATATTTGTTATAAATAGCTAGCTTATATTTTAAAATACCTTTTTTACACCGAGCAGACTGCTGATTCTTTGTTGATTCTGCATGCACCTTAGGGATTCGAACTATTAATTGAGTTACATATAATCAGTAGTTAATTTTTCAAGTATTTATCAATTGTGCAAACCTATTACTTAAATATTTAAAATTAATATATTTCACAATTGTAAACCTGTTTTTTGCTTCGTTGCCTTTCTCCTTAAGCATGATTGATTTGTGTTTGGTGGCAGTGAACTCGAAGATCCTATATCAGGACATCTGAAGCATTATTACTTATGGACATGATATAATCTACTGAAGATGTCTACTCTTCTATTAGATGTTACCTTGATGAACAATTACACTTGGTAAGTCTTTCATTGCTTCAGTCAATAGTGTAATACAACTACTGCATGGTGCTGAATCATCTACAATTAACCATATGAAAATTAGGTATCATACTATTCTAGTTACCTAGAGTAAAAGTTTAACAAGGTAAATTGTAGATAGAGAATTGTTAAAAGGACCTTTATCTTTGTTGGAGTTATGTTGGCATGTGTTTCGACAACAGGCTTCTGAAGCTGGACCTATATAGATGTCATAAAATGTTTATCTTAATATTAAAGTTGCCTCTTATCTAAGTGTGAAAATTCTTCTAAATTTAGACTGTCAAACCTTGTTGGCTAGTCGAGGACTCAGTTACATGAGTTTTGTCATGGCATTCTGCTTCACACCGATTAAACACATCTAAAACAAAGCATTAAGACTTATCAGCTTACTAACAGCTCTGGCCAACATAATATTCCTATCTATCTAGAGGATCTACCTGTGCTGTATTCATTCGTGTTTTGAAGCTGTACATTGTTAACTTGTAAAGGGTGCTGTAACATCAGTCTGACATCTTCATTGTTCTTTTTCTTTCCTTTCCTCCTTTTATAAGTTTCTCGACGTTTTTCCCTTTGAACCTCTTTTTGTTCCTCACTTAGCGATGCATATTTTGCTCTTGCTTTTTCATTGCGCCGCTGCTTTTGATCTTGTATCTTCAGGTCTTTACTTATATTACTCATTTTCACATTGACAAAACTAACAAGTGAATCTACCTTAAGTCAAAAGCATTCGCAAATTTATTTAAACTAAGAAAGGTATTCTAATGACTAAATACATGCAGTGCACCTTTCCTTTAGAATTCCATATGAAGGTTTAAGCACCATTCAATTTTAGAGTGATTCTTTTATGCACTATCAATGTATATGCAGGAGGATTTATATACATGTCATATACAAAATTTGGCATTCAAATTCAGATTAAGATGATGTGATCTGTATATAGATTCGTTAGTGTATTACTGATATTACATGAAAGACTAATCCTAAATGATACTATCGGCGTGGACATTATTGAGTCATTGATTGGATGGATGGGTGATAATCATCACTGACTTTCAATTAAACAAAAGGATTCTTCTTTTTCTCTATCTCAATTACTATTTTTTTTCCATCTCAAGCATGTTTAATGTAAAATAAAAATTATCCATGTATATTTTGATTCTAAGGTATTGATCATCTTTTTCGAAATATATGTGTGTATATGTGTGTGTGTATATATATATTGACCCACACACACATGCATGAAGTAGAAAGTGTATGACTTTCTAAAGAATATATCAAAAATACTCAAGCAATTTAAAGCATTCCAATGCCAGATTGAAAATTATTAGCATCAAGTTTTGTTTGCATTAATCTGTTTAGAAATCCAGGTTCGATGTGTAAAACGAACTTCAGGAAATGGAAGCCAACTCAATTAGAGATCCTTTACAAAGTTAACTAATTTGTTATCTTTCCAATTTATTAGGTATTATTAGTTGTTTGAGGAACTCACCTGGTGCAAAATTCGTTAATAAATGATCACTAATTATGACACCAAGGGTGAGGAAGCGAAGGGTTCTTTTGTACCCTTACCGCTGAAACCGGTTGGTGGTAAACCTATGTATGTCTACTATTCAAACTTACAAAAATATTACCAAACAATGAACCCCTTTAAAATAATGCACCCATTCTCAAACCCTTCATAGCAGAATCTCATTCTTTATAATGCATTCATAATAGATCTTAATTTTATGAGTTATACGCTTTAATTAGTAGCCACTCATTCTTTATAATGCATTAAACACTTTAATGATACAAATATTACGAAAGCACAAATCTTTATCTTCTACATCATAAGCTCTATAAGAATTTAAAGTTTTATTAAGCATTGTCAATTGTTGGTCAAAAAATAGTAGAGTAATCATTTGAAGGTTCCTCAAGAAGATTTCACTTTTTTTAAATGAAAACGTTAGTACACAGGCTTAGCCAATCTTGATGAATTTTAAAATGATTGTAATATAATAACTTATTATGTTTATTGGTCTTCAAACCAATAAAATTTTTTAGTTTTATTGCATCCTTGTTTATCGGTCTTTTCAATTATCTATTAAGGTTTAGCATAACCCAATAAAATTTGAAAATAGATTACTGATTTAATAGTTAGGGAAGGGCTTTTAAAATCTTTTCTACTATAAGATTTAGGGTTTGAATCACTGTTGGGGTGAAAAAGACATAGAGGAAGAGTGAGAGGGGAACAATATAAAAATAAAAAAGAAAGGTTGTTAAAAATGTTTTAACGGGTGTGTGTGACAGTGTGTTTAGTGTATGAGTGTGTGTATGTGTGAGTGAGATAGAAGGGGGGGAGGGGAGAGGAAGGGGTTGAGACATCAATTAAAGAAAGAGATATCTTGCCAAAGCCTGTAACTTTCACTAATTACTAATGATTATTGTTCCTGTAACTGTTGTGGCGGAGTAACTTTTCATTTTAGTTTTCTTTCAACTTTGAAGCTTAATTTATCTTCTGATTTGGTTGTTTTTGGTATTATATTTCTTTTAAACATAAAAATAAACATTTTTTATCCTTAAATTATAACAATTTCAATCTTTTGAAATGTAGAAAATTATAAAAACGCAATTTAGGAAATGATGCCCTAAAGGGATCATAGAAATTTTTTTAGATTTATGTGCAAAATAGGTGTATGGTGATGATTACAAACCATAATCGTTCAAGAATTTTAAACATAAGTTACGTGAGATACATGTTTTGTATTTCAACACTGATATTACCACAATAGTAATATTAGTGTCTCGGCATATTCGGATTAAAGGACAAAATTGACACCAGACGTTATAAACGAGAATCTACTCTTATGTACTATGACTCCAATGTTATTAGACGACTTATTTCTTGGTAGATTACACCAAGTATGCAATCAATGGGGTTGTTTGTCTCCATTCTGCCTATAATTTTTTTTAACCCAAATTGGAGATTTGCGGTGTATTTACAGAAACAGCTTTTTGGTGTTGTCAATGGCGTTTGATAGGGAAATGCTTGGAAGATAGTACCAATAATCCTCTTATGTTTGGCTCATTGATGCAGTGTATTTTTCATCCCTATTAGTTTTATTGCATCCTTGGTACTACTAAAGATCTTCTATATTTGTCCAAAGGTTGCTATAACCCCTTTTAAGAAAAGTATTTCATGGTCTAACCTTCACATATTCTATTCGATTTCTACTTCAAAACTTTGAAGTACCAATTAAAAGAAAAGAAAAAAATTTACTGCCAAATATAATAAGATCCTTTTATCTTAATACACATATCAAATCAATTATTAAGACAAATTGAACATAATAAGATTCACAACATACTTTAAACAAAAACAATCAATTCTTAACTCCAATATCAACATTATTTTTAATATCATTGCAACCAAAATTAATCCCTTGAATTCATGAACTTATCATAAAAGCAAACAAACACTGAATAAATCACACCATCCAAGCATTTCTAATCAAGTATAAGAAACAATGACATTCCAAATTGTACTATAAAAGTGCGAATTTCAGAAGTCTATATGCTAACCTTTTTCAAAATACTTGCTGCAAAATTCTTTCCCACGGTGCCACCAAACCTATTTTAACAAACCAACTAATTTTAATTATACAGGGGCTTCAAAATTGGGGTAAAACCATAATACCAAAACTAAAATTACATTATAAAAGGCTCCAATTTAAAATGTATACAAATCTACAAAGACATTTACACCATGGATGAAAGGAAAAAAGTGAAAAGATGAAAACCCACCTCAAGCTAAACCACCAAGAGTAGCCCCGGCCAAAAACCATCATCCAGCTCTCAATGAAGGATGCCAATTTAAATATTTCTGCTCCAATAACCAAAAGACACATAACGAAGCAATCGGCATTTAGAAAGTTGGAGATGAATATAGTTCAGCCATAAATCCACAACCACGCTCTTGAGTCCGGCTAAAAAAGAAACGGCAAAGACAAAGGATTCAATGTGTAATAATAGTACATAATAAACTGGAGGTCTACCACAGGACTAGCGGTTTAATATCTTTGGTAGTAGTTCTTGATTGGGATGGCGTTGTAAAGAGTTGGAAGGGAAGAAGACTCAGGAAAATCACAGGGTGTAAATACTTAAATGGTCTTGTATTTTAATAGTCTTTGTATTATAAATAGTCTTTGTTGGCTGCTTTTATGGGTATTGAGTAGTATTTTAATGTGGGGCCAGGCATTAGTGCAGTTAAGATCCAGATGATTTCCGAACATAATAAGCCTTTATGTTCCCATTGGATTTGTAGGCTATTTTGGGTTTTTTCGGTGAGCTAAGATCCATTGAATAGCAGTTATAGCTTGTACTTCGTGCATAAAAGATGGTCAACAAAGATTCTATTCCCAAAATACCCAAACAAACAGCAGACTTTTTGAAATTCCAACAATACCCCTGTCCATGCGGTTGAAAGTCAAAGCCACTCTTTGACCACAACTCATTCTTATATAGTATAAGGATGTGTCAAATATTTTATTCTTGTACATCAAATTTACTCTGAATATAATAATATAATATAATTATATACCAAATAATATAAAAATTACAGCGACCAAACCGCATCAAACCCCAACCGTGTTGGCCCCTCTCCCCCTGAAGAACAAACACGACGAGGAATATTCTTGGATTTCACATTGCAAGAGTCGTAAACAGGGAGGTGAAAAAGCACTCAGACCCTGAAGTAAAGAACTGAATGTTGCAGTTGTATGTTTCTTGTGAAACTAGATGAAATTCAAGAGACTGACTATTTATTATCTATGAGATTGTATGTACTGCTGGGTAATACTTCAATCCCCAATAGCAACCCCCTCCCCGTCCTCCTTTTTGTATCTTTTAGCTAGGTAAAGTAGAGCTGATAATTATTCTATGTACACGCATATAAATGGGATCCTTTCCATCCTCTTTAAGAAGTGTCTAGTCGAAAAAAATTTTGACCGGCAAACAGTTAATAGTAGTCTTCCGTCAAAGCCGGAACACCTCCCGATGCCTGTGGGAATTCAGTGAATGGAGACCGACGCTACTGCTTCTTCTTCTCTTAGTGTATTGCATTGTTTTATCTCATGCGAGGAAAATACTCTCTACATGAAACATCAAAAGACTTTAAAACAGGCAAGGAGTAGAGTTGCGTTTGGTGCAGTCCATCGGCGATGAGTAACCACAGTCAGCAAAACATGTGAGAAATGCATTTATTGTGTTCACCGGAGAGATAATAGGATTCGCTACTTGTATCACAAAATTAATGCACCAGAGTTGATGAAATTAATGTTAATAAATGAATGACTGCTGTAATTTTGACAACTACTCTACACTACGCTGCCAAATACAGTAGATGGACTGGACAAATCTACACCAATTTTTTTTTGAGAAGGGTTTTAACTTTTAATTAGTACTAGATTCGTAATCTCAAAAATTTTATACTCCAATCATATTCGTAAGTCCTAACTCACTCAGAGTTTTAGGCAACCCCCAATATACTTTTTATAGTATCTGATGATTGATAGTATCGATTAAAACACATAAATGATGGAATAGCACCAGAGTGCCCTTTATCATTACACTTTTGGTTGCTTTAATAAACATTACAAAAAACCTTTCCTTTTTTGTTTCTTTTTGATGTTTTCACTTTCGTAGTTTTTTTTTTTTTCTAAATTCTTCGTTAGTATATGCTTTTTTTTTTTTTTTTCATCTTATTGTGTATGCCAAACTTGACAGAATTGATACTTGACATTGCCATGAAAAATGAAAGTTGTTGCGAAATGCAAAGGCTACATGGTTCGGAAAATTTTTTAATGCATTTTTAGCCAATTGCTACTAGCAACTGAACAATTCATGTAATTTTGCTGTTTCTAATGATTTTTGTTTTTGGAGGGACGATAGCCCTTTTTCTTTTAATTAGACACTGAATTTGTTTGCTTAAACACACTAATTAAGCTCATTTAAAAGGGATAATCTAATTAAAACTTTTGCCATATAATTCTATATACATATATATTAGTTCTGGGTGACTTTAAAAGTGTTAGAAATTCTAGGCAAAAAAGATGCTATATTTTGTCAAGTTAGTTAAGAAAGCTCAAATTTTTAACCGAGTGTCAAATCATAGACCAAACGAGTTTGAAGCCAAAATGAGCACTCAATATTACCTACTCATATCAGTTTTTTTTTTAATAAGAAAAAGGAGGTTTATTCATACAGTTCATTAACTAGTATATTAATTTTTTTTTAAAGTCATTATTGCTTCTGTCAGCACGCCACAAGGCATCAACAAAATGAAAGAAAGACAGAGAGGATTATTTGGAGAAATTTTTATGATGCCACCTTCCTTAGCACTTGTCTAACACGTATGTGAAATACAGAAGTGGTTAAAATAAGAAAAAATTAATTGAAAAAGAATTTAACAAAAAAACTTCATTTTTTCTGTTGATTTGAGCTTGCAGAAGTTCAAGAACTGATTATTAATGCGACTCTTGGCCCCCTTTCAAGCTTCATGTCATGTTGGATGTAAAGCTAAAAACAACAAAGGCGAGTTGAATGTTATTAATCCTTCTTTTTTCCCGTCTTGAAAAGAAAAAAGAAAAAGGTTAAAAAAATTAGAGACTAAAAGCAGCCGCAGCAGCCAAAGACGATCAAGTTTAAGTTAAACTAATAAAAACAAAAGAAGAGCGTGTAGGATGATAATGATGGATGGATGGATGGTGAATTGGTTGTAAATAATAATAATTATAAATAAATAAATAACCCACTCCAACCCGAAACACAGCAGGAGACAGATTTGAGAGACGCGCCCACTTGCGGGCAAACGACTAAAGACCCAGCAAAAGGATGTGACGGTTACATGTCTCCACCTTTTGGCGGGTCCCGCATTTCCCCCAAAATTTTTATGCTATGCTATATATATATATATATAAGAATTTATCTTTCATAAACTGACTGTGTACACGCTTTTGCCCTTAAATGAATAACAACTATATCAAATTTGAATTTGATATCCAACTTCTGTATATGTATAAGAAAGATTTACTATATATGTGTGTGTGTATAGATTAATGTTCTATACATTGACAATGTATACACCTTTGCTAGTGGATATATGACTACTCATCTGAATTTAAATTTGACTTGTATGTCATATATCCAACTATGATAGTGTATACAGTGTCAGCGTATATAAAATTCTCTCTCTCCCTCCCTTCCCCCTCTCTCTCTTCCAATATATATTATATAATATACATATATATATATGTATATGTATGTATTTGGCTAAAATTTCTTGAATTCAGGAGGAAAATAGTAATATTTAAAATTTAGAATGGACTCATCCCTCTTATTTTGTATGCTTATTCTGTCTTAGGAGCATAGAATAGAAAAATCCATATATATATATATATATATATATAAACCCTCTGGCCTAGCTTCTAGTAGGGAAAACCTATTCAATCACCCAGAATAGAACCCAATACACACATACACACATACATACATGCATGCATGCATGCATCCATATGTATATATAGAGTTTCCCTTTTTACCATAATCAAAGGTATTTTCCCTTTTTTTTTTTTGGGGGGGGGGGGGTGGAGGGTTAAATATTCTCATGATTGCCCAACAGAAAACCGAAAACTAAAACACTCCATTATTCTCATTCTGTTTTAAGTGGAGGCATGTATATGTCATTTCAGTGATGAAATTACTTCATTCCAAGTATTATGTAATTTAAAACTCTCATGAATAATGTATGCACATTTTAAATCTGAGTAACCAAATATACACTATGTCTATTTAGCGTTGCCTTTTTTCTTTTTTTTTTTTGGGGGGTTTTTTGGGGCAGGGGGAGAGTAAAACATGAAATTTGGTAAGACTTGACTTCGTCCTAACAAAAGCGGACGTCTTTACCCCTTGAATCTCCCAGACTTATTCTCCCTCCCGTAATAATAATACTTTGAAGGGGGAAAAACAATAAGGTCTGCAAAATGGGGAGAAGACTCTGAAGAGTCGAAGACAAAGTGGCCACAGCCGGTTAAAGAGGGCAAGGAGCGGAGTGCATATATATATATATATATATATGATGGAAACCAAGGAGCGATACAGCGAATTTGATCCTTCGTTCCAAGAAACACATTGACGCAGGAGCAAGGCCATTACAAGACGCAACACAACAACAGCACTTGTTGAGCGTTTGTCTTTCATGTGCAGGATCCAACCGTTCAACGTGGCTTCCAGCCCAAACCCCAAAAGGGTTCGGAGGAGAGTGAGAAGGAACTAACACTGCCGGTTGAATGAATGTGTTGTAGACGTGCATAGGGTTTATTCAAGTGACCCGTAAAGACTTCCTTCCAGCTTGTATAGATGCACAGCCTGCGGCAGATGATGGAGGAGGAGCACCACCCACTGCCACAAGGCCCATAACTGTAGCTGCTGGTCCTGTGCCGAACCTGCCCTAGAACTACAAACATTCGAGTTGCAGTTTCATACCGGACAAGCCGTTTAAATTGGAAAATTTGTTTACCTTGTGGAAAGATGCACGAAATGTGAATGCAAAAAACTTACCATCCAAACTGCTTCAGTCAAACAGTTGAATTTCATCTCTACTATTAGTACCAGTAGGGGTAATAGCTGTGATGGTGGCCTCTACTGCTTTTTTCCCGTTCAACCATCCATAGTTTTAGTACTCTGGGTGTGTTTGAAAAGGAGATTATTCAGGATAATTTTTTTTTTTTAAAAAAAATACTATAAACACTTCTATTGATGTGACATATACAAGAAAAAAGGAAGATTAAAAAGATGAAAAAGCGCACATAATTAAGAAATGTATTTATGATGCAATCAAATACTAAGCTTTTTATACCAAAAATAGTAGTAAGCTATCTGGCAAACTCGCTATTTCCCTAGTTCCCTGTCACTACGATGCTCTTGCAAGAGCTGGGGGGTGGTATTTCTCAGTTTCTCAACAATGATGTCCGAATAAAAATCATCTTCGTCTGATTTCACATTTGAAATTTGTGCATCTAAAAAAGAAGTCCAAGAGCTAGTGTGTATAATAATATCCACATGCTCAAAATTAACAGCAGGACAAGATTGACAATAGCGTGTTTTATGATGGCAACCAGAAGGTTTTGTCTATTGATCCTAAATACCTAAGCACCTTTCCTCTGTTTTTTACAACGTTGATACGCTACCTTTTACTTTTGAAGAATCGTCGAGGAGAAATTACTGGACCCTTCACCACGAGAGAAATGGGAAGGGTAGGTAGAATTTCAGTTAAGGTTGTGTTTGTTTCGACTCAAAGTCCTTTTTGGAAAATTCCCTGTAACTTCAGGCCCCGTGGTGTTTGGTTGTATAGTTATTTTCTCACTGCCAGCTATGAAGCTCTAGAATTTACCATACATATTATATAAAACTTGTTTGGATTGTAGTTTTTTCACAGAAAAGTTTTTACATTTTCCACAACACGTTTCAGTCATCTCTTTATCTCATATGTATCAAATTGTTACAAAACATTTTTCTACATAAACTCCAGAAAAGAGCAACCCAAACGGGCAGGTTTAAAGCAAAAGAAGCCCAAAATTTCGTTGGCAAAATTTCAGTGCACATTTAAAATGTTGTGATTGTCTTTGTTAAAATTGAATCTTGGAGTCTTTAAGCCCTCCATTTAGACTTACAGCTAGTATAATTTGAGAGAGAAATTTCATGATTCATGGAATGGAACATGACGTAGTGCTGGGTTGTCGTGGGCTGTGATAGGAAGAAAGGGTGGTGCTGCTATTTGTCTCGAATAGACGATTTCATTTTCATTTCACACTGGCTAACTCAACTGGGGGTTTACAGAACTACAGAAGGGAGTGGTTTCCACAGGAGATTTTTGCGCATGGGTAAAAATAACGGCGGTCTTTCGCCCAAGCTTGCTGCCCTCTTGCTTTTCGTAGCCCACCAGATTGGTGAGGGATTGCTTTGGTCTGTATGGGCCACAGAAAGTCAAAACTAGGGAGACGGAAAATGAAGAAGACAGGCTTTGATGGTTTTAGAAGAATTCCCTCCAGCCATGTGTAAACCAAACACATAAACTTAAATGTGGAGGGGAAATGGTTATTTTTTCGTGGAAAAAAGAGTTGCTGGAAGATATTGTACAGTGTTCCAAACACACCCTAATTCTTTAACTTTAGCAGCAAAAGATCCACAACTACAAAAAAGGATTTCGTAGAATCCATATGTCCCAGGCCCCGAAGTAAGATATTTCCTGACTATAATAATCCAACTAAATGCCCTTTCGGACCCTACCCAATTGCTACGGCCTGCAGTATACCAACTCATTCGCTAGCACCGACCCCGTTAGATGATCTTCCTAACAAATAACATCCAGCCACACATGATCTCCGTTGTAGGTGCAATATATCTCTTCGAATCTCTTAAAACCTGTGAGTAGGGTTTGTTTGGATATCAAATTTATTCCCAAAATTTACTTGCTTGTATCATCAACACATTTTTCAACCACCTTTTTATCTCACACACATCATATCAAAAAAGTGTTACAGTGTTTTATTTCAAAAAATTATTTCAAATACTCTCTATCCAAAGTAGGAACTGCTTAAGCCGCAGCATCCAAAGAAATGCAACTTATAAGCCGCTACAGAAGATCACTGTTCATGGTTCAAGGCCTCTTAGCATTTGCTCTATTTCATAAGGTGGTTTCCCCAGCACTGCCTGCCAGGGAGCTAGAAGCTGACGGGACATAGAGGATTACTCGACTTCCAGTACAACTGGAAACTTGAAGAATGCAGTAAAAAGAGGGGGAATATAACTACTTAACAAATTTGTAGATACCACATGAGATATGATACTTGCATCTATTACACACATCATGTTAAAAGACTCATATTTTCGCTACAATAAAACTAGGACTAAATTATTATTATAATTATTCTTCTTTTGGAATCCTAAACAATTGAGACATAGCATACCAGCAACAATGTCATTAAACATTCAAGCAACAGCAGGACACAATAGCTCAAAATGGTTTCCCATATTCCTGTGACGGCTGCTCCCAGACACTCAAATACCCTACAAGAAAACCATTTCACTAGGCTTAGAGAATGAGCATGTCAAGACAAAACAGTATCAGTATTCTCATCTGCGAGAAAATTGAATGTAAACTTGATTACTCTATGGCTCAATATTGAACACTAGGCCATGACTATGAAAATGCTTCAAATCGGATAATGATGGAGTTTCATTCACAGAATCAGAACAAGATGAACATTTTAACAAGCACTTGAAAATTCAATAACTGTTTTTTCTATATTAAATTCTGCGAGAATGTGTTCTTCAAACTCATGCAAGTTAGAAAGCCATGACCATGACTTGCTCAAAGACGCATAAGTGACAACCAAATGGAAATCAGTTGCTTGCTTGAACATGCGGGAGCACAAAACCGAAAGCAACAATAAAATCTATCACCAAAAAGAAAAGATGACGTTGCCACCATGTTTGTTCTGGGTGTTGTCAGAATACAGAACTGAGCTATAATATTGGACCAAAATATTGAAAGTGTTGTTCTGTGTATCTTTCCCTAGCACCTGTAACCACTTCATCTGACTAATGAGATATTATAGCTAGCCATGATTTAATTTTATTTCAATGGGAACTAGATCCAGAAAGAAGAAACACAACAAAGAAAACACACCAAGTACACCACTATAAATACCACGTTTCTTAAAGTCACCAGGGCAAACTATTTTTTCACATATTTTTCAAACAGACTTCCCATGGGAATGATAAAAGAGGATGCACACTATTCTTGACATCGAACCACTTCCTAGATATAGACAGAGCTACTACTATGCCAAAAAACACTGGCTAAAATGGTCCTTGCATATAACATTGGAACACTTCTCTTCCAGAACAAGTTCTATCTACACATAATGTTTTATATCTACACATAATGTTTTATATCAAGGTCCAGGCACATTAACATGTATTTAAATACAAATTGTAACATGCCATCCAAACTAGATTAACCAACTACAAGCCTCATTAAAACAGAATAACAAACTAAAGTTCCAACATACTTATTGGTATTTCTCCGAGGGACATATAAATAGAATCATCGTCACCAAGAATGCCCTGAAACAATCAGCAACAATCATGCCATTTGTCAAAATGTCAATGGTAATCAATGCAGATAATTGAAAGAAAAAAAGAAGGTACAATCAAATAAAGGTTATAATATTTGTGTCCATTATATTCAGAACAAATGATATGCATAGTATCATCTCTAACGGATCCAAGCAAATATCAGATGTGGTTCACTCTGATACCTCTCCATTATGAAGGCCCATATCATTGTGCAGAGAATTCATGTCAGCTGGTACAGAGGAACAATTTGGAATATCATTTCCCAGCAACTCTGATATCATGAGTCCATAACCATCCTGGACATCATTGATATCATTCGCATTGACGGAATTATTGGAAAATCCAGCCAGGCTAGTGTACACGTTTTCAGTCCTGTATGATTAAACAATGAAGCTTAGAAGAGTACTTCCTTTTAGGTAGAACATATGAACAATATCAGATTCGGATAGCATATAAAATGCACAAAGCATAAATTGATCAAACATCAAAACCACAAAAACCCAATCAAAGAATAGTCACAAGAAAAAAATTTTAGTAAACAATAGGAAACATACAGATGAAAAAAGCTTACCTTCTCTCTGAATGATTTGAGTCCTTGTCTTCTTGCACTAAATCGTTTTCTAAATCTATCACCTCAATGTCTTTGCCATCAACAATGCATTTACCGTATCTATTTGATACCCTAGTATTGTTGTTCATGGACAAATCAATGTCAACTGGAATAACTTGTTTCCCCTTTTCTGTGTCAGATGGGAACATGAGAACTGGATTATTACCATGATTCTCATTAGCATCAGAAGCTTCCATGAGATTGAGGTCGCAAGTTTTGAATGAACCCGGAAATAGCTGCTTCTCTTCTGCATAGTCTATGCTTGGTCCTATGTCACCTTTAGGATACAAAGAAATACCTAACAACCTCTTCTCATCAGAGGGCAAAGTTACTGCCTGACCTTCTGACGTCATTGGTTCTTCAGAAGTCTGTTGATTATCCAATGGGTTCAACGTGCTTAGGCCACCGTCAGATTCAGCATCTTCAAAAGGAGCCAATTCTCTGGGCTTTTTACTTCCCATACTCGAGTTGCTATCATCTAGTGCTCGCTTTTCACCACGCTCCGTCATCATTCTGTTGATCCCTCCAAAATCAGATTCCTCATGCTCTTTTATTGAAGGTCTATCTAGGTAAGATACAGATGCTGTGCAGCCTCCTTGGACAGGAGAATATGATGGCCCCAGTTTATCTCCAGGAGCTGGCACTGTCAAATTACCCAAGCTGAGTGCATTTGAATCATATGTATGATTTGATGAGCCGTCTCTAGACAGATCATCAACATTTAAATCATCTGTATCTTTTCTAAGAGGTTTACCCTCATTAGAGCTCTCATCCACAATCATAGGACCAGGATCAACCTTTGCACCTCTAACTATCATTGAAGAACGAGGTCTGGTAGGAACTTTAGCAAAATGGCTAAGCTTTAGTAAATCACCATTCTTCTCACTAGCAGGGGCCCCCTCCCCTGAAGAAGCCACAATTGCCATGTCGTCCTTAGTGTTTTGTAGCCCCATTTGATCATTCATTTGACCCTCCTTAACCTCTTCTACCTCTGCATTCAATACTCTTGTGTCATCCTTCTCTATAGGTTCCTCGCTGGTCTTCAATGGGAGATCTTTTGTGCTGGTAACAGCACTTGCTTTTGCACCCGCATCATCTCTTGGCTCATATTTTTCTGAGGCGGACTGTGTATTACCAACAATATCACTTTCTTTGGCACCAGCAACATCACTTTCTGGGGCTAATGCAGGAATGGAATTCTGCGAGACACTGTCACCATCATTACTGATCTGCTGCTCGTCCCGATTTCTTGAGAGGACATCACTGTCATCCTCCCCATCCACAGAAGCCCTAGACCTCTCAGACCACGATCCAGTTCTTCCAAAATCTCGGCTAGAATCAGAGCCATTGTTTTTGAAGGATCCATTTCTTCTCCTTCCCCTCAGAATGTTTCTTGAGTTGTACTCCTCCATATACCGTCTCCGACCAGGGCCCAAGTCAGAACCAGGGCCTCCCAACCGCGAGAGAACGGACGTGCGACCCTCCAAAGAAAGCTGCTCAGCGTCTCCCTCTTGTGCCCAAACCTGGTTCTTCAAACTACCATTTTGCCATTTCCCGGAGAGCACATTGGCTGGCAGTAATCCCTTCGAAACTAGGTACTCAGCGGCTAACCTACCAGCTTCCATGAAAATGTCACCACCACCCTTTTGTGGCGGAGGGGGAGGAGGAGGAGGCTGTGACCGGTGGAACTGTCTCGACTGGCCACGTCCAAAACCACCCCGAATATATCCCCTGTACTCAGAATTATATCCCCCATGACCCCTCCCTGAACTCTCAGGCGAAATCCTGGAGGCAGTGGCCACCCCACCCATCACCACTGCATTAGCCCTGTATCCATTTCCCGGACTACGATTCCTTGCATGCATATTTGAACCCAACTGTCCCTCAAATATCTGTCTACTTGTCCAAAGTAAGACCAATTAATCAGTCCAGCAACCACCTTCAAAGTATAGAGTAAATAAATCAATATCAACTTCTAGTCACAGAAGTCCCCTGACAGAAGGGTGGAAAGAAACACGCTTTGTGAAGATTTACACTATAATTGAGTCTTGAATAATAATCTAATTTATCGTAGGACTCGGTCAATTAAGTAAAAAATGGTAAAGATTGAATCTTTAACAGTCCCCTGAAGTCAAACTTGAAGATCAAGATCAGAGAGTCGAAGAATCAAGTTCGAGCTGAATAGATCTGGTAGACTGGGCAATCAACAAGAGTTTAACGCAGGAGTAGCAGGAGCAGCATTGGTGGCGATGGTTGTTACCTCTGAGTGAAGCAAATGGTCGGGAAAAGTTGGTTGTTTTCTTTGTAAGTTGAATTTCCAAAGCTGAGGATGAATATTTAGGGTTTGTCAGATCCTTGAGTTCACAGCCCCAAATCTCATTTCAATCCGACCTTTGTCATCACAAACATTTCAGTACAATCAATCGATCAATAATATGACAAAAGATGACAGAGAAAAACCAGATATTAGGGGAATTTCTTTTGTACAGTCCAATCTCAGTGAATTCACCACGCCCGGTTGTCCTGGGCCAGAAATTTGATTAGGTCAACTGTGCCGGAGACGATTGTAATTTGTGTGGAATACAGGGAGGGGATAATATATGTATAGCGTAATGAAATTTTCCAAAAGCGGGATTCGATCATGTGGAATTTTGGGGATTTTTTTTTTTCTTTGTAGGTGGAGGATATGATATTAAAATATGGGATAATATCAGAAACCTCCTCTGAGATTTCTCGTAATATCACCCGGCATCCCTATAGTTTTAAAAATATCACTCACCTCCCTTGGTAATTGTAAATTGACTATATTAACCTTCACTTGGTACATGATTTACATATCAAATAAATGGATGTCAAAAAATGAAAGAAAAAGAATCAAAAGTCACTTTCTTCTTTTTTCTGTTTATCCAACATTCTTTTTTATTCTTTTTTTTTGTATGACTGCATTTTTTTACTTATAAATTGTAATAAATTAAATTTTATTTTTTAATTGTGATAATATGGAATATGAATGTAAGATTTTTCCCTTTGTTTTGAGTTGACTTTTATAATAAATTAAGTACAATTTAAAGACTTGGATCACAAGTTGTGAAGATGTTAGGCAAAAAAAAAAAAAAGCTCATAATGAATCGGTTTAAATATATAAATTAAATTGGTACTAGTATATTTCTTTACAAATATCTTTTTTTTTATTTTTAAACTTTTTATTTTTATGAATTATAGATTTGTGATATAGTGGTACGAGTAGAAATTATTTTTTAGGTGGCGATTTTTTTTTGGAACAAGAGTATTTTTATTTAGCAAAATGAGCAAAAGGGTAGTTTGGGGTTTTTATAAATTTTGTTATGCAAATAACAAAAATAAGGGAGGTAAGTGATATTTTCAAAAGTTTAGGGGTACCAGGTGATATTAAGAGAAACCTCAGGGGAGGTTTCTGATATTAACCCTTAAAATATTGCCTCCTCCTCCACTACTGTTATGGCAAGCGTAGTGGGTGCTTAGTTGCTTCTCCTCTTTTTTATCTTAAGGCTCCCTTTGATTGAAAGGAAAATTGTACGGGAAAATTCAAACGAAAATTGTATGGGAGGGTGAAGTGAAGGAAAATGAGGTAAAAGAAAAGGAAAATAAATTTTTCATACGCGTTTGGCTATTAAGAAAATTAGTGAGAGAATATAGAAAGTTGATGACGCTTAGTAGCACTTATTAAAATTTTTGTGAGTAACTAGTTATTTTCTTTCAAAATCCTAAATGCAATAAAATTTTCAACATTCCTACCAACTAAACATACATAAAGGAAAAAATTCCCGCACTTTTCCGGGCAAACAAACATTCTATCTAAAAGAAACATTTTGATTTTTCTTTATGGACTATGTGCTTACCTTTCTTTCCTTCTTTTTCTTTTTTGGCTTTTAAATTTTTAATAACAAAGTGTGCTGTTCATCTCCTTCAGTTGTATAGACTAATATAATTTTAGTGTAAACTTAAACAACTTAGCGTAATTCTAAAATTTGCATCAATTTAGTACAAAACTTACGCTTGTGCTTGTACTAAAGTTGTCCACATGTATGCTGAATGTTAAGCCCATTTACACAATTGAACGGAACTGAAACTAGAGAGTAACCCCATTTTCTGATTTAAGATTGAACAATTGGGATGCAGTTCCATAATTTTGTTGTATTCCTTATATTATTTTGTTGCATAAGTATACAATATTATAATGTTAGTGAAAATCTTGTGCAAATAAATAAAAATATTCTACACGTATTCATACAACAATAATAGTCGTGTTTTATTATATTTTTATTTTTGGACTAAAAGTGATGATTGTTTTACTATTATTGTTATTTTTTGGTCACTAGCCTCCTCTAACACCTCTACCAATATGGTTTTCACATGACACAACACATGTCTAGAAACCCCAATTGTCCAGCACTAGTGGCTAAAAATGTTAAGAATAATTATGATAACCATAGAGTATATATAAGGTGGTCTTGCCTTGAATGCCCACTCCTGTACTTTTTCTTTTTAGATTTACTCCCGGGAATATGTACGTATACTAGAATAAGTTGGAACGGAAAGGATCAGATTATTGGAACTCCCCTTTCTTGTATAAGACAAAAATTACATCATATTCATTGAACTCCCCTTTCTTGTATATGAGATGGTAGTATCATTGTTAGAATTGGAGATTTGGAAAAATACAATCAGCATCACTGACAAATACAACCAGACCTATGTCTCCCCAAAACATCTCTCTCTCGGCATTTTACCATTTGTTGTCATGGCACGAATGAACCACTTAAATAAGAGTTTGACAAAACCGGCACTAATAAAGAATGGTCAGAAAAACGAACAACACAACCAAACAACCACCCCCCCCCCAAATAAAAAACCCCCCCTTTTTTTTTTAAAATTTTGGAAACACTAGGCAATAATTTAGAGTATCCCAGTTTTACACTTTGCCAGGTACCTAATCCTAATGGATGATTCCTGTCAACGGACCGGGTTTAGGTTCGGACCCAACTCGGATCCGATGTGTTTTTTGGGATATGGAACCTATCTCAGACCCGTCCATGCGGATCGGATTCGTATCCGTTTTATTTATTAAAAAATGGATTGGATATGGATTAATATGTTTCACCCGTTTGGACCGTGATCCGATTAGTATAATTGTTTTAATAAAAAATTATATGTTTTATTAAAATTTGCTATTAATTTACTTGTTTTTAAATTAAAAATAACTTTCTATAAAGTAAATTATTCTTTAAAATTAATTTAATTATATTTTTAATATTACATTAATAAATTTTATGTATAAATTAAATTATCATATCTAATTAATTCTTAAAAATGGGTATACCCGACCCAGATCCGACCCATTAACACCCTTACCCTGTCATTAGCTTTGGTCATTTTAAGTCTATAACCGTCAAAATTTCCTTATACCCCGTTTTAAAACCCCAAAAGGAAAAAAAAAAGAATAAGAAAACCTCTCTGACTCACCCTCTAAAATCATAACTCTCTTTAGCAGTTCTAGCAGGCCAACTAATTTCAATAATAAAAAATAACTAATTTCAATAAAAGCTTGGCTCACCAAAACATAAGGACAAGTTTTTCAAAATATTTTTAAAAGGCTTTAAATACGTTTCCAGATCAACTTAAATAAAATATCAAATGGAATCTAAAATCCCATACAAATTAATTTTTTTGACAATATATATCAAAATTACATTTCTCAAGTGAAATTAAAGATCCATGGTAAATTAATTTTGAGGGGTGACCCTGTTTAAATTGCGAGTTTTTTCAAAAAAATTTTGAAGTATTTAGGTGAGATGTTTTGTTAATCACTTTACATACATTACATCACTATAATTTATTTTTTTCATAAAAACTCTAAAAACTCCAATTCAAACGAGCTTTTAATTTTCCTCCAATCCAAAAGGGCTCTTCATCTTTCTTGTTTTTAACTCTCACGTTAATTTTTTTTTTTTTTAAAACTCTCGTGGGGCTGCACTCATAATAATCCCTGTCTGACCCCAAAAAAAAAAAAAAGAAAAACGAAATTGTCCGATACTGAAACCAAAAACTTACGCAAAGGAGTCAACAAAAAGAAAGACTGAGAAAAAAGAAAAAGAGAAGCATGAAAAAATACAAGACGTGAAACGAAGGAAAATAAAATGACTTTAATGAATTAATTCCAAAAACCTCCTCCTCTACGTTTGCTGGATCCACCAGACCAAACTAATATAAGAAAGATTATTCCCCTTTTAATTCCAGTTAATTGGTTTGATAATAGTACGGAGTGGTATAAATTGTATTCAAAATATATGAATGAATGGGGATGGAGGTAAAGACCAGGTGATTCGGCGAGGAGTGGAATATGTCGGGGGGCGAGTACGGCGACCACAACGTACTATTGCGCTCCAATTCCTCGGCTTCGGAAGACGATTTAGAAGCTCAGCCAACTCCCCGGAGCGGTAATAAAGGCATTAAGGATCTATTGAAGCGCTTGGATCGAGGTTTTTCTAATCGCCGATTTATTAGTTTTAATCGGCGGTCTTTCGACGGTATCCGCCACCACCAGCTACAGCAGAATTCGGTTCATTCTCATGCGCATTCGGATGGTACTAGCAACGGAAATGGAAGTGGTGATGCCGGTGACGAGGAAATGCTCGGCGATTTTGCTCCGCCTGAGTGGGCGTTGCTGCTTATTGGATGCCTTCTTGGTTTAGCTACTGGTCTTTGTGTTGCCGCCTTTAATCGTGGGGTTAGTTGGAAAAATCTTCTCCTTTAAAAAAAAAATCTATTTTCTGAAAATTTTTTTTACACATAAGCAAAATTTTATGAGTTGTTGGATTTGTTGCGCAAAATTGGATCTTTTGGTTGATCTGGATCTGATGTTTCTTTTCAATAAGGTGCAATGAAGAAGTAGTGTTGTTGAGCTGAATTTGAGCTTGATTATTAAGTCTCTAGCTGAATTTAATATGAATTCAGGTAGCATGGTTTAATACAATTGGAAATAAGGTCTCTGTCGACGTTAAGTTGCTGCATATGCTCAACCTGTATGTGATCTGTAAAAAATGTATCTGTTATCTGTCGTGTAATCCTGACAATTAGTCAATACTGTGCAGCTTGTAATTTGTACTCATATCCTACCTGATTGTTGTATGTATGCATGTGGACGAGCAGGCTTGTAAAGTTAGGATGAAACCTTGCAGTGTACTTTTTACCTTCTATCGAATGCTACTTGCTTACCTGATTTTGAGTTGCAGTTTACCAATGCTTGCTTCATTTCGTTCCAATGGTCCAATTCTTCCATCTAAGGGTATTGTGTTGTGTTGCTTCTATGATGGTGATATTGGGGTACATTGTGTAGGTGCATGTGATACATGAGTGGGCATGGGCTGGCACTCCTAATGAGGGTGCTGCATGGCTACGCTTACAGAGGCTAGCTGATACTTGGCATCGAATACTATTGATACCGGTCTTGGGTGGGGTTATTGTTGGCGTGCTGCACGGTTTACTTGACATATTGGGTCAAATACAGCAGTCAACTTCTTCTCAGGGACAGGGATTTGATGTTCTTGCTGGAATATTCCCGACAGTAAAAGCTCTCCAAGCAGCCATAACCTTGGGCACTGGGTGTTCTCTAGGTCCTGAAGGCCCCAGTGTGGATATTGGAAAATCATGTGCTTATGGTTGCTCAGTAATGATGGAGAACAACAAGGAAAGGAGAATAGCTCTTGTAGCTGCTGGTGCAGCTGCTGGAATCTCCTCAGGTATGCTGTCTTTTTTGCTCTGATAGTTTGCCTTCATCGCAAGATATTTGGAGAATCTCTCTTCTCTAGAATATTATACTTTCTATGTGCTTCATGAGAATTATGGCACACTTTCTATCTATGCTTTTTTAGGAGAAAAAAGGGTTGTGTCTTGGCAGTTCTTTGTTTGTCTAATGGATTATTAACACTGGATGCAGCAATATGGTTTATTGATTCTCAGTCTCTCATAGGCGAGTCCTATGTGCACAAATAAGTAAATCAGGCTTGGCAAATAGCTAATTTTTTGAATAGGTGCCAATTTACTTCATGATTTCTCTTGTCAGATTTTTGCTTATTTGTTTTTTCCTTTGATTTATGGATGTCTAATGGATCAGTGGTGGGTTAATATACCACTGTGGCAAAGGTTTAAGGTTGAGTTTAATAGGAGATGCTGTATGCTAGCCAGTTGGGATACTGCAGTTTTTTTGGCTTTTGTTTGGGGGGGGGGGTGGTGCGCAATATTTCGTAGAACCAATGATATTCGGCTAGTTCTTGGGCAGAAAAATTTGACTAGAGATAGAGGGTGTCTACGATTTCAGTTCGTTTGAAGAGAGAGTACTTTTGTTGCTTGTGTGTTGAAGGGGGTGGGCTGCAGGATTCTCTGTGGCTGTGCTATTCTTTTCCTTTCTTCCCTCCAAAATTCACAGGTTAATTCTGATTCCTGCAAAAGATTATGTATTAAAAGATTCAAAATGGAGTATGTACTGCCTATTGACATGTTTGTTTGATGATTAAAATCTCTTCCTCAGTTCTCCCTTCAGTGACGAGATCTTTTTTTTTCTTTTCCCTTTCTTGTCCTGTAGGTTTCAATGCACCAGTTGCTGGCTGTTTCTTTGCTATTGAAACTGTTTTAAGGCCTCTTCGTGCAGAAAATTCTCCTCCATTTACAACTGCAATGATAATCTTGGCTTCCGTTATCTCATCCACGGTATCAAATGCTGTTCTTGGAGAGAAACAAGCTTTCACAGTGCCCACGTATGAATTGAAATCTGCTGCTGGTATTTGATCTAATTCTAGTTTAAGTTGTTATAATTTGATAAGATGCACTGGATAAGGGTTTCCTAGCCTGATATATCTTGAAGCATGGTCTTTTTACTCCATTATTGATTCTTGCCTCTGTTAAAGTGTAATCCACCTTCTAACTGCCTCCAAGAAAAGGATTATGGTGGTGGTTTAAAGGAGTGACTGTTTTTTTGTTTTCTGTAGCTTACTGTCACTTTGTCTGAGTGCTAAGTGTCTCTGAACCTTAAATGTGTCAATTTCTCTCTGCAGAGCTACCATTATACCTTATATTGGGAATGCTTTGTGGAGTAGTAAGTGTGGCTTTCACTTACTTGGTTGCTTGGTTCACTAAAGCATTTCAGTTCATGAAAGATAGATTTGGAATCCCTGATGTCGTCTGCCCTGCTATTGGAGGTTTGGGAGCTGGGATTATAGCTCTTAGATATCCTGGAATACTTTATTGGGGTTTCACTAATGTTGATGAGATTCTGCATACTGGGAAGACTGCTTCAGCACCTGGTATTTGGCTTTTAGCACAATTATCTGCTGCAAAAGTTGTGGCAACTGCTCTTTGTAAAGGTTCTCGCCTTGTTGGTGGCTTGTATGCACCAAGTTTAATGATCGGTGCAGCTGTGGGTGCTGTTTTTGGAGGTTTGGCTGGGGAGTTAATCAATTCAGCTATACCAGGAAATGCTGCTGTTGCCCAGTCGCAGGCATATGCATTGGTATATTTTGCTGTTATTGCCACACACTAATTTAAGACATGATCATTTTTTTCCCCTGTGAAATTTGACAGTTCATTGCTTATTTAATCATTTGCATGGTTCATAATAATGCAGGTTGGAATGGCTGCTACACTAGCTTCAGTTTGTTCAGTGCCTTTGACTTCAATGCTACTGCTGTTTGAATTGACAAAAGATTACCGAATATTGCTTCCTCTCATGGTAAGTCTTGGTAGTTTGCAAGTCACAATGGAAACTCTTTCAATGTGTGCTTTAAGAAATAAGCCTGGATCCAGTTTCTTCATGCAATGTACTTGTCTTATAGTTCCTACCTTTTTGTTCACGATCTAATCTTCTGCAATTTCTGGGAGTTTATAACCCTTGGTTTAGAAGCTAATATTTGACTTAAACTCCAAGAAATTAAAAATGAAAATCAGGTCATGCTTTATTCCGTTCCATAGCCTTCAGGTAGTTTTTTTACATTTTCCAACTTGTTGATAGTTATGACCCTCAAACACTAGAATTGTGTGAATACCACGCTCAAAGTTCCTTTATTAGCAGTGACAGAACCGAGTTTCTGTTAATCCCACATGACAATGCTTGCGTGACTCCAGATTTTCACTATTGTGGTTCTTCTACAACATTTGAAAGATAACCAATGTAGGGTTCTGATGGCACTTGTGATGTGCACCTTCTACTCATGAATGTGACAAAAAAAAAGTAAGTTGAGAAGTTAGTTTGCAATATCAGTGTTATATATTTACAACAAAGTCTGCTGGATGTGTTCTTTTCGTTCTGGAATCTCAGAATCAGTTCCTCTACCTTTTCTGGAGATAAAACGGGACAAAGTGGCAATTATTCCTGATCCCTTTTTTTGGCTTCAAAGTGGATAAGTTTGTGATGGTAATGCGTGTCTGTCTGATTGATGACTAATGCTAACACTTAACAATATGATTATGTCTTCTTTAGTGGCCACTGGAGTAATAGTGCCTTGTAATATGATTTGATTTTGTCATCATTGCTTGCTTTCTCATTTATTAGTTAAATTCATCTATTTAGGGGGCTGTTGGATTGGCTATATGGGTGCCTTCTGTGACAAATGAATCTAAGGACACAGAGCCATCAGATCCAAAGTCTTCGGCAAGAAATTATTCAGTTATCTCACCTGTCGAAGACAAAAACGAGGAAGGAATTTGGGGGCAAGCTGGTGAAGGAAAAGAAATGGAACTTTCTGTTGTTGGAAATCCCAGCAACTGTGCTGGAATGGATGGTGAACTTCTTCTGGAGGATCTGAAGGTTTTTTCCCCCTTTTCCAAGTTAAACTTGAGAAGAACCAGATTTTGCATGTTTCGTATCTTTGTTCTATCTGGTTTTGCTTGAAGCAAAGCTTTCTGAAAGCATCTATCAATTGTGCTAAATGTCACCAAATGCATTTCTTGCTGCAATCAGGTATCTCAGGCTATGGCAAATGACTTTTTGAAGGTCCCTCCAAACCAAACTATTAAAGAAGCTCTGAAATGTATGCACGATGGTCAGCAGAATTGTGTCCTTATTGTTGATGCTGAAAATTATTTGGAAGGAATTTTAACTTACGGTGACATTAAGCGGTTTCTCTTCAAGAATTCTGGTGATGCTACCAACAGTAATTCATCACTTCAAGATGTATGTGAAGTGAATTGATATTATGAAACAATATTTTGGTGTGTGCATGTGTACGTGTGTGCCAGTATGAAATGCCAATCTGTCCTTTTCTCTGTTAGTTTTCTGCTTGTAGGAGATGATGACCAACCTGCCTTCTGTCCCGTGTGTCTATCTGTATGCGTGTTACACTGTCGTAACTGATTTTTTTTTTTTTTGGCAGGTGAATACATGTTCAGTTTCTTCTATATGCACCCGAGGAATAAGCTACCGTGGAAGGCATTGTGGACTTCTAACCTGTTATCCAGATACTGACCTATCAATAGCAAAGCAGCTAATGGAGGCCAAGGGAATTAAGCAATTGCCTGTGGTCAAACGTGGCTTAGACTTCCAGAAAGAAGGAAAGCGGAGAGTTCTTGCTGTCCTTTTTTACGATTCAATCCAAAATGCTCTCAGGTGCAAGTTTATTTTGTTGTAGTAACACATTTTGGCTTGGTTTTACGTTTTGTTCTAGTCTTGCATAATACTTATCAGGGAAGCATGTCATTACGTGATTTTGTTCTTTTTGTTGTGTTTACAAAATTGTGACATCTCTCGACGGCTTGCATTCACATTATCCTACTTTTAGTCAATACGATCATGTGGGGCAGACATTTTTCTTTTTTGTTTGTTCTCAAACAGCTCTGACTTTAAATCAAGTTGGAAAAGTTGAGATACTAATGAGCTCATTTTAATTGCTGATTTAAGTCTTTCCCTATACGTTGTTTTTGATTTCTTGGACTTTCATAGAGATGAGATAGATCGGGGATCGGTTGGTCAGCAGAGATCAGAAAGCAATCAGTGATTGGAAATATGGCCACTATTGACATGATGCTGCTGATGGCTGTTAGAGTGCGTTCCGCCAAATGCCCGAGTGCAACCCAAAGGTATAGGAGCCTGCTTTACTTTTTGAGTTTTGGCTTCAGAAGGAGGTGGTGGAACCTATTCTATGCAACTTCTCTCTTGCTTCGGTCTCGGGACAAGCGAGTCTGGTTGTCCTTATGGATATATCCAGAAATGTAATTAATTATACTTGCTTCATTTTCCTTTTACCCTTTATTTTTCGCATATGAATTTTGGCTGCAGATTATTAGGAATTGAAAGCATAAAATTACAAGTTGATCGTCACTGTTGGAAGACGAAAAAGCATATAAAAGATTCTGATGCCAATTATACATGCTTTTCCCGAAAATGTAATAATCTGAGTGGGGCTGCTTCATTTTCCACCGACTGGTGAAATAGGTTTCCGAAACTGCCCATTAGACAGGCAGGGAATTACATTCCACAAGATTCTTGGGAAGATGAAGATCCTTCTTGGACTCCTTCCACTGGGTTTCTAGGTCCGTTAACGGTCTATTTCATAACAAGTCCACCAGATATTGGTTCCGATAATAAATATTGAAAAAGCCATTATTATTATTATTATTATTATTATTATATATATATATATATATATTTTTTGGAGGAAGTTGAAAATCTCACATGTTGATACCCTAATCTCAAGTTGCTGACATATCATCTGTCTTTGCTCCATTCAAATGCACAACTTTGTATTTTACCACCTCCCGTTTTCATACACAAAACGAGCATGACATTCATGTAGACATTCATGTAGACAATCCCTAGCCGGTAGCAGCTACCGAAGGTTCTTCACGGAGTCTTAGTAGGTTCGTCGAGACTTGCTTTGCCTACACAATGCTTCGAGTTTGAAACCAGCTGTTAAAATGATTTTCACAAAATATAAAAATCAGTAATGAAATTTAAGAGAATTCCATCATCAGCCGATACCCCTTGAGGGCAAAAACATTAGGATCCATTATCAAGGCGCCAGCGTAAGCTGCAGAGAGTTTCAAGTCTTAACTTTATACTGGATGATGTAATAAAATCCAACAAATTCTTAACTTTATACTGGATGATGTAATATAATCCAACAAATTTACTGTACTTCAATGCCGATATATATATATATATATATATAGTTTCCACGTTGAAAGGAATGAACATAGGATGCGGCGGCACTATAAGATAACCAGAAAAAAAACTCCCCAGGTTACTTGTAAGGTCAATATTTCTACTTCCTTTCTCTTAAAGGTACGCAAAAATATTTTAACATTTACATCTATTATGGTCCGAGGGGCAACCTACTCATGTGATAAACCGATGAGCCATTGGAGAGGTTCAATCCAGGATCTGGCATAGGCTCCATCTTAGGTTCTCCTTTGGTGATTATATGACCCATTTCATTCATTGGACGTGGCTGCCCTAGATATGGATGAACTGGGAGAGCAGGTAATTTGCCTTGATTAGGACCCAGTCCAGCCAAAGTGATACTGGACAATCCCTGCTGGTTCATTCCAAAACCGAAGCTATGACTAGGCCCTAGAGGGGGCCTCCCAGGCAATACAAATGAACCGAGAGGAGGCCTTTCATATTGTGCCATGCTGTTATGCAGTTGTGAGGGCTCAGGCCTGTGCACATGACTTTGAGCAGCACCACCAGGTTGGGCAGGAAGGGTGCTGGAAATCCCAGAATTAACATGACTGCTGTTTCGAGCTGCAGGAACGTCATGATTGTGCTTTCCTTCGTACGTGGTTATAACTGATTTCAGGTCATGTGAGGCCCTCTCCACATGTTTCCTTACTGTGCAGCCTGCACTCGTGCATTTGTAGTAACTCCTGCATTAAAATATGACATAACACCACTTCTAGGGTCAGCACTGCAGTATATTTACCACTCTTCGTCTGCTCCTATATTAATCTGTACTTAAGAAGAAGAAAGTGAACCTTGGATTAGGGTTTCCTTTCACAACTTTTTGCCCATACTTGCGCCAGCGGTACCCATCATCAAGGATATCCACCTCACTTGTGGTTTGGACCACCACCCTAGGTTCCCTGATGGCTCTGGTGGCCCCACTCATGTCAGTTGCATAACTCTCGATTTTCCTAAAGTAGTAAAAATTTATTGTATGTGACATTAGATAAGCTTCATAAACTTTAAGAATGTTATTGAATCTTGCAATAGAAATCTAGTATAAACTCCAGGCTCATCATTTAATTAGTAAGGCAGAGGAAAACAGAAGAACCTTCTCTTGGACTCCGACTCATCTCCTTCACCATCATAACCTAATGACACACTGCCATGTGTTCCGCGGTCCTCATCATCTTCATCATTTGAAAAAGTAGAAGATCCATCTACTCCATCTCCTGATTCAAGTTGGCTGCCGTTCTGAGCCTGTAAAGAGGTAGTTCCGTTGCCATATTCAGCACCCAATGCGGCAGATGATGTCTCCTCAAGATTGTCATGCCTCCAGTCAGAATTTCCCTTTTGGACAGTCGTCCATCCAGGATTGCCATCAGCACTCATTGCAACTTGCTCACCATTCTCTACTTGCAAGTCACTAAGTGCGTTGGAGGATCCAAGGGCAGATCTGCGGTTGGGCGGAGGTTTTGGATGATTATGTGCCCCCTTGTAGATGATCTCTGTAATGTGACCCTCTTGTGATCTTTCCACTTTTTTCTTGACCGGGCAATTTGGATGTGTGCACTTGTAATAACTCCGTGGATATTCACTTCCTTTTACTTGTTTCTGGCCATATTTTCTCCAATTATAACCATCTTCAGCTGGGGCACCATTATATTTTGATCTCCACCTCCCCTTTGATCTGCATCATCTTCTTGCTGCTCATCAAGAGGTGGAGAATGCTCTGTACCACCACCTACATTTTGGAAGGACCTTTGTTCTAACAAGATATCATTGCCTACAGTATCCTTTGCAGCAGATGGTGTAGAGAAATCAGCCGGTTGATTCGATGTGGCACATTTGGTATGTTCGACGCTTCGAGGTGGAAAAGTGTTTCCTGACTGTACCGAAACCTCAATGCTAGGAAAGGATTGTTGAGGAAGACTGGTTGAGGTTACCTACGTACGCAAATGAACAAAAATCTTAAAACCTAAATGAAATCTACTGCTTCTTGCTTAATTAAAACTTTGGAAAAGAGAGAGAAAAACTGGCAATGTGAATGCATTAAACCATTATTTTGCTTCATAAATTGCGGATCATTTCCATGCCAAATTGCTAAATCAGTACAAGCCCACTCAACACATTCTCCTCTACAAAGGATTTTCTTTTCAGTTTTTTTTTTTTTGGGTGGAAAGGGGGGGGGTGGGCGAGGAGGAGAGAAAGTACCCTGTTGGATGCACCAAAGAGAAGAGGGGGACCAGACTCCAGAATGGGCCTAAATGCAAAGGATGAAGCGTTCACATTCTGAAAACAGTTCTCTTTGCTCTTATCAGGAAACTCAGTCATTGCTGCATTTCGGCTGCTGCTGATTGGGAGAAATCCAAGCTTTCCGGTAGTTGGAGATGGCTGAACCTGCAGCATGAAAAGTCAAGGGCCTCATATGACAAGCAAAAAAAAAAAAAAAAAAAAAAAAGAGTCCTGCGTGACTGCCATAACATTGTAGTGCCAAACTAAATTTAGCTGCCATAAAAGAAGCGACAGAAACACTCAAAGGACGAAAATCCAAACACTTTTCCATAACGGTTTCAACAAGTTGACTCCTATAGCATCTTGATGCTGATAATACCATACTAACATTATTCTTACAATCATTGAATGATAAACGTGGACAAAGAAACAATTGCAAAAATGTTAAAGCAACTAGTTCCCAAAGGATATCCATAATGGAAGATATAGTCAAAATTTTCAGTAACTTCAAACCCGGCTTCAGAGGCAGGTACAAAGCTCAGGAGACCGTCCTACCAACTGCCTTGAATCCCAGGACATTAATGGGAAGACATTAGACATCAGAGTCTCTCAAACTGTTGCCTTTTGCTCCATTTTCAGCTTGATAAATTACTTAATGGTATATATATCTGATTAATGAGTTGCACAATAGTTGCTGGTATAAAATTACAGGACAAAATGCTATAGTCCATGGAAATACAAACTATCACAAGGCAAGATACTTCTTCATCAATCTCCCTATTCTGTTTATTGAATATAGAAGTTGGGTGATACGGGACACCTATTTGGAATGCCTCAAAAAGATAAGCCTCTGAACACAAAAGCATGCATATATGAAGACATGGCACTTTCCACCCCTTCCATCTTTTAGTCAATTTGAAAACACTATTTTCATACAGTTCATACAAGTGGATATATGGTGCTTGTTTATGGTAAAAATAAAATCATATGGTTCAGCCAGAAGGAATCTAAATTTTGGGCTTACCAGAGAATTAGTTAAAAAGACAGGAGAGTCTAGCAAGGTTGTTGGGCTGAGGCCGGGAGGAATGGTTAAGTAAGGTGACCGGACCTCCAGGTTCTGTGATAGGTCAGGAGGTCTGATGCTTTCAGTATTCAACCTTGGGGCATTAAATCCAGCTCTAGCTGCCATCCTTTCCATAAGACCCCCACGAGAGCTCATCTTTTGCAGACATTGAACTAAACTTACCTGTTTGATCAACAGCTGCACCACCTTGTGACCCATCCTTTTGATCATAAATAGCTGATGCACTGCACTCTACAGGCCCTGGAAAAGAGAATCCAGCTTTATTTTCACTGGTGGGTTCAGCAACTCTTCTTAAATTAGCATCATCACTTAACACTGCCGAAAATACAGCTCGTGGACTTGGGCTAGGAGGCATCCAATCCCCCATAATAGCAACATGGTCATCAAAACCACCCATAAGAACTTCCTTTGGTGATGACTAATCAAATCCAGATCGATTCCAAAATAATCAGCCGCATGCAATACACACAAACCTGAAAAATGATCAATAAACAAAATAAAGATCAAGTTTTGAGGCAAGTGCTGTTGTAGTCAATCAAGAGGGGGGACACGTAAAAGAATTTTTCAAGAGAAATGCGTTCGTGGAGATCATCCTTAATGTGAGTAAATAATTCAGGGGAGCAAAGACTGGAGAGGTGGGAAATAAGGTGCGATGACCATCTCAGTCCTCCAAAAGCGCCTCCCTACCAAAATTCCTCCCCCAGACACTAACTGTAGGAAATAGCACCCAAAATGGTTCTTTCTCCACCACTCTAACTCTTTCCCTTTGACGATTATCATAATACTCATTATCCAGGTTGACACAAGCAAAACCTACAGATTGGAGCGCCAAATGAAAAGGCTCCATTCCATTGGCCGGTAAAATTAGTAAGACACTATCTCAAGACAATATCTTCTCTAGATAATCAATATCCTCCTGCATATCAAGTCATCAACACACCGAATACAACTTTAAAAATGTCTCACAGACAATCCCTAAAATCACAATCTCTTAAAGGTCCAACGAGAAAAGGGGAAACTAATTGGAATCAAGCATGCCATATAAGACACCTAATAACTCATACTTTGTCAAAACTCCATTAGGCATTTTCTTGTATGTCAACCAAAACCAGAAAACTCTTTTAAGGCAAGCTCAATAAAAATCGAAACTTTACAAAGATCTAGAGCATGTGAACATCAACAAAACACAAAATGAACAGCATCGCTTCATTAATCATCGCAGTCAAGATCTATTAAAGATGAGAATTGACGTAAATGGAAAATCGCAAGATAGCAAAATCATTTCTTTTCATGGGGAATCCGTCACTTGAAATCCACAGTACCTCTACGTTGAAGAAGGAAAACACATGGATGACCCAGAGAGAAAATTTCCCCAAAATCAATAATTTAGTAAAAGCAGTACAAGAATTAATGATTCAAAAATGATGATAAAAAAAGAATATAAGGAGAATGTACCTGCCAAAAACAGAGAAAGGGAGGGGCAGTCAAAGGAGGAAACAAAAATGATGTATCGAAGGAGACACTTTTCTGACAGCCCTCAGATTATTTTCAGCTCAGCTTAAGCCTTAATGGGGGCTTTTCCATTTATGTAAGAAAGTCCATCTTCAAAGGAAAAAAAAAAATGGAAAGAAAAAGCATCCCACTTTCACCTTCTCATCAACTTCTTTCTTCCCTTTTCTCTCTCCCTCTAGAAAATTGGGTTGGAACAAATATGATTTTATGATTGCCTTGGAGAAAGGAAAGACAAGCAAATCAGTACTCAATAGTAAATTTCAACAATGAAAAGTGGGGTTTGTTTGGGAGTTATGGTGGTGGACCTCAATTTGGTTTTTGGATTCTTTTGAGAAAGAGATATGGACAGTATATGAGGAAAGAAAAACTCCAAAAAGGGAATTGGGAAGACTGACTTTACCATTTTTCTTCTCTCTTCTTTTCTTTTCTTTTCTTTTTTTTTTTAATTTCTTAATCTCCACTTAGGCCTTGTTTGCCGCAAGGCCCGCAACATTTGGAGTGGTGTCAAGTTTCTTTTTTTAATTTAATAAAAAGAAATGTCTTGTAGGAGTGGTGAAATTTAAGAAGCCACGAAATGGGATATGAGGAGTTAAATCAAGTACTTGTAATTTCTGGAGCCGTAACCTCAGCAATTCTAAAATGCCAAAATTGTAATTTTATCTAAATGATTTGTTCTAATGAGTTCTTATCAAGCATTCATTAAGATGTAATTCAATAATTAAAATTTTGAAAATGTAAAATTCCTCAGGAAATATATACATGTAAAGGAGGATAATAATAATTTTTTATATGTGCATTTACATGACAAGTTGGATGTGAGATAGGCGTGTTAATGAACACTCCTAGAAAAGGCCCTAATCAAATAAAAAAAGAAAAGGAATTACGAATGTAAATTGTGTGTCAAAAATTTGTCATTTGATAAAATGACGAAAGCTACTGATTATTGAATTAATTGGGATTATACTTGTAGATATACAGTTTTGGATGGGCTCTCTAGTCAGCACAGTGGAGTCAAGGTCGTGAGGGAGGCCCTTCAGCAATTTGGGAGAAAATTGTCAAGTTTGACTGTCCATTCCTGCGAAGCCATGTGGATGCTTGGGGTGGTTGACTGCCACCAAAGGAAGGGACATTATTGGCTGATACCAAGGTTTGGGAAGTAATCCAATTGTAGTAGATGAGTGGCAGTAACTTGTATTTGATGACTCGTTCAATTTTGTTCTTGGCACACAAGAATGAAACGAAATGCCATGGTGACATTAAAATCTGATGTGTGAATTCCCAGAGCACAAAAATTTCCCAATACAAATTTCTGTTTTACTGCCACTAGCTTGCAACCACGGGGAAAATAATTGCCATGTCCTTTTCTGATATGGTTGATTTACTAAAAACTGAATTGTGACTTGTGAAAGTTTCCCGTCCTTGGATGATTGATTAACTGAAAAAACCTCTCATTTATCAGGGGGAGAAAAAATGATAGTATATGAGTCAAGGGAGCACTAGTACTACTACTACTACTACTGTCAATTGCATTCATGAGATTCCATTCAATTGTCTCTATGCTTCGTAGTAACAAGAAAAACAATTAATAATTCGTTATATACTCTATTATTGACTGCATCTCATCAAATAGCTATTGCTTAGATCTGCATTTGATATGTGAATGAATCAGTGAGTGTTGCACGATTGATATTAACAGAAAACTAGTGATTAAAATTTAGAGAAAGTGACATCCCACTTATCTTTCTGAGCAAAGTATGTCCACTTGCAATCCTAGCAGGGGTATGGATCCATATATATCGGATATGTGGTGGGTAGACTAATATGCCTAATAATAGTAGTGACAGTAGAAGCAAATCCAAAAGAGATTAAGAAGGAGAATTAAGTATTATTGGTAAGAAGATGGTTGTTTGTTGCATCCTAGTTTCGGTGCCCCCAAGGTCTTGTAAGGGTCCAAAACTCCCAAATCAACAATAAAATAATCCCACCCGAAAAGATTAAGTATGGTTGTTGCTGTCACCAAATACATACGCAGATGTTCCATATATTAGTCAGTAGTGTGTATTGTTGTTGAGAGCCAAGAAGGATAGTAGGAGAAGAAAGGAGGAAGGGATTGATGATATATTAATTAAAGCCAAGACTGTAAAGTCAGATGGAAGCACATACTCTGAGAAAGATAGGCAGAGAAGACAGAGAGAGAGAGAATATCAAAGAGGCAATTAATTTAAGGCAAAGTGAAATGTGGAGTGTCCACATGACACGCCCAAACTGACTCTACAGTCTACACTAGTGTTTCACAAAAAGACAGAACAATGGTGCCAACTCATATCCCAGACCATTTCTTTAATTTGGAGCTAGATTTCCACGTATGACAAAACCACTGGTCGCTTGACCCTTCTTTCAAATTTTCCTGCATACTACGTGTTGCAGCAACATGCAAAGAAGCGCTTTTACTTTTGAATACATCTGAGAAACGGGACGCGATTTCATTTCCTCTATCTCTGTCGACCTCCTCTTCTTTTCTTTTTCCTTTATTATTATTATTATTATTATATATACATGGCTGGCTGATTCTGCTTTCGAAGCATTTCTGCTAGGCCTGTACTTTTGCTTCAAATATTGAATGAAGACTGATGACCGCTGTCCTAAAATTATAGTAAAACCTAAAGCCCTCGTCTCATGATGATGGAATTACATCAATGATGATATTATATGTTTTTCTCCATCTCCAACCAACCAATCACCATAGGTCCATAGCCACTGCCATCGCCCCAGCTCCCAGCCCCCAGCCCAGGTGTTGGTTTTGATAAAATCCTATCGGTCCCCTCCTTCCTGTAGTACTCTTCACACCAAATCTTTTTGCCTTGCATTCCATTCATATGTTTTCTAAAAGAGGAAATGATGATTGAGGTCCCTTTCCAAGTACTCCATATTCATGATATATATATATATATATATATATTACTGGTACGGGAAGAGAAGTGAACTCTCCTGGATATTGTGGGTGCCGTGCAAGTTCAGTGCAGTTGGAGTTCAAAGGAAATATCCAGGTGAAGAAGAATAGACCGCAGGCACGTAATTAATCCATACCTTCAAAAAATGTATACATCAATTCTCACTGCTCTGGCACTATATATTGTATATAGATGATATGGTGAACATTTAAGATTGATCCCACCTTCAAAAAAACCATGGCGTATAATACCTAGAAATGTCCTTTCCTAGTTTTTTCTTTTTTTTTTTTAAAAAAAAAAAAAACCAACTGACTGGGCTGCACAAGGAGTTAAGAGGGTTTAAGATAAACTCATCTAAATGAAACGGATGTTCTTCTGAGACATTATTAACTGTAGCCTGTGCAAGATTTGGACCCTCATCTACAATCCAAAGAGAAATTTTAAATCCCTTTGGACAAGTTCAAGTTGGTTGAAATGTCCTCTGCTGCTGCTGGTCGTGACCACTTTACATGTCGCTTAGTTCTCATCAAATATGGAAATACGTCCTTTGTTGGCCGTGACCACTTTACATGTACAAGTATGCCTGTCCACTGACTCCATTGAAACAGTGGATAATTCTTTGCACATTATTTTTAAAGTCGGTGTGTAATCTTGACTAAAGAAATTATTATAAAATTTATATGTTGTACAAACTACAAAGTGATTTATGAGGATATAAGATGTAGTAACATTTTTGTAATCTGTGAAACGGTTCTTGGCCTTGATTGGCGCTTGACATTCATGTTACTCTTAGACTTTAGAGCGACTGTAATGGTGGGTATTTTGCAACATTACTTGCCATTAGCAGAAATCTCTGTCTCTGTCTCGTCGAATTCGGATAAGGATGGATGGTCGGAGGAGGAATTAGAAAGCGTGCTCTTTGGCCATCAATCCATGGATGAGAGTGACCATATCAACCGATGGCCACCCTCAATAGAGGGGGAATGAAATTAAAATTAACAGAAAAAGAACAAAAGAGCTGCTGCCTGCGTACATGAGAAAGTAAGTAGGTGCGCATGCAAATGATGGACTGGAACCCGTAAGTCTCATATCACTCATCCATGTAGGGAAGATTGAGCCAAAATCAGGCACCAAACTAAAGATGAATCAAGTGATTCAAAAAAAAATATATAGAGTAGTGTTTGATGGGGCATCAGCCGGACCGGGAGGTGCTAGCTTAGGATGTGACATGTACGCACTTCGCACTTCAAAGTATTCTACAACAATAATAGGAAAATGCTCCTAAGTTAAGTGTACACGTGTCCTTTTCTATGGAAATCCGTGAAATTTAAGCACTCGCAAATAATAGAATAATAATACTCCCTGTCTAGTCCAATGGTGAATAAATTCGTCCCATCTGATCTGATAGTGGTTCAATTCTTATCACTTGAATCGCTATAATTAGGTCCTCTTCTCCCCCATAGATAGGTTACAGTGATAATAAATTATAGAAAGTTGTCATCTGACCAAAAAATGAAGAAGAAGACTAGTCAGTACTAGACTAGGGAGAGTCCTATCTTTAAAAATCCTTAATCAAGCCAAAGGGACCGAATTGATCAACAAGCGTTTGTCCCCCGCGAAAGTAGTATTGTTTTTAAACTCTTGGGGTGTTGCTTGCGCCAAGTGTCACCAAACCCCCTTACACTCTTTAATTTTAGGACGGTCCGTAGAGAAACTTCTTTAGTTTAAATTTTAGAGTACGTAATTAAATTAAACTTCTTTAACCACTTCTTCTTCTTTTTTTTGGGTCTTTTTAGTCTTAAAATCCATCCAAACATCCTACGTAGAGTAAAACGAGCACGACCTCGTTTAAGCTCGTTCGAGTTAAAGAGCCAAACAAAAAATATGGCTCGATAGCTTATCAAACGAGCTCGAGCTTTGTTGGCGAACCTTTGTTAGTGTTCACGAACAGGGGTAAAATAGTTTTTTATTTAGAGTTTTGTTCGCTAACGCTCATTAGTGTTCAAACATAAAATCGGCTCGTTTAGTTTAAACGAGCCGAGCTCAAGCTCAAAATTTAATTAACGAACCGAGCTCGAACAATTTTTTCAACTCGTAATTCTTAACGAACGAACACGAGCCAAGCTCGAACGACAAACGAATAGAGTTCAAACAATAAAAGCTCGACTCTGTTCGGCTCGTTTACAGCTCTAATCCTACGCAACCATTAATTCGTGTACTCACGACTTTAATCTAACCTCCATTCCATTAGATAAGGTATGAGTTTATGGCCCAGTCCAATTTCATAACTAGTGTACTAACTGGCTTATCAATGTGAAAATAATAATAACACTAATAATTAGTTTGAGTTGGGGGCCAAAAATCATGAGATCGGTTGGATCAATTCGCTATTTACATTTGAATAATGATACTAAACAATTCCGAGTGTGCCATAATAACTTCAACTTTACATAATTTAGCCCTCATATCGTATGTTAGTTAAGGCAACTCTAACATCATTTGTGTTAGGGTAGAGTTGCTCTTTTGCACAAAATCGTCATATTTTGGATGGATTTTGTTCTCTTTTATCTTTCAATCTAAAGTATGAGGGGTTGAAGTTACATCCTCAAATTACATGGGGATTAAATGTTAGAACTCAGAACACCCTATCACATGGTAGTTTTTGACTAATTTTCCAGAATTTATTCAGAGATCAATGTTTTTAATATGAATTGTTCTGTAATATATATATATATATATTTTTAAAATTTAAAAAGACATTTTAAACCTTTTAAAAGAGAAGAAAAGAGTTCGGTCATTTAATTGAAAAAGAATAAATAAAATCTGCTCAGTTTTTTTTTTTTTGGTAAAAAAGGAGTACATAAAAAGTAAAGGAGGAGTACCAAGTAATCTCCTAACTATTACAAAAACATTCTAACGCTACGGGGTAAACAAACCCCTCTTATGTCCTCATCAAAAGCTTTACAAACTGGTGGAGGATATGAATCAAAAGTAACAAAAGGCTGTTCCAGTTTGCATCCCAATTTTGCCAAGGCATCAGCACATCTATTGAAAAAGAATAAATAAAATCTGCTCAGTGACTCGACACGTAAAAGCCTTGCAAGCAAATCTGTCAGATGGCCCACTGCATCCGGGCTCCCAGGAAATTTTTGTGGGTCTACCCGTAGAGTTGCAGCTGAAGACCATGGAATTCCCATGACACTCCTTCCCTCAAAACCCACCCCAGAACGTCTCAAATGTTGTAGGACAAAAAAGAGAATGGTGAAAATTGGGAAACAACGATTCCACTCAGCCATAGTTTTTCTTATCATGCAATTTCGCAAGATACTACTACTTGAATTCTGAATTTAGAAGCAGCAAAAAGAGAATCCATACCCTTGAATTCATACACAAAGAGACCTGGTTGGGGCCAGCCCAACCTCAGAGGACACTTCTGCAGCATCCATATTTCCCACCAAACGCTTTTCTGTCACTTGGCGGAAATCACATGCTTCTTGTCCATCTTCTGTCTGTGGAAAGAAATCCATAGAATTTGGACGCTATCTGAAACGAGAAGAAGATTAAGAAAAGAAAAAAACGAAGAAGATTCTCAAGCAGTAAAAGCCAAACTTTTTGCTACTTAGTCAGTAGTCTACCATAGAATAGAAGGCAGCATATCTACGCACGTCAAAAGTCGGTCAAAATCCAGCATGTTTTTTTATCGTTTGGTTTCTTTTTGGAGTCGAAACTTGCAGCTTCCGCCACCGAAGAACGAATCATTTATCTTAGGTCCTGCCGCATCAACAGCTCCACCTAGCTGCAGTGTCAGTGGCAGAACAACACAAGCTCTAACTAAACTGAAGACAAAATCCCCTTTCCAACCAAGTTGATCACCAAACTACACTGGATTGCAGAAAAGTCAACATCTGAGTTTCTCCTCTGCTCAATTTCAGCTCTAAAGGCGTATTGTAATTATAAATTTAAAAATAATTTTTTTCCACCGAGCAAAATGTACGGCCGGTTACTAACAAGGGAGTGAGAAAATTCTGAATCCAACGACTGCATATGAAGGTGGCGAAGTTATTCGAGAGCATGAAGCGCATCTGGCAAGTACGTAGATCTTCTTCCACTGCATGTAAATGTGTTGCAAGCAATAATAGTTTCAAATCAACGTAAACAAATCTCTTCTGACTTGATTAATCCAAAAGGAAAGTCGTTTCTACAAGCCTAGCTCGAAACTATACAGGGGTACTTCAATTCCCATATCTATACGAATTACATAATAAGACTAGCAGGTGGACGTATAAATAAGTTGCAATAATTAGCAATCAGTTAGCAAAACTTGAGAGACAACAAAACAAATGGAAAAAGGAACACAACTGTCCGTTTTCCCTTGCAGAAGACTGAGCAAAGGAAGTGAAATGAAGCCCAATCCCATCTCTGAGCATATCCAGAGAGAATACCCGCATGCATGTCCTTGTAACTTTCTCCATCCCTTTTGTCTTCCTCAGAATTATCTAATATCTACAGCTGCAGAATATCTAGTATAAATCCCTCTGAGGTTCTAATCAGCTAGATGAATCTACACGGTCCACGCCCTGGTTCCACACAATACGTGGTAAGGGACGTTCTTGCTAACGAGATGATCATGGAAGCTCCTTTTCTTGTGATTCTTCAATTACTGAGTTTTTAACCGAGATCCCATCAAGTATGTCGCTTTCAGAGTCTAACTGTAGCTCTTTGAACATGGCCATCACCTGGATCATTGTTGGCCGGCGGAAGGGTTTATCATCTAGGCACTGAAAGGCAATGTTCAGATAGTGGTAAAGTTCTGTCTGATCATCTGACAATGGTGAGATTATTTCAGGATCAAGTATCTCCTGGCTTCTTTTATCTCTATGCAGCTGTTTAGCCCACCCAACCAGATTGTTGTCATCACCAAACTCCAATGGGTCAATTGGCTTCTTGCCTGAAAGAAGTTCCAGCAGTATAACACCATAGCTATAGACATCCCCTTTGGTTGTGCACCGGAAACTCTGGTAATATTCAGGGGGGACATAGCCCGGAGTCCCAGCAAGTGTACTGACGCTGAGATGAGTGTCAAGGGCATTCACCAATCTTGCCATACCAAAATCGGACACCCTAGCCTCAAAGTTTTCATCCAGAAGGACATTGCTAGACTTCATGTCCCGATGGATTATGTGGGGTATGCAGCTGTGGTGAAGAAATGCGAGTCCTCTTGCAGAGCCAATCGCAATCTTCTTTCTAGCTGCCCAGTCAAGCTTCGTACCCTCTCCTTTATCACTCTCGTGAAGAACAGCCTCCAGGCTTCCCCATTGCATGTACTCGTACACGAGAAGCCTCTCTTCTCCAATCTTGCAATAACCTAACAGAGGAACCAGATTTCGATGCTTGATTTTGCCTATGGTCTCCATTTCTGCCATAAATTCTCTGTCGCCCTGACCTGTTACATGGATAAGTTTCTTGATTGCAACAACACTACCGTCTCTAAGTTGGGCCTTGTAGACATCACCAAAACCTCCAGAACCAATCAAGCTGTCAGCACTGAACCCATTCGTTGCTTCGAGCAGATGTGCAAAGGTCAACTTTCGCAGGGGCTTCTCGAATGTGGCCACATTGATGCTTAGAGGCTCAGCCACGCTAGAAATTTTCCAGCTGCTGCTGCCAGATGTTGGAAGGCTTTCAACATATTTGTCTCTCTTTTCCTCCTTCTCCTGATGTTTCTTCACCTTGTAAAGAGCAAAAACAAGCAAGAATATACAGGAAAGAGAGACCATTATGCCTATGACCATCCCGACAGCTACAGGCTGCTTTCTCCCTCCACGATAATAGCTAGATGAATGGTGTCCATTTCCAGAGCCACATGCAGGCAGAGGAAGTCCACAAAGGCCTGAATTGTTCTCATATCTGGCAGCCGGAAAAGTGGTCAACTGCCCACCTGAAGGAATAGGCCCTGAAAGGTTGTTGTTTGAAACATCAAAATCACTAAGAAATGAGAGGCCACCTAATGACCACGGGATAAACCCCTGAAGATTATTGTGTGAGAGATCAAGAACTCCAACAGACTTTAAACTTCCAAAGCTGGAGGGTATACTCCCAGATAAATTATTATGGCCCATATTCAGAACCTGCACAAAGCTCATTGAACCTAAATTTTCAGGAATAGTTCCTGAAAAACCATTATAAGAAAGATCAAGGTAAATCATGCTACCATTGCTAGCAAAGGTGTAAACTGTGACCCCAGAGTATATCCTGGTTGTTGGGCAAGAGTGGACCATAGGAAAATTAGCTAGCCTATCCGCACGAATCCCTTCGAATTCAACTAGTCCACCGGCACCTCTGCATGCTGTTCCCCCCTCGTTTCTCACAAATGCAAACTGCTTCCCAGAAACAATTCCCGGGAGTACAAGTCCAGCTTGGTCAGCAAGCTCTGAGGGGATGGGCCCTGTCAGATTATTACTATTCAAATCAAGCCATATCAGGTTTCTGCACTTTCCTATTCCTGGTGGAATTGGTCCAGTAAGAGAGTTGTTACCCAACTGAAGGATTGCTAAATTAACCAGATTCCCAATACCTGAAGGGATTGGCCCAGTAATTCTGTTGCTGGACAAAGAAACCCACATCAAATTTGTGCAATTAGAGAGGGACTCCGGGAGCCTTCCGGTAAGGAAATTGTTGTTGAGAATTAAGGTCTGAAGATTCCCTCCTGTGACACATATGCCTTCTGGTATTTTTCCATTGAGATTGTTAGCCCACATGACCAAGTCTGAAAGATTGGGCAAGGTCCATATCTCCTCAGGAATTCGACCAGTCAGAAAGTTGAAGCTAAAATCGATTGTCTTCAAATTTCTGCATAGTCCAAGCTGTGATGGCACTGTCCCAGCTAAAAAATTGTCAGGCAGAATTAACTTTTCCAGAGCAGAATCTGATGTGGTTGAGCAAAACCAAGCAGGTACATTCCCCGTTAAAGCATTTGAGCTGAGGTCAAGCACCTTGAGCTGACTACAGTTTGTCAAGGATAGTGGCACAGGGCCAGTTATGTTGTTGAAGGGTACGAAAAGATACTTGAGATTTGCCAGAGAACTGACAACTGAGCTCAGAAAATCCCCTGAAAGTTGATTGTGGCCGAGGCTGAGGCTAAAGAGTGAAGAGCACAGACTAAAGCTTGAAGGTAGGCCACCTATTAACTGGTTTGAAGAAAGATCAAGCTCCTCAAGAGTTGCACAAGTTTGCCCCAGCTCGGCTGGAATCTCCCCAAAAAACTGATTATGGGCTAAAACCAATTTCTTCAAATTCTTGAGCTTTCCCAACAAGTCCCCAGGAATCTTGAGGAGGATGACATTATGGCCAACATCCAATGTTTCAAGCTTCTGGCAGTTGGTCAACCCAAAAGGGAATCCAGTTGCAGAAAGACTGTTGAAAGAGAGATCGAGCAGAGTGAGATTAGAGCAAGTCCCAAATCCAAGGTTCACAAGATCCCTGTAAGGTTATTATGAGAAAGATCAAGAATTTTCAAAGACACAGGTGGAGCTGCTATGAATGTAGCTGGTATGTCTCCAGAAAAATGGTTGTAAGAAAGGTCGAGAACAGAGAGGCTCTTGCAAGAGAGAGAGAGCTGTTCAGCTTTCCTGTCAGAGCATTGTCTGACAAATTAAGCAGATTTAAGTTTTGGCAGTTTGACAGAGAATAACTCAAAAGGCTAAAATCAGAAATTTTGTTCCTGGAGAGGTCAAGTTGCAACAAGGAAGGTCCAAACTTGATATTGCCACCTGGGATTGAATTTCGAGACAGGTTCAGAAGGGATAAACGGTTACAGGATTGCAAGAAAGAATCTGCAGCAAGTGGTTCTGACAAATTATTGGCAGACAAATCAAGAATCTCAAAGCTGCAAGACTGGACTGTTGATGAAAGATTGCCATAAAAATGGTTGCCACTAAAATGAAGCTGGGCAAGACTAGGCAAAGCCATGAGATCAGAGATGTGAAGGTAACCTCTGAGCCCTGCATTTACAAGATTGAGCTCTGTGACTTTCCCATCGCCAGAGCATGAAACACCAGCCCAGAAACAAGGGCTAGAAGAAGTTGAGGACCAATCCGTCAAGAACCCATTTGGATCAGCATCAACTGAGGACTGCTTGAAGGCCAATAAGCTGCTCACTTCATTACTAATAGATGGATGCTTTGTTGAGAGTTGTCGAGCATTTGACACCAAAAAGTCACAATTGAGAAGCAAAACTATAAGAAAGACAATATCTTTGACCACCCCACCACCTGCTGCTGATAACTGCTGCTTCCTGTTCATCTTGTTCGTGTCGAGATAACAATGCCACCCGCTGCATAAAATCAATAGCCGCTAGTCTTGCCCAAATCTTTTTTTTTTTTTTTTTTGGCCCCCGAATCTTTCTTCTGTTCCGTAACTATTGCAGGGACACACTGCTCCTTACAAACCTAGCTTCTCCAAAAATAGTGCCCTGTTCTGCCTAACTTTCTTGGACAACCCTGCTAAGTTGGCATTGACAAACGACAGGGCCATGAATAAATACCAGTAGTAGCTATATATGCGAAGAATAAAGTGCCTGGAAATTCTTCTCCCACATGCAGATGCAATAGACAAATGAGAATCAAAACCAAAAAAAAAAAAAAAAGATAACCCAACGTCAAAAATCTTAAAGGTATGGAGCTAACCCAGAATATGGGGAGGAAAAGAAGGAATGAAATCACCAGAAATAGAAGAGAGGGAGAGAGTAGTACCACTAGCTACCAGGTCCAGGAGATTTCGTGTTAGCGGGAACCAAGTACTCTACAGCCCAATTCTAAAACCAATGCTTTTTTGATGGAGGAAGAGGAAAAATTTTTGGAGTGATAAATTGACAAATGAAACGGATAGCTTAGCTGCAGAACAGAGACCAGATGCAACCAAGCGCAGTCTCCCTGTTCGTACTAGTACAAATTTTGGTACTTTTGGGGGTCTGGGTACGATGTTCAGAGTTGTCGGCTGTCACGGGAAGTTTGTGTTTTGAAAAACTCTCAATTTTCCACATAAATATGTCCTCTCCCAAATCCCCTCCCTGGAAATCCGACTACTAGCATACGGAAAAGAAAAAGAAGAGGGAAGGAAAATATACTATCTAATAACAATCTTGGACAAAAGACGGAGCAAAGGGAAGCAGGAGAAGAAGCAGAAACATTGCAAGAAAGTGACAAAAAGAGCAGCAGTAGAACAGTCCTACAATAGTGAAGTAGATGGCAATTAACGAGAGAGGAGAGTGTATAACTATTCTGAAGAGCGTTGAAAGAAAAAAAGGTAGAAGGTTAATTTTCTTTTCCCAGCTAGAGGCTAGTGCTACAGTCCTGCTAGCAGGGCGATGGGAGGGTGGGAATGGGATGGGGCTCAAAGCTTCAATTTCTTCCTCATGTCTATCAATTGTGTCTTTTTCACATCACGGAGTCAGTCAAACTTGGGATTTGATTCTCCCCTTTCTCTCTCTCCCCCCCCCCTCCTTCTCTCTCTTGCTTTCTCAAATTCCAAACGCTAAACATTACGCGCCATCTACGTCTTTCCACACCATTTTCCATGACACGAAGCTATTGAACCCCATTTTCAACGCACCACAATGCCCGTTGTATTTCTTTGCGTTTTCGTTGTATTTGAGTGCACGAAAGGCAACTTCTATTATTGTTCCGTTCCAACTACTTGTTTTCTTTATTGCTACCTATTTCAATTATCCGACTGTATCTTTATCGTCTCTTACTATAAATGTGTTGTTTGGATAATAGATTAAGATAAGTTTTCAAAAAATACTGATGCAACTTTTTTATATGTAATATATGTGAAATAAAAGTGTGAATAAAAAATGTATTGATGATGTGAGTAAACAAATTTTGGCAAAAAATCCACTATCTGAACAGATATGTTAATTTGAACTTTCTTACTAAAAGGGCAAGTAGGCAAAAGTGGAGCCAGGAAAAAATTATTTTTCTTAATAGAGGTGAGACAAAATTAACTCTACAATTTATTACGCATACTTTTTAATTTAAAAAATGACATACCAGTATTCACGCAACTAGTAGAATTAATGCATTTATTTTATAAATAATGTAGAAAAATATGTTTGAATCATCATTTTACTTGAAACAGCATGCGAAGTCATTTACAATTGCTCACAACGGCCTTTCACGTTTTGATAATGATGTACAAATTTTTTCATTTTAAACTCTACAAAATCAATGTAATAAGCTAAACAATCCTTTATTATACAAGATTCTAAATGAATGAGTTACAAACTATACCAAGTTCCAAAGGACTAAATGAGTGAAAAATATTACAGCTTTGAATGGAATCAAGTGGCTAGACTATAGTGTTAGAGATTTTTGGATCATTTAGTACTCATTTTTATTAAATTCCAAAATTTGTTTTATAATTTTAATTTTTTTTTCAACAGAGAAGGGGTAGGATTTAAAAAGAGGAGTAAAATTCAGGTCCTAGATAGATCAAAACCTCATCAACATCTTATGTATATTTCACTTCTTAGCATTTTAGTGGGACAAACATAAACATATTTCTAAATTGCAAAGGTAATAATGAAGATTTTAGGGGGGCAGTGGGGTCCGTGAGCCCCATTCATCCGCGACTGCAAGGCAAGTCCACGCCCCCCCCCCCTCTTCTTGAAGGAAAAGATATTGGTTTTCATTTTTCCTGTCCTATAATCTAATCTCCCAACTAATTTTCAACTAACTTAAATTGGAATACAGTCCCAAATTTCAAAATGGTCCACGAGGTAAGTGGGACGTCAAATTACTTTGATACTAGTTGTACTCCATAGACATCAACTTGACTCCATGGATTTAGATGGATAAGATTATCAATCTCGTGTTAGAGTTTCATAGCTATCAGGTTGGTATTCTTTAAAGATAATATATTAGTAACTCCATTCAAATTCTTGTCCCGCGTCCTCGGAGACCAAATAATCCCGGCTAAAAATAAAAACCGACCCGTTTTACTAATGAAGAATAGAAGGCAACTCTAAACTAGATGTGCCAATCTTGAGCTTGTTCAGCTAACCATTATTTGCAAGTCCCAAACACAAAAAAAAACCCCAACAAACAAAAAATCTATAATATCATGAATATTCTTTCTTGATTCAGGGAAACGCCGAAATGGTTAATCCTGCTGGAAGCATTCAAGTTTACACGGAAATGCTGATCATCGCCAAGCTATATACTAGTGTTCTTCAGTAATCAGAGATAAATTTAAAGACTCTCAGTTAGGTGAGCGGTGGCTTCAATCTTACTTCATCATCTTCCGGTTCACAAGCACAGGCAAGTAGTATATGTATATATATATATATAAAGCAAGCACTAGAAACATAATTGTAGCAGAGGAATTTAATATGATGAACTCTACGTTGAGAAAAGTTCAGAATTGACGCCACAGGTCAACATGCAAAGAGAAGATGAGAAAGTGTGGCACCAACTACTACTATTAATCTGCCCAAGGAAAACATGCAGGTCACTCAAAACTCATCAAGCCTGTATGTACGTAGTAGTAGTTGCTTTTTTTGTTTTTAATTAATGTGGTAGGACAAATTTAAGGACAGTGAAGTGCCCTAGAAAAACTGATACCACCACTAGAAAACACGAAGCTGAGGGCACGGGGCGCGGGACTTTGGGTTTGGTGCTTGCTTACGGGGTTGGGGTTGGGGCTGGGGATCAGGGCGTGACGCTGCTGATCCCCTCATCTTCTTCATAAACTATTAGCAATTGCATGGATAAATAATTCCATGCACTGCTGCTCCATGGCAGTCTACTCTATTCAACTTTTGTGAAACTGTGTCCATGTGTTGGGGTGCACTTTGTCGCTACTACACACCCACGAGTGGGTGTGAATCCTATTCTCTTTTGTTTGAGTTAGACGCCTTTTCCTTTCACTAGATTCCAACCACAATTATGTACTCTGATGTTAATGGCATCAGACTCTAAAAAGAAACTTTACAATAATATAATAGTATTGATTATTGAACCATTGGGGTTTGTCTAGATAGTAGATTATTTGAGATTATTTGATTATTTAAATACTGTAGTACTTTTTTTGATGTGATGTATGTAAGATAAAAAGGTGATTGTAAAACGTGTTGATAATGTAAGTAGGGAAATAAATCAAAAAAATTTGTATCCAAACAAAAAAACAAAAAGAAAATAAGAAATGAATAGAGAAAGAGGCACAAGTCCCTTTCCTTCTTGCTAATGCTTAGCTAGGACGAAGTTTTATGATTGCAACGTGAAATAACACTCTGCTATTATCATAATATTTTTTGACAATAATGTTTCACTACAAACACCGGAATCCTCGCGCAGAGACCGGGTTATTATTTTGGACCCTTCTTTATAATTGTCTCTTCTTTTTGCTGTTGACAATTATCTGTTTAGAGAAAAAATATATAATTAAGGCCCACAGATTCAATCGCAGTGACAACCTGCTATATAAATATGGGATGGGACCCTAATTCCCTCTTCTTCTTCTCCTTCTTCTTTACGCATTGCTACATCTAATTGTATATTTATTTGTGCTGTCCAATCCCCTCCCCTCTCTCGTTCTTCTTCTTTCTTCGTGTTGACAAAGAATGAACCATCTTTAGTAAGGTTAAGGATGACAACCTGTCAAAAAAAAAAAAAGGTTAAGAATGACAATATTAGCGTAACATTGAATAAAATATATATATAAAAGTGAATACTAAACCCAACACACAAAATTTTAAAGGATATAAACTTTTTCTTTGAGTTTTTCCCATAGAGCTATATAGTTGATACGATGAAAAGATGTATATTTTTCAACAATGAAAGGATGTGGATAATTTCATGAATAAAAGGACAATAATCTCATTGCAATAACACTTTTTTTTTATTTTTGGTTTTCTAACATTGACTAGTCTTTGTAGGGGTCTAAGCAAATGCAAAAAAAAAAAAAAAAAAAAAAAGACCATCGTAGGGGATGAAGTGTATATATTTGAAGTCGAAAGGTGCAAAGTATGACTATCCATTAAATTTAGGGTTAATCCAAGAAAGAAAAAGGAAAAGGTCCGTAAGGTAGAGGAAAAAACAAGTACTAAGAAACAGACAAGGAGTTCGTTGAATTGAAATATTATTGAAGCACAGGGCAGTGGGCACCACAGAGTCGTAATTAGGAAGGTGCGTAGGTCATCGCACGAGTGGGTGGTGGGGCCGGGGCAGGCCTCACTGGCATCTTTTTTTTATTTTTTAGTACCCCACAACAAGACCCGTTGACTTTGATAGGTGGCGTAGAGTTTCCAACCGGGGGAGTTTACAGGTCGAAACGTGGCTTGTTTCTACCATCTCAAGTAAATGCCAACTACCAAACGTGGCTTTCTCCTTGGGAGAAGGTGATACTGTGATATTTATTGCTAATATGCACTTATGGGGGCGGACCGTACGTGTTGAGTGAGTCATGACTCGACGAGCGTGTGAATGCGTGATGAGGTTTGGGCCCCGGGAAGAGGGGAGTGGGGAGCATTGTGGTTTTGCTTCTTTTAACTGCGTCCAGCAGCCGTGGGCTGTGGCAGCATCCCCCCCAATTCAGGTCCATCCCTTAGTCTTGTGGTGGAAGCGGGCGCATCTTTCACCGTTCGTTCTCGTTGATTATTTTAACGGATTATAATTATTTTCTATGACATTTTTAGTTGCTTTTATATTTTGATTATATACTTTTTATCGATTAAAAAAGCAAAAATCTATAATTATCTAAAGAGTAGTTTTTGCTAATTCTAATTATTCTCCATAATCAAGTTTTGTAGAATTTAAAATAATCAAGAACAAGGCCTTAATCCAAAACAAAAGCTATACTAATCAAGATCAATGACTATGACTGTTCACCACCAGTACTACTCTTATTTATTTTTCTTCTCTTTTAGCAACAAATTACTGTCGCAGAGCTAAGACAAGGGGTAAAAATGATTAAAGATATATGGTGAGGCTGATTATTGATGCTTGAGACTTGAGTAGTTGCAATCTCTCTATGATTTCATGTCCCCTTTATTGACTGCTCATAATTATTTTCCACCGTCCTTGTCAAAAATTGAGACAGACAAGAAAGCTAGGGGAATGGCGAAGAAAAGGCTGTGCATTCAGGGCAGTAAAACGAATGGAGTCGAGTTGAATTTTAAAACTGTCAGACTCAACCCTTATTTTCGAATCTAATCTCAAATTCAATTTCGAATTCTATACAAGCTTAAATTTTAAGCTTGAGTTTGATTTGATTCAATTTAATACTTGCTAGATTTGAATTCGGTTAGAGAGCTCGAACCTTTATTTATTTATTTGTTTCAATTTTAAATATTATTTTGTCTATAACACGTATATAGTATATTTAAAACAAAATCACAGTGTATAATAACATACAAAGTATTTATAGATATTGTAAATAAAAATATATAAAAAGTTTATTTAAGCCTAATCGAGCAAGTTTTAACTGGTTGAATATGTACAAGTTTGAATTTAATCCAAGATTTTTATTGAATCCTAATATTGATTCGAATTCGAGCACGAGTTTGTTCAAAATTGAATTCCAATCGACCCCAAACTATTTGATAAGGGCTCGATTCCTTGTTGTGCTATTTGCATGCATGTGTTTAATTAAAAAGAGAGCTAGCAAATAGTAGAGAATTAGAATAATGTTTTATTACGACTTCAGCTCAACGTAACTAACGTCCTTGAAAAGCCAATCCACGCAAGATTTAATTGGATTCTTTATAGGTATATTACTACAGTACTACTCGTCTATTGCTGTCATATCTGCTTGCATGAACTTTTTGATCAAATGATAACTGCTCTTAACTTTTCTCTTGAGAGAGGAGAGAGAAGAGAAGAAAAGCTCTCTCCCACAAACAAAAAATTAAAAACCAACATATATATATATATACCAGTGGGTGTCACGTTACATGAATACTGGAGCCAGCATCTCATTATTCAGACATGATCCATAAGAATTGGTTTGATTGAGGTTATTGCTTGCTAATTGGGTGATTACTATTTTTTAAAATTTTAAACAAGGGATTAACAATACGTACGGTTGTGGAAAAAAAGACATGCAAATAAAAGAGGGTGGTGATATGATATCCAGGTTTCTTTTTTAAAGATCTTTTTCAGATTATTCTGCTTTGATGCTACCAACTAAATGCGTGATGGATGGCAGGAACTCTTTTTTCCTTTGCTTTTGACATTTCCAGCCCACCATTTCAACTCTGAACAAACAACCAAAATAGTGTCTTCTCTACTAGTAATAATTAAATTAAAATCAATCATGTGATTTGACGTGTGAATTAGCCAAGTAATTATTGGACACTTGATCTTTAGGACATGAATATAGAGACCAGCAAATTTCAAAAGCTCGTCGTGTGTAAAATGTAAATGCTGCCTGGGATATTTGTTTTCTTTTGGATTAGCTCCATTCCACCCACCCTGATTTCTCTCATCTCATGCTTATTTTGACTAATTCAAGTCACCTTATCACAGCCCCATCCCCTCCATGACTGCAGCCATTGGATATACACTACACATCATCATGCAAGCCTTCTTCTTTTTATTTTCCCGCTCTTTATTCACCATATCAGTATATTCCCAAGTCATCGATACAGCATATTCACCATAATAATAATAACATGAAAATCGGAGCGCATGAAAAACAATAAAGTTGGAAGCTTGTAATACGCAGAAAGAAAATAATTGAAGCAAAAAATTGTTTTATTGATTTCGTCTGCGTCAAATTCTAATTAAAAGTTTGCTGTTGGGCATCTTTTGTTGTGGTAAAAACTCATGTTGTATTCCTACCTAAAAATTCTTGTGTAGGCGTCACCTTCTTCCTTTTTTTTTTTTTTTTCCAATTATTATTATATGATATAGTACTCAGTACAATTTTGTTGATCAGTTGGCAGTGTTTGAAACTTCAACTGCCGAGAATTAAGAAAGAAAGAACTTGCAAACATGTTGTTGTTGTTGGCTCGTTATTGGAGGAATCAAATCAAAACCCATTTGCTGGAATTTCGTTGGTTCGAAACAAAACATTTTGTTGACGCCTTACGGACAATATGGACATTTTGAGGGGTTTAAACAATAAATACCAATTAAAATACTACTACTTTCTGTTTTTCCAGTGGAAGTAGGCGGAACGGAATCAGCTATCTGCTTACGTTCTGTGGCACACACGCCTAAGCCATGAAGATGATGAGCGGCCTTGGTTTTTGATGGTCTGAGCAATTGCAAACTGGGGATAGTCACTTCCCTGACTCAGGAATTCCCACTGCCTCAGCTTAGCTTTGGCTAGTTTCAGTTTTCCTCAATCAGGTAAAAATTTAGTAAAATTCTTTTCTTTCTTTTTTGCTTAGAGGTTAGAATCTTGGTTTTGTTTCGGCGTATTCTGTGCAGTGGGTTTGTTGGATTCTTTGGTTTGGACTAAAATAAGGGTGGTGTTAACTATAATTATGAAAACGGACTCTGTCTCGTGCAAGAAATGATTGATTTGATCTGATCTAAATGCTGGGATAAACCTTGTGGAGGGATTAGATCACCTGACTTCTTGGTGTTTTGTCAATTAATTTATGTTTCTGTGCATTTTCTGGGGGTAGGAAGGGTGTGGGGAGGGGTGAGACAGTGAGAGGGTAAAGTGGGGCAAAAAAAAAAAAAAAATCAGTTCTTTAAGTAATCCGCATGCCGGGTGTTCGGGGTGGGCAAGTGTTTTGGGATTCGTCATTAGGGCTAGTTAATAATTTGTTTATTAACTTGTTGTCCTGATAATTAGTAATGTGTCGTTAATTTCAACTTGCTGTATCTGTTGCCTTGCTTCGCAACTTGGGAGAGATGCCACAGCAACCAGCTTTCTTGGTCTTGGGTTTTGCTAATGATAATTAATTGTTCTAGTCATCCGAGATGAAACTACACTTAAGCAATTTGGAGTCCTGCAAGGTGCTTGAGAAAGCTTCAAATCCGGTTTGCATGCGTATGCAGTACCCATTGAGGGAAAGAAAGTGATAGGAGTGCGACGGTAATCCTAGCAAATCTCCCCCAAGATATGCTATCTCACAAGTCAATAACCTACAACTCTATGACTGCCAGGGATAATGATCAACTCTAACTAGTTAGGCTAGAACTACTGTGGCAATTCCTATTGTGAAGACAAATCTGTTTCATTAACTTTAAGATTGCTATGGCACCTAAGCTTGCCACTGAATCTATGTACTTCATTTAATCCTTTACAAAGGTTTGCAATTCTTTGATTTTTTTTTTTTTCTAGAACGGTGATGCTACATTCAAATTGACGTCATAAAAACTCAGCAGGTCGTTTTCATGTAACTTTGTGTGATCTGGGCAGAGGAATGTGGTAAATTTGAACTGCGCATGTTAGGTGCTGCAAGAAATCAGATTACTTCCTGGCCCCTTTGAGGGGATGAGAGTTTGTTAAATATCTTGTGAAACCATTGGTTGCTAGTAGACAAAAGGTTATTTTGGTTAGTGCTTTGAATGTGCAACCATCCCATTCATTCTTTAAGCTTTCATAGACACTGCTAAACTCTTCTAAGATTATCTGTTAACTTTGAGCTTGCAAGCTAGATGTAATGCATTGTAATTGGGTGTAATGCTTGCAAATGGTTTGCAAGGAGTAGTCTCCGATGCATATTATCATTATATCACCAAAAATTATCAGGGATACATGTGAAAGATTTCCACTTTACTTTCTTGGGTTCAAGACTTGCAGTTGCATTCTTCCTTACCTAAGCATGAACATGAATAAAATATTCCTTCCGTCCTCTTTATGAAGCCATCTAATAGGCCATCTACCGTCACTTTTGAGACATTTGGGATGAATTGAATACAGCACCTAAAAATGTATCTTCTAAATGAGCAATTTTTGGTTTTGATTGTTGAATATGTCCACATACATACTAAAAAGTTTGCAGCATGAGTTGAATACTTGGTAGAGTAAAAAGCATCTGAAAATTTGGTTGCATGTTACTTTGCTGTAAGTTTTTCTAATTTGAAGGTATATTGCAATAAAAGGGGTAGAAATGGCGTCTTTAGCAACAGCTGAAGCTTGTGATACAAATGCAGCACTTCTGGCTAGTGGTGACCTGCGGGTACTGCAACCTGTTTTCCAGATTTATGGCCAGTGTCGAGCATTCTCAGGCCCCATCGTCACTCTTAAGGTCTTTGAGGACAACGTGCTGGTCAGGGAGACTCTTGAAACTAGAGGTGAAGGCAGAGTCCTCGTAATAGATGGTGGAGGAAGCATGAGATGTGCCTTGGTAGGAGGAAACTTGGGACAGCTAGCCCAAAATATGGGTTGGGCTGGAGTTGTAGTCAATGGCTGCATTCGAGATGTGGATGAGATCAATTCCTGCGATGTTGGAATTAGAGCCTTGGCATCCCACCCCCAGAAATCCAACAAAAAGGGAATTGGCGAAAAGCACGTCCCAGTTTATGTTGCAGGAACCTTGATTCGCGATGGAGAATGGCTGTATGCAGATAGTGATGGCATCCTCGTATCAAAAACTGAGCTCTGTATTTGACTGAAGCCTGCGGTGCGGGAATTAGTTGCTAAGGAAGATTTTGATTCATGAAATGTAATAAGAGCATTTGCACGATGAGCATTAACATTGAACTGATGCTGAATTATTTGACAAGTTCAGCTTATTATTTGCGCATCTCAAAAGCTCATTTCAGATTTCTGTGGAAGCAAAGGCCTACACAGACTTCCACCGCAGCTTATACAAAGAATACGCATGTAAATAGAAACTACAAAAGCATAACCCAGCGACCGGAAAGTTTAAACACCCACAATGCAGCCACCATTCTAATAAATGAAAAGGTATAATGAGATAACTATAGACACAAAATGCCCAGGCTAAGAAAAACCACCAAAACTTCCCATTAGTCAACCAAGTGGTGGCCACAGACTAGCGTGACCGTCTACCAACAGTCAAACTTTTGATGATTCAAGAATGCATAACGTATAAAGTTTGTTTGAATTGCTATTTTCTGGATTTGTTTGTTAAAAAAATGTGATGTAGTAATTTGATGTATGTAAAATAAAAAGGTAATTCGGAAATGTATTAATGAAAAACTTAAAAATTTTTTGGGAAATAATAATATGTGTTTAGATAGTAGATTATTTGGGATAATTTTGTAAAGAAATACTGTAACACTTTTTTGATGTGATGTATGTGAGATAAAATGGTGGTTGAAAATTGTGTCGATAATGCATATAAAAAATTGTAGGCAAATAACATCTATCCAAACAATGTACTTTTAATGCAAAATTCTGTCCTTACATACTTAATGCAAAATTCTAGACATTCCTGTCCTTCGAGAGCCTAGTAACAGCGCAACGCAGTTGAAGTTTGAACGATCCGGGCATCAGTATACAGGGCACACAGTACATTCTGGGCACAGAGTTTTTCTTTCCTTTTTTTTTTTGGGATCTGCAAGGCATCAAGTACATGAACCATAACGCCATCACGAGACATTAGAAAAGTTTTATCACCAATTTGTCTGGATCTAATTTTCTCCACAATTAATGAAGGAATGTAACTAAAATTTCACCTTCTAGTCCTGCAGTACTTAAAAGAAGAAGAGTCAGTAATGAGTAGAGAAAAAGAAAAACTACTCTGCTCCTAACTCCTATATTCTATGCTGTTATCTAAAAGAAAAACTACTCTGCTCCTAACTCTTATATTCTATGCCGTTATCCATTAGTTTTTCTCTTTCACAGTTGGATTGATTACCTACTTAATGCCAATGGGAAGTTCAACGTTGCTAGGTTTTTCTTTTTTTTCTTTTTTTTCTTTTCCCCTCATTTCTTTTTACAAACAAAAACAATCTACTCTACACCTACATTAGGGAGGAGGGGGAGCTCGGCTGGGTTTGGGAACTGAACTACCAGATCAAACAAAAACCAGACAAGTGTACTACTACTGATCATCTGAATTTTTTGACAGAAGAAAGCCACTATTTCCTTGTAATATACTAGGTAGGGATTGATTTTCAAATCTAGTGCACGGCGAGTTCTAAGAGACTCTTCTGACCATTGGACCAAATCCCAATGGTTAATTCAACATTGTTAGTTAGAGTGACGTGAAAAGAAAAGGCATCGCATAAGCAAGAATCATAGGTGTAGTTGTACTTGTGGGATGTGCTTAGGTGAGTGTTTCAGTGGCCTTAGGTGTAGTTTAATGAGTGTGTGCTTTGTCTGCTTGTCAAAAAAAAAAAAAAAAAAGCATAAGCAAGAATCATAAGGCAATTTTCACAAGTACGATCAGATGCTACTGCCAACAACATTTAGTTCAATACATACCTCAAATCGTCCATGAGTAAACACTTCAATTTGTAATTACGATGCCTTAATTGCCATTTAATACCCACTAATTTATGGATTTAATTGGTTCCATCTCTTGAATGCAATATCACGAACGAAAACCTATATTTGTCAATGTGCGAGTCAATGCATATGGGATACTATTTACCGTTCTAAATAGGTGGAAATTATAATAGAATTAGTGTCAACGGGCAAGTCAAAATAAATAAATTACCATTTACAGCTATAAATAGGTTGAAAGTGTAATTAACTAAGAGATAAATGGGCTCCAAAAAAGAATAGATGGGCTGCAACATGAAGTCAGGACAATTGGGTGAGAATGGGTGGGACAAAGTAAAGGTAGTGCTTGAGGATAGAGGGAAAAGTTGCTCAGACGTGGGAAGATTGAGCTAAAGAAGTGAAAGAGAGAGTGCTGAAGAGAGAATATCAAGGAAAGAGGAGTTGTGGTTGGGAAAAGTGGCGTGGGGGAGGGGATTGAGGGAATGGGGTGTGGTGCTTTTTTGGTGTACTTTTGATGATCTCTGTGTAACATGTACTCTTCACTAATCCATATCATCTACACAAAAATTCTTTTCTGGCCTTTAGTAAGTAAATTTTTTTTACCTTAACATTTCCTTAAGTAAAATAAAAATACCTAGTTAATTTAACTTATCAATAAATCTCTCTAATTGAAATTTTCTACTTTAACATTCTCTTTAGTTGCAAACAACAAATAGCCCGCACTGTCAAAATGTTTTTGTACATATGATGTTATAAACTTTAATAAATGGCTTAACAAACTAATAAGCATTAATACGCGGCTACTTATATAGATGAAAGTGATAAATTTTTTTCTCAACCCATTACATAAATAAAGTATTTTACTATCTGTCTAAATTAGTATCATTTCAAATTAATTACTTATAGCTTTACAAAGATTATACAACTATACTATCCACTGTTTCACTGGCTCACAACTCCTAGAACCCAAAATTTAACATCACATCATATAATTTGTCCTTCCAAATTACAAAAAATTATGCAAAATTCACAATAGTTTGGATTTTTTTATAGAGCTAATTGCAAGTTGTTTGATTCACTTGCACCTAGAGCCTTGTCAAACATCATACATGTCAATTTATTTTTCTTTTAAATTTTTTGATAGAACAGCGGATAATAAAATTTTTTTGATACATGTAAAAAGTTTTTACATGAAGACTCCCCAAGACCGGAAAGGTTTTTATTCAAATCAATGAAGGGCAGCAACAAGGTTGGAGCGGGCACAGCTGCCGCAGGCGGCGGCGGCCGTTCATTAGAGAAGCTACCGGATGCCCTAATCACTGAAATTCTGCAAAAGCTAGACTTGGAAGCGCTTTGCTCCACAGCGTGTGTCTCTAGGACCTTGCGCTCCTCTGTCTTTCAACTTCTTCCCACTCTTCCCTCCCTTGATCTTTCTGTAAGTGAACTTCACTGCCCAAATTGACAATTTTTGTTGGGAACAAAATCTTTTTTTTTTTTTTTAATATTACCGAATCGTTGAGTCTTTGTGAAATTCTAAGAATGATGGCTTTTGCTAACTGTTTATGATAATACCCGTAAAATTGCTTGCTGTAATGCTATACAGAAACCTGTAGAAATTGGGTTTGTTCAAGTCATTTATTATAGCTTGATTAGCAAACGTAAGTGCACATTTTGCTACCTGTAGAATTGCAATTTTGTTCCTTTTTTTTTTTTCATTTTTCTTCCGTACCTTGTTGTAGTTATACATTTACTTCTTTTTTTGAGTCATGCAAATATTAATGAGCTGAACAACATGGCAGGTTTTTACTCCGGATGCTCAGACTTTGAATCACATTCTTCAAAGGTTCAAAGGTGTTAGGAGTATTACTATTGACTGCCTCCGCCTGGAAACCTCTTCAGTTATAGGTATTCTTGGACCTAATATCCAAGAATTAAATTTGTTGAAGGGTTGCTTGCTGTCGTATTCTATTTTCACTTCAATTGGGAGGAGTTGCCCTAATTTGAGGTACTACTTTTCATTTCTTTGCCTAGCTTACCTAACAGAGTTTTCTTTCCACATAAATGGAGCCTGATGCAGCTTATGTCCTGAACTTTTATAGTTGTAGAGAAAACTTGCTCTAGGATTATTGTTCAAAAAAAGCATCCGTCAGAGTGCCTGTGTAAACAGCTACTTTTGGTGATAAGCAAGCGAGTGCACCACCTTTTTCTTTTCTTTTCTCGTCCTTCTATATATGCATCCTGCAGTTATATTTTTACCATAGTGGTTTTATGACTCCATTGTCACTAACTTTCATCATTTTTGGGCCATAGCATGTTTATGCTTTTCAATTGAAAGATCTTCAACGTTAAGTCAGTTTTGAACTCAATCATATAGCCAATCACTAAGAGATTTAGTTGTTGAAGGGTTCCTAGATGTATCTGAAAAATTTAGGGTGGTTCAAGCAATGCTGCTGAATGGACATGCTAAATGCTGCATGAACTTGTCACTTCTATAAAATCTGCAATGAAGTTGTTCCTCTAGAAGCTTTTTGATGTGAATACATCAATTCCTTACTTGTGTTCTTTCTGCTATTCTATCAGGGTTCTTGCACTGGAATTAGTTGGGGGACAGTTACCTGAAGTTTTTGAGAAAAATCTTGTTGAGATGCTTAGAACTCTTGTACAGTTGGAGGTAAACTGCAATCCCAAGTCCATTTTGTTTGTTTTATTATTCATGATTAACAATTGCATGCTACTTAGCAATATTGATATCTGGCAGAAAAGAGTTTGGTTACTGATTTGAAATTCTTTATTTTCTACAGTCTTTATCTCTTAAAATACGAGGAATAGAACATGATGTGTACGATTTAAAATCCATTCAGCTGTTTTTGCCAAGAAGTCTCAGATTTTTAAAGCTTCAGCAAGTGGGTGAACAAAGTGCAATTCAATTACTACAAGGACATTTAAATGTTGGTAATCTATTAGAAACCTCATCCAGTTTTAGTTCTATCCCAGCTTCTCTTTTGCACCCGCCTACTCAGCTACAGCATTTATCACTTGTATTGGACATTATCAGTGATGAACTTGTTATCTGCATTGTCAATGCACTTCCGCTTATAGTTGAGCTGAATCTTGAAGACAGAACGTGTAAGGAGCCAATCATGCCTCATGACCTGACCAATAATGGGATAGAGTCCTTGGGGTCTTGTCGGCATCTAACAGCTCTCTCAATTGTACGTAGTAGACAGAATTATCCTGTGTCTTTCAAACGGATAAATGACTTGGGGATGTTTCTTCTTTCTGAAAATTGTAGAGGCCTGGAATCTGTTACCCTTGGTGGATTTTCCACTGTTACTGATGCTGGCTTTTCAGCAATTTTGCACTGTTGCCGAAATTTGAAACGATTTGAAATTCGTAATGCGTCTCTTCTATCAGACTTGGCCTTTCACAATATGACAGGTGCTGCACATTCCCTTGTTGAGATGAAGGTGTCATCATGCAACCTTATAACTAGTGAAGCTGTAGAGCAACTGGCATCTTGTACTAGGTTAGAGGTGCTCGATTTGTGTGGATGCAGGAGCGTAGCAGATACAGGCCTTAGCTGCTTGACATTTTTCAATAAACTTGCAACATTAAACCTGAGTGGGGCTGATGTGACTGACAGTGGTCTTGGTGTTCTTGGAGGTGGACATTCTCCCATTGCACGTTTATGTCTTAGAGGCTGTCGGAGAATAACTGATAAAGGAATTTCTCTTCTGCTGGGCGGAGGGACAATTAGTAAGACACTCGCGTCTCTGGATGTTGGTTACATGCCAGGAATATCGGATGAAGCTATTTATACTATTGCTTCATCCGCTCAAGCACTTACTGAGTTATGTATGAGGTATTGCTTCTTTGTAACAGATGCTTCATTAAAAGCATTAGCTTTAAAGAGAGGGTCACTTGATGGAACTTCACCCCTCAAAAGGCTTGATGTTTTTCACTGCCCAAAATTGTCTGTTGAATTAGTGGGATTTCTGAGGAAGCCATCATTCCTTAATTTGAGATGGCTAGGGGCTGGCCTTACTGCTGCAGCTTCTAGAAAAGATGACTTTGCTCAAATTTGCAAAGAAAGAACATGGCTGACCATATGTTTTGATGGTTGTGAAATAGGATGTCACGATGGATGGCAATTTCACAGGCCTTATGGTGGCTAACACACAATGTGCGTCCATTTTTTGTACTTTCGCTCCCAATGCCGAGTCTGGCTTATGCATAGGAGCCTTGTACAAGTTTTTTCTTTTCTTTGGTTTTTTGGTAAAATAAAGATTTAGCATAGATTAAATGGTAGACTTTTTATACAAGTTTTTCTTTTCACCTTTAGTCTAAGTGGTGAATTGCAATACATTTTTAAACTATAGCCTTCATCAAACCAAAGGCCATAATCCCGGTCCATGCTCACTCTTACACCCAATAAAATAATAATAATAATAATAAAAGACTCCACTTCTGGTGGCGTTAAAATTCTGCTCAATAGACCTTCAGAATAAATGCGGAGAGACGCAATTGACTTGTCATCAAGTAAAGAAAATTTCAACACGCATGATAGCACAACCGAAATGCATATACCATCCTTAATCCGAGGATTCTGTAAATATCAAAACAAGTAAACAGCTTCTGTATTAGAAAAAATTCCTCTATGACAATCCCCGGAAGAAAAGCCAGCTTACCCATTTTCCTTTCATCTTCTCAAAATCTGGAATGCCAAAGAGTTGCAACAAAGAGGAAAATAAAACAGAGATGCATAAGCTCAAAATACACATTGTCCCTAATTTCTATAAAGCTACTAAAGAGGATCAAATACAGGATGGTCACTCTAAAGCTCGATCACACCTCAGATAAATGCTGTTCGTCCACCCCTTCGACTATGTCTGTCATATGCTGTGTTAAATTTCTCGACCAGTTCATTTGTTGTACTGTCACACAGATGAATGAAATATCAGACATCGGAAGCAATGGAGTCAACTTGAAGACAAGTTTTTATTCAAAAAAGAATGATCCGACTAATATCTCGCTCATGGTGCTAATCAACTTTTCCATAATTCCTCCTTAAAAGAACATACCACCAATAAGTTCTCAACGGTTTTCAAACCATTTAACAAAGCTCAGATACGAACCACCATTCTCATGAGCTTTGACGTACGTAATGGATAAGAAACAGAATTGCCAATGCATAGCACATATCCAGCACTTGTTATATAAAATCTTCATCAAATATGATGTCCTGAAACACTTTATAGTGCAATACATAAAGAAAATGTATTTCAGTAAGCATTACATCATACCTAGAACAGTTGGTAAGCATGGCCAGGTACGTAACCAATAATGTATCGCTGTACTCCTGCAAAATTAGTGTACAACGAGTAACATAACCACAAAGCCAAGTGACATGATCAACAAAATGATTTGAATTTAATTTAAAACTTTTGTACTAATACTTCAGCATCAGCAAAAACAAAGAGAAAACAATAGTAGGAAAAAAAAAAATCCCCTCACCATGAAGCTAGAAACTTTAATACAAAATATGGCAAAGGATTGAGATCACTCACCATCAAGAAATCATCTTGAAACTTTTCTGACTCTATTGCAGGTAATCTTCTCAATAGACTTGACACTTGGCGTAATAGAGAGTTCTCACATGGAATATCACCTATATTTGGAGTACCGATGCAACAAATGAAATTCAGGGTCTGTGTAAATTATTTCTTCAGGAAAAGCATCTTAGTTGGAGATTGAAACTTTCAATCATCAATAACAATAGGAAAAACTCCACATCACCCAATATAATGTGGTGTACAGACACAGGAAAAGAGCAAAAACAACTACCTTTCTGCATGCCAAGAAGATGCTGATGCAGCACTCTAATTCTGCTATTAAGCATCTTGATAGCGCTATGTATGCCGGTCAGATGAGCAGCCACTATACAACCCAAAAGAAAAAAAATAGGAAGTTATGTCCCAGCCTTCCCGCTGGCAGAACTAATCAGAACATCAGCAGAAGTAATTGCAAATGTGAATTTTGCTTTTAAAAGATTACTAATAAGTTATTATGGAAGTAAGGAAAGCTCACACTGAGTTGCAGCAGAACCCCCATCAGATGGTTTAAGATGTGCCACATGATCAACCGAGATCCTTTCTGCTTCAACAGTCTTAATAGCAATTACAACTAAATTAGTCACCTCAGGCACTTGCATTTGATATGATAGCAGAATAAATGATAAGTGAAATACCTCAATGGTGTAGCTAGCTTGGACAAATATAAGCTGCGGGATCCCATCAATGACATGCAACTCTTTGATTGGAAAACAAGTCACATATAGCACAAAAGCATTAGTAAATTGGTACAATAATGAACTCAAAGAAAGTACCTAAAGTGGTTATCCAACCAATAGTTCTCATGAAAGAAATGTTTCTGAAGCATATGATTAAGGGTCTGTTCCTGGGAACCATTGAAAATTATAAAGAAGGCCATAGCTGAGGTGAGAAACTAACGTATTTTAAGAGGAAATTCACATAATGCTGACTCGGTGAGAGTAACCAAGCATCTAGACGGACAAGAGGAACAGCCTGTAGGTTCTGAAACATTTTGATTAAGGATCTATTCCGGGAAACCAATGGAAAATTTTAAATAAGGCCATGGCTGAGCTGGGAAACCAACATTCAGGAGGAAATTCACATAATGCTACCCCAACAAGTAATTAAGCATCTAGCATTCCAACAGAGAGTGAGGCTTCCCGATACATTTAATGGAACACTTTACTCAAAGGTAGCTTCAATATGAATTTGACTCTTCTAACTCCATTAACAGCAGAACATACATCAAGACATCAGCAACAGGAAAACTATCTAAAACTGTCCTTAATAGACACTTGATCTTACAGGCCTTCTCAATTGAAAGTATATAACTTAGATGGAATGTCTTAAGAAAACAGAGGAATTCAATAAGGGCTTATTTTACTGGATGTTAACAACTTACCACTTTCATAAATGGTAACTGGCAGATCCTTCTGTGCATGATTGATTGAAGGATTGAGAAGAACATAGACAGGGCTTTCATTGATATCCATCAACTGTTTGAATGGGAAACATAAACGACATGTTCCATTAGTTTACCAGAATACACTTATGAGAAATTTGATTTGAAAAATTTAACATCAACATCCAGCAAATGATTCTGCAAACCCTAAGTATCTACCACTATTCAGAATGATCACTAACAAATGAGGCTTTTAAATTCAGCACTCATAACAACTGAAAGAGATATATATTCAGAGCAGCCAAAAATATTCTAGAATTGCTTGATTTCCTTAATATTCTCTGCTTCTTGAACACACCCTAAGGACATTTTTTTAAAAGTATAAGCTACAGTTGTGCTGGCCTGATATAACATGAAAATCTAAAAAATTCTTATATATGGATTTCACAGTATCTACACCCAAAAAGAAGCATAAGCTCAGCTCAATGCTAAGTATAAACTCATGGAAAATGTCTAGCATTTCATTGCACAGATCTACTAGGCACCTTCAACATCCCTAAATAAAAAGGCCATCCTCAAGATGCATAACGAACAATGAAACATCAGCATAAAAGTAGGAAGTTAGACATAAGGGACTGTTCAAGTTTAGCATACTTTAACGCAAAATTAGTCATATGCAATATAGCCCTATTGAGGGAGAAATAAAATCAAACCAGCTATCCCCTCTTCAAAGAGCTAGTATATGGACACAGGTTGGAGAAGGCAAACTCACAGCTTTGTGAATATGCATATCTGATTCATGAGCATCGCTTCCGGTAGAATACCATCCCAGTATATAAAAGTTAGGGAAAACTTTCTTATCTGCAACAAAATTTTCAAAATAACAATACTAACTAGAAAAGTGGTACGAGCACAGTTTACTTGAACAATAAATCTTCATCCTTTTTTTTTTTTTTTTGCAATAAAAAGGAGGGGAGGGCAGGGGAGGTGGAGGGGGGAACGTACAGAGCTCTTGCTTCTTTTCGAGGAAGGTGCGGTCCAAGGAATGGGTGGAGGGATCATAGAGAAGCTCGAAGCTGTTGAAGACCTCGACGGTGCGGCCTCTTTGAACCCCGATGACGCAGCCGAAGACCCGAGGAGGAGCGGAGGTGGGCACGGAGGATGCAGAGGCGGAATCAGAGCCGTTGGGAGCGTGAGCGGAAGAAAGCAGGGGGAGTTGGGACTGGGACTTGACCCGAGTGTAGTGATCGGAGATGTTGAGGATCACTAATGGATGGAGCTTGAACGTTAACCCGCTGCTCGACGACGACGCCATTCTCTTCTTTCCGTCGATTTCTTGGTTGTGGGATTCGGGAGTTTCCTTCTAAGGAGGAGGAGGAGGAGGAGGAGGAGGATGAATAAGGAGGGCTTTAGGCCATCGTGATTTGAGGTTAACTATTATACTGTATTATATTTATTCTGTGTTTTCTTCTGATTGGTTTCGATTCCATTAAGCTTGCTTTATTTATTGCTCACGGATTTAACTTATTTTGCTTCTTTCCTTTATTTTCGTTTTTCTTTTCAATTTTTGTTTCTTTTTCTAATAGCAACATTTTTTCCCCTATTTCGAATGAATAAATACCTCATAAACTTAAAAAACTTAAAACTACTAATAGATTTTAGTAAAGTATGTTGTTGATTTATTTACTCATATATGTTCAATTTATAAAAAGCCTTGGAGGTTATTTGGAGTGTAATGTTTTAAGAGTGTTTTAGAGAAAATTTATTGTATCACTTTTCAAGATGTGCTAGGTGTGAAGTAAAAAATATAATTTATAAATTTATAATAAAAATTGATAATTTTTTATTCTTAGAATATCTAACTTCATTTCTTTTCATTTTTTTTAACCATAAAACAAGAATTCAATGGGGACCTTCAATTTTGAGAGCCTCTTTTTGCATTTTGGCATAGTTCTTGTTGTATCATGGTCATATATAGACTCGTTTGCCAAAAATTATCAGTAGCTTTCTTTTATAGAGAAAATAATAATGGCTAAATGAAAACTTCAGAGTGAGAAAGTTATTGATCAAAAGGAATTCCTCTTAATGAATAGATTAAATAAAAGATATGAATAGTAGTCAGTATCTTACACAATTCCATTAATTCATCCCTCTACGAAAAACTTTATATTGTCTTAAATTTTTTTTTTTTCCTTTGAAACAAAGGTTATTTGTTGGTCATACTAAAACTTGTCATTTTATGTTAGCCACACAAAACTTGGATAAAATATACATAATTATTTAAGATATATAAACTTAATCTTAATTATAAACGTTAGAAGTAGAGAGAACATTAACTAATTTTTGTCCTCAATAGCTTATAGCTAGACTAAAAATCTAGAGGAAATTGAGATTTGAAGAACAAATTTTAATTGTTCTTTTTTTTTTTTTTGGGGAAAATAACAAAAAGTAATGAGAGTAGTGGCATGATACAACAAAATTCTGCACAACAAAGGAGTCACAGCGTGGCAGTAAGAAGGAAAATTAAAAGAAAAAGGAAAAATCCAAGCTGCTGCTAACAACCACTACTGTTACCTATTTTTAGGGAATATTTAATTTACGCTGGTCTTGGGCGGGGCTTCAGAGAAGCTGCTGCTGATGAGATACTAAAAATGTGAAAAAGCGGGGCTACGTTTTCCCCATGGTATTTAAAGGAAAAATTAAAAAAAAAAAGAAAAAATAGTAGTAGTAGTAGTACTCATTTGCTCTTATCTTTGTCCCCACATCACAAGGCTGCCTGCCTCTTCCCCTATCCTCCGTCGTCCTCCTCCTCCTCCTCGATTCTGTATATACTGATAATTCAATTCGGTTCCTCTCTTCAAAGTTACGATAAACTTTTCCTCTCTCTCTCTCTCTCTGTTTTTTTTTTCATTTCTTCGTCCTTCAAAAGAAAGACAGAACGAAGGAAGAATTAATTTTTACAACCAAAACGGCAGAAAAACCATCCCAATATCCTGCTCCTCCTAGGTAGATAATCTAAAGGTTGAAGAAAAAGGAGCTGGGAGCGAGCAAATTGAAGTATAATATAAGGAGAAATAGACAGGAGAGCAGTCTTCGAAGTATGGCGATGAGGGACTTGGTCTCTGGCGGTGCGGCGTGTGCCGTCCCTGGGTCTTCTTCTTCATCGAATCCTCTCGGTTCTCTAGCTAACGCCCTCCTCGGCTCTTCCTCTAAAACCCAGGTCAGCGATTACCTCTTCTTTACTTGAATTTACTGTTCTATGCTCAAGTCTGTACTTCGTACTATTAACTTTCGTGTTTAATCACGAATTTTAACTGCCATATCAGGTGAATTCTTCGTGACCCTTGTGAGGATTGGGGTAAAAATTTAGTGTCTTCTGGCTTATCTTGCATTTTTTATTCTGAACTTATCCAAACCCCCCCCCCCCAAAACCCAACCCAACTCCAAAAAAATAAAAAAAATAAAAAAAATCGGGTTTTTATGTTAACTTGAATTTCGATAGGATTGTTTGATCTTTTACTTGAGCAATTCAGCTCCAGTTTCTCGGTTTTGTAGCACGTTCTTAAATATGTAAAAATTTGAACATCCCCTCTTGTCGGGTTGCTATCTATTTTGGACTGTTAGATTGTTGTAGTTTCATTTGGGTGGCTACAGCTGATATTTTCAAGATCAATTATTTTACTCGTGTCAGTAACTTCTGCTCGAGTATACTGTCTAACTGGTTTGTCCCGAGTTAGTTGTGATAACTAATTAATAGTAGTATTTCTTGTCTAAGCAGGAAAGGCTTCGAGAGATTCCTACATCAACGACTATTCCATCTGATGGCAGTGCCTATGTAGAGACTGGTGAGCCATTATCAGTCCTTCCTGGGTCAGAACTTGATCACCCTCCGCAACCTAATGCACAGGTTATTATTCTTCCTCTCTGGAGTTGTCACTTTTTCATTTTTTGTTTATGATGGATCATTCTTGTCATCTTCTTGAATTTTTCAGGGCTCAGAATTCCTTAAAGGGTTCCACACTGCAGATCAGCACAGGCTTGCTGATGTTTGGGATGAGATACAGAGACCTCAAGTCAATTTTCCTCCTGAGCATATGCAGCTTCAGCCAGATACGAATGGTATTACATAACTCTTCAATGAATAAAATTACTGTGACATAGCACCTTTTTTGCCCCCCAACTTTCTTATAGGTTTTATCTCCTTTGTTGCATCTGCTACAGGGCCACCTCAAAGAGTATTGTCAAGCTTTTTGCACTCATTTGTGAACAGTAGCCACGGTGGAATTCCTTTTTGTCCTGCCACACTTCCCGTGTTGGGATTGTCTGAGGGTGATAAACAATGTATACGTGATCGGAGCAGTATTATGGCTCGACACTTTTTTGCTGATAAGAGCGAAGACTTCATCAATGCACAGGTTTGATTCATACACATTATTTGGGAAAATTGCATGAAGTTTTCACTCAGAAGTTTTGCATAGGTTTATTATGTTTATTAACTTTACTTCCCAAATTGTCACAAAGCCTCATTCTTTTCCATCTATTACGTTTCAGCTTTGGTTTGGTCATGTACACACCTTAGGAGGCTAACTTCTTAGTAATTTATGAAATGTTACCCTTACCATTGTAAGCAATGCATGTTGGTTGATTGGTTTGGTTACTGTTGGAAAGTTTGTATATGGTGTTATGATCTTTACGTGTCATTTATTTCAATCAGCTTGCATGTTCTAAGAGATTTTGTGATTTTGGCACTTGAAATTCAAAATTTAACACCAGGAATTTGTGAAACTCAAATTTTTTCTTTTGGGCAGAGAAATACCATTAATAGCTTCAGCAGTATGTCCTCTGTGGTATTCTGTCTTACCCTATATATGTTGCGTAAGCAGTTTTGATTCTGGCTTTTCTCAGGTTAATGCATTGTTATCTTCCTTAGAAATCGACAATGGTAATAGGGTCCCTGGCCCTGCATTTAAAAGATATCAGGAGTTGCAGAAGTATTGGAATGAGTCTCAAGGTATGAGACCCGGACCTAATCCAGCAGATGGGTGGGTTGCCGAGTTTGCACAACATCCAGTTGGACATGGTGATCCAAGTACTTGGGTTCAGTCATTTGAACAAGAGCATGGTGCTAATGGCTGGGCCTCTGAGTTTGAGCATGTAAGAAGATAATGTTCCTCCTATTTGATGACCAGTACTGTCTATTTTAAATGCTGAAGTCATGACAGAAAGTTCCTCAACTTTAATGTTTCTCAGAATAATATTCTGTCTTATCCTCTTTGTCATAGAATGATGGTCATGTAGAACATTAATTGCTTGCATTTCTGCGAATCACAACTTCCATTCTTTAACATGTATCCATCAAATTTGTACTCTAAGGTGTCAGACTGGAAGTACAATTAGGGTATACAAATTCAAGTGAAAGAAAACAATTTGGTCTCTGTCTAAGCACTTGGAGTTTTGCCTTGTGTTCCAAGATTTAATTATTCTCAGCTCTTGACAACTTGCCTGAACCTGGGTCTGTCCCTTCTTGATATGTAAAGGGTTTCTTCTCTCTTGAGGTTGAACCTCTTGAATGTGTGTGCTTAGAAAGTTTGTTACTAACTGCTTGCCCACGATTGATATATTTAATGACTTCTTAGGATTCTATTTTTTCCATGTTGTATGGTAGTATAATTCATCAAACTTTTGCAGGAGCATGCGCAGCTTGCATCAATGGATCATATGCGAGGTGCAACTATGCCTCATTTAGCTGCCATGGAGCAGACTCGTATGCTCGCCAACACTTTAGCTCAAAACAATGATCCAAAATTTCAGGTTATATTTGTTGCATTAGCTTTCTGATCTTAATGTGCAATGAAGTATTTATTTAGTTCTGTAAATAATTATTGCTGTCAAAGTTAATTAGTAATCATAGTAACAGCACATTGGGCAAATCCAAAAGTCACCATATAGAAGATCGCTTACGTAATACTCAGTGAGGAAAAAGTCAAAATGCTTGTGAATGCAATGTGGTCTTAACAGAACTTTGTGCTAGCTGCACTTCTGCTTTTGTTACTAACTGTAACTTATTTGGGCCTGTAGAATTCAAAATTTTTCCAGTTCGTGTCAAAGATGAGTCGTGGAGAAATCAGTATTGAGGACAATCAAATCAAACCAGCTACATTGTCTGCACCTGGGGATTGGGCAACTGAATATCAGCAGCAATATGTTGGAGGCCAGACATGGGCTGACCAATTTGTGCGTGAAGAGGCAAGTAAACACAGTTACTCAACCTGGATTTGTGTGCATTTTAACTTCCTTGTGGAAAAAGTTCACGAATCTGTTTTTGATTTGGTTCGAAGTTTCTCAATTGATACTACTCTTCACCGTCTTGCTGCACTTTGTTGGATGCAGAAGTTCTAATTTTAATGCATTAAACTTTTATTTATTTAGCTGAGTAGTATATCGATTAAGTTTTGAATATGCTATCAATAGATGAACGATTTTTTTTCCTCTCTGTTTTTTTTTTTTTGTTTAATAATGCTTGACTTTTTTCAGGTTTCCAAGGGACCTAATGGATGGGTGGATGAGTTTACTTTGGAACGTGGGCGTGTTGATGATAAGTGGGTGAATGAGTTTTCTAAATTGCACGTCAACGACTGGGCAGAAGAGTTTGGGCATCAGGTTGCTGAAGGAGCATTTGGTGATAGTTCAGCTGATAACTGGGCTAATGCTTACGATGAGTAAGTCCGCTTACTGTCAAAATGAAATGTAAAATCTCTAAATAATTGAAGTTTAAGTTTTAATAATTTTCTGTGTGGTGCTTCTTTCCATTTCTTATGCAGCAACCACCATAGTTCTTTCTGTACGTGCATTGAACACTTTTGCCTTCCATTGCTGTAATCTTATTTTAGTTTTGCTGTGTCATTAAAGAACCATTCTTGTTTACTTCTGACCTGTCATTCTCTCATTCCTTCTTCCCCCCATAATATTGCAACATGTTTTGTTTCTTTTTATCTTTATTTCTTGCAGCCCTGTGATTTTAGTATTAAAGCATGGCTAGCAGTGCTTCTCTGCTTTCTGGCCTTTTCTATCTTTGTCTGTCATTTATTGGAAGTTATTTGGTAACTTGGTTCTTTTGAATAGATCGGGTTTTTTGGTTTCTGAACTTTAAAAAACGTGTTGCACTGATGCTTAGGTATTTGAATGAACAAACTGCTCTCAAGCAACAATCAGATTCATCACGGGGAGTGTATGTGTTTTCTGATTTAAACCCTTATGTTGGTCATGCCAATCCTTTGAAAGAAGGCCAGGAACTGTTCCGTAAGGGCCTTTTAAGTGAAGCAGTTCTTGCTTTGGAGGCTGAGGTTTTGAAAAATCCTGATAATGCTGAGGGTTGGAGGTTACTGGGCATCGCCCATGCTGAAAATGATGATGATCAGCAGGTTATAAATTGTTTCTTCTGTATTTTACTGGTTTCTTCTTTAATCTTTGCTTTGCTGCATTGTTAATCTTGTTAATTTGGTTTATTCAGTGTCTGGAAATGTTTGGAGCTATTATTGATGTTTCCCAGTGTCAAAAACTTATTTATTTATTTATTTATTTTCTGCTGCATGCATATAATGATTAGTGCATTTTGGTTTGTGCGATAGTCTTGTCTAATTTGGTTCTCATCTTTTTTGGGATCTTTTAGTCACAAGTACAAAACATGAAGCTGGGATTAATGGTCATCAACAAAAGCACTGTTTAAGAAGATTTTGCATTAGGTTCTGTTCTAGGTGATCTTTTATTCTTTCTGGAACTGATGGATGGTGCAATTAAACTTCATTTTGGTTTGTCCTATCCATCTTAAACAGAAATTCATCTTTCTGTGCGGATTCTGAAGTTCATTCTTTTTCCTACGTTTGGACATTGAAGTTTACTATGGGCTTATTCTTGGCAGCTACTACTTCTTAAGCTGATTTTCCAAAATTTGTTGAAAAAACTGAAACCATTTCTTGGGTTAAATGTTCTGAGAAGCTAAAAGCTGTTTTCAAAAGTACCTTATGAACTGCTTTTTTAGAGTCTCCCCTTTTCCTTTTCAGCTGGAAATAAGCTAAATGCAGAAGGCAAAAGCAGAACACCTTGAAAAAGCTTGAACTTTAAAAAAAAAAAAAAGGAGCTATGATCAGCTAATTATACATGGTTGACAAGAATTCCGTTGGCTCTTTAGCATACTTACCTTAGCCAAGTTGTGTTTGGAAGGTTAAGTAGCTGATTCTGAGTTTGCTTTCCAAAGCTGGAAGTGAGGAGTTCATTACGTGAAGCTATGTGGTTGACTATTTAGGTCTGATAGCTAGGAAGGTCTTTCTGTTATTATTGTTATTATTTTGTTTCTGGAAATATGTGCTTGGTAGGTATACCGTACAATCACATATCATAGTTAGGAGGATTTGAATATCTCCACAGCTGCTTAGACTATATTTGGCCCTTTTTTGTGGTTGAAATCAAATATTTGTTGGTTATCATTTGTATTCTCTATCAGGAAAAAATATATTTTTCAAATGCCTTTTCAACCTAAATGCTGGTGTTATGTATAATTGGATATCTTATTAGTTCTTTATGGTATTCTCTGCGGCTTACAGGCTATTGCAGCAATGATGCGTGCACAGGAGGTTGATCCTACAAATCTGGAGGTTCTTCTTGCCCTTGGTGTGAGTCATACAAATGGTCAGTGTCTACTTTACCATGTATTTAGAAAATTTTTACTTCATGATGAATAGATTGCCCTATTTGATTCTAACAATAATTTCCTCACAAATTTGTTGTTTACATGTTTTAAGTGGAGTATAATGTTGAACCTGCAAGGTCACTTATCCTAAAACTGCAAACATGACGCTGTAGAATGATATCTAACACCGTCTTGAAAATTCTCAGAGCTGGAACAAGCAGCTGCATTGAAGTATTTGTACAGTTGGCTACGCCATCACCCAAAGTATGGGACAGTTGTCCCTCCAGATCAGCCTGATTCTCTCTATTATGCTGATGTAAGGGTTGGCATAATTGCTTTTCTCAGCCTGGTCATTGATGATGATGAATAGCTTGATCTGCTACCTTGTTTTAGAGTAGAGATGCAGTCTTTAACACTTTACCAAGTGTACTTGCAGTACAGTCTTCATTTGAGTTACTGGTTTGATTGTCACTCAGGTTGCCACGTACTTCAATGATGCGGCTAGAATGTCACCCGATGATGCTGATGTACACATTGTACTTGGAGTTTTGTACAACTTATCCAGAGAATATGACAAAGCAATTGAATCCTTTCAGACATCTTTGAAACTGAAACCACGGGATTACTCACTCTGGAACAAGCTCGGAGCAACACAGGCTAATAGTGTGCAGAGTGCTGATGCTATATTGGCTTACCAACAGGTAACTTTCTCTTCCAGTTCCCTTTTGTTTGTGTGTGATGGTCAATTCATACAGTGAAGCTGGGGGGCTTCAGCATAAAAATACCTATTATGTTTCAAAACTTAGAAACAGGTGACAGTGACTCATAAGATTGGATGTATTTATATTCAATGCATTTTCAGATTTATAGTTTTTCTGTACATATTAGGTTACTGGCATGCGTCATTGAGTATTATGTGTGAAATATAGTAGAGATCTTATTTGTTCTCAAGTTACCAGAGCATTCCGATGGACTGAGGTATTGGTACAAATATAATATGTTTTTGGTCAAAAGTGTGAAAAAGTGGATCATCATGTTTTCAAAATTTTCATGTTACTTCTATTTGCTCGAGGGGAGAGTGGAACCTAGAGACTGCATTACTAAGATTTAATTGGCTGTCCTCTCTTTCTTTGTCCTCCCAAACAAAACCCCAACCCCACAACAAATCCCATATATGTATATTATGGTAATGCATTGGCAAATAAAGGGATGTCATGAATCATACTTTTAGGCTTGGGATGCATATGTTTAGTTTGATGTGGACCCCAAGTGTTGCTGGTTCAGGACTGTGGTTTATCCTTACAAACTTTGACGATTTGTTGTTTACTTGAATTAGTTTTCTCTCTCTCTCTCTCTCTCTCGTGCACACATACACACAATGAAATTTCAAACTTCAGGTTTAATCTCTTCTTGACAGGCTCTAGATTTAAAGCCCAACTACGTGCGTGCCTGGGCAAACATGGGAATCAGCTATGCCAACCAGGTAACCTCTTTAGCAGTTCATGTTAAGTCTTCTGGCGGTATGTAGTTCAAATCTCTTTTTAGGAGCATCACTTTGCTATCTACATGTGCTTTACTTAAATGTAAGAAAATATTTGATGTGGCAAGATTGTTGGAGCAGCAGTGACTTTCTGATTATGTATTCAAGTGTAGCAAGATGGGAACTGGAATTGTAATGATGCAAAAGGAGTTTACTGGTTTTTTAATCCCTGATTTGGTGGGTTAGTGGGTGGGGCCTTTTTTGTTTCTGCACCATTTGAAGGATAAAAATGAAGAAAGGAACTTGCCTGAGCGCATTTACTTAGAATTACCCCTGTTTCGAGTTGCTGAATTTTTTTTTTTTTTGGGGGGAAACTTTGAAACCTGTAGTTTGATCTCCTGTGATTCCCCCTCGTCGTATGTGAGGTTGAGTTTAGACTCTAGCATATTTGTGGAAGTATCGTGTTTGTTAATTATTGGCTTTAGGTAATCTAGAATGGCTGCATGTTTTTGTTTTTCTTCAGGGCATGTACGAGGAGTCCATTCGTTACTATGTGCGGGCTCTCTCAATGAATCCCAAGGCTGATAATGCTTGGCAATATTTGAGAATCTCTTTGAGGTAGGTAGTTTGAGAAACACCCTATTGTTGTCTCTACTGTAGTCAAGTTGAGCTCATATATTCCTTTCGCTTTGCAGCTGTGCTTCACGGAATGATATGCTGGAAGCCTGTGACTCACGAAATCTTGATTTGCTTCAGAAAGAGTTCCCACTTTGAACAACCTAAATGCTTAGCTGCTGGTGTGAAGTACAAGCGGTGAAACATTCAGTAGTTGGACTTTGTAGCTTCTGCCAACTTTGCATGTTTGGAACCCTTAACAGCCCACAATTCATCGTGTTCTGCTGGCCCAGGAATCCCGGGAGCAAGCTATGATTTTGTTTTTGTAAACAGTGTTTTACTTGTCATGGGTTGCGGAACAGATGTTTAAGGTATAGTTATTGTACACTTGTAAAGCCGATTGCAAATGCATTTCAGATCACAAGAGCTGTTAGCAATATGGAAGCGAAATACCTTTTTTTTTTTTTTTTTTTTATAAATGAGATTGACTGATAAAGCTGCTGTTATCGGGGCTGACTACGTACTACTCGACACTGTAACTATGAGATGCTAAATGAGATGGGACACATTCTCAAGCACTTTTTGAGTGGTAACATATGCTCATTTTGATTATATTTACTGCCTGTCGTCTACTTGGATGCTCTATCCTGCCAATTTCAATTCCGTCGCTCGCTTACTTTGCATCCTTGGAACATTTATTTATTTCCCTTGAAGTGAGCTTTCGATGTGAGGTTACTCTAGGCTTCTTTACACAACAAAGTCTTGAGCGTACTACTGTTTCAGCTATCGATAAATGTGGGATATAGATACATTTGATGATTCATTTGAGTTGTATATTCCTTTTTATTTTATTTGAGTTGTATAATCACAACTATATATTAGAGAAAAGGATCGCAGTTTGTTAGTTGTCAAAATATTTCGGGCTTTTTTATGCTGAGTATGATACAGATCTACTTTGCGAAGTGATGTGATAAAGAAGCACTTGAGTTTTGTGTACAACTTGCCCGTTTTCTAGCCACTTGATTGATTGCTTGGTAATGACAGTAGGATGGTCAATTCATCATATCCCCCCAAAACAAACACCCCCTCCCCCACAGCATGAGCAAAAGGCATCTTAGGTTAAATATCGGATTGCCCAGAAGCTGAAAAGAAGGCAAAGAAAACCAGTCAGTGTTGGTTATGCGTGTATTCACTTCCTTCGTGGGAGCACTCTGTTATTTTTGTTTAACAGAAAGGAGAAAACTCACCTCAGACTGATTGCAATAACTTGTCCAACTGCTCAAGTTATCCAGCGAGCCCACTTCTCAGATATGCACCGCCGAAACACACACACACGCGACACACATCAGACAGGAGAAGAAGGGGAACAAAAAAAAAAAAAGGTGGTTGAAATGTGGTTAATTTGCCATCCATCAAAGGATTCAGGCATTGATATTCATATTCGTCATACGCCCTCTATCCACTAGTGGTATGTATGAATAACAGCAGAACAATTATGGTCATGGATGGATTGGAAGTAATAAGTTAGCTGATGAAATGACTTGAGAGATGCACGCAGACACAGAGGTACAATAATAATAATATTATGTGAAGAAATGCCACACAAGCAGGTGGCCCCATAACAATTATGTTAATTCGTAAAAGGCATCTCAAATTTCCCACTTCTAAATCTGAGGGTGGCCAGGAGTCCGGTCATCAAATCAACACACAGCAGTCATGATGGGGGCCTGCACTGCATGTTGTGTCTATGTCTAGATTTGCATTGACTATTGTTATATTGGGCGCTGCTTGAGAATTATGTGTAGTATACAGTAGTGGATTCATGTCCTAAAAACTTCTTGTATGAACATATTAATTATATTTGGTACAGGGAGTAGATGATGATAAAAAGAGAGAGAGACAGAGAGACAGAGAGTGTGTGTGTGTGTGTGTGTGTTGAGATAGGAAACAGCAGGTAAATGTAATCATAAAATTCATCTTTTTAGCTCTGTCAAGTTAGTTGTATTTACTATCTGAGTTGTTTTTGTCGAGTGGAAGTAACAGTAGGATATATATCAGAAAAGGAGGAATGTTAGAGAAAGATGCATGATGATATAGAGGATGCAGGGCACGAAAGTTTCTCTCCTCTCTTTTTTCAAAATAAATAATTTTAAAGCTGCTGTTGTTGAAGCTTTATTAAAAATGGTAGTGCCTTGTTTGTTCTCTCTCTTTAAATGATTGGGGTAGGATAATGTCGTGATAGGAGAGAAAATGGTACTACTACTACTACCACGGAACGATGATGTGCACTCACTAAGTGAAGAGAAGTAAATACACGCTTCTGAGTTCTGCCCAGAGAGAAAATGGTACTCTCCTTCTCTCTCACTCACCTCCGGCCCCAGGCTGCTGCTGCTGCTGCCCGTCTTTGACTCTTTTATTACTTCTACCGCACGGCCCCTCCCCATCCCCTTTTATCGTCTAGACATGCATGCCCCTATATCACTCCCACATGCCTACACCTTATATGCCCCTACCTCCGCCCGGAGCCAAAGTTCTTGTTTGCATACGTGATAATATATAGTACATAATTGTGGCATATTTATGGTGTGTATTTCGTACCGCTCTATATCTATCAGAGAATTATATACATGGATGGATGAAATCAGCAGCAAATCATTCTTGTACAGATCCTCTACTACCCTCTTGTGCATCCCTTTTGGACGGCCGGTGATAGTTCCACGACTCTTTTTTTTTTTTTTTTTATTAATTCCACAGCAAAGCAATTTTTTGTATAAAATGACAAAATTATCCCTCTTATGTTTGAGTAGCATTTGAGCCTAATAAATGCAATTTTATCATTTCATGTAAAAGTAGCTATAGAACTAAAAAAAAAAAAAAGGAGTTGTTGAAATGTCATTTGCCTTTTCAGACAAGGACTTGATACAATTGTCTGATGTAAAATTTCATTCGACTATTGTACATGTTAAAATTTTTAATGTACAAATGCATTATAATATTGGACATCACTTCTAAATTTCATTCATATTTATGTACATCACTTTTATTCTGAATACAAAATAATGTAATATAGGTGTGTACCAAATAATGTAAAACGTATAACAACCGGATCGAACTGTATCAGTCTACAACCGCACTGACCCCTCTCTCATTCTCTTCATTTCATCCACGTTAGTTTCTCTTCACTCGCTTTCTAGTAATTTCTAACCAAAGACTCGAAACCATTTTCTGATCCGTAACAACTGTGATTCATGGGTGGGGCATGTGTAATATGGGTCCTGATCGAACCATGTAATTCGTCGAGGCAAAAAGCATTATTAATTTCAATGATTGCTGCATGAAACTTCACTAATTTGTGATCGTGAAAGCAAAATTTTTCACAGTTCATCAGTCACTTGAGCGTCACACAGGAGCTATAGCCCACAAGAAGAAGAAGAATATTATTATAAGACAGGACCACTGATTATCTGAATTTTGGAAGCATCAAAACAAGATTCAATTTGGAATGTTGGGCCCAAAGGTCCTAATGTTGGTCGTGGCCTTTTGTCCATTTGATGCCTCATCCGCCATCATTTTAATCAACTATTTGTACTGTAGGAATGAACAAGACGCAGTAGCATATGTTTATATGACTTTTTGGATATATTCTTTCAATTATTATAGGAGTGAGATGCTCTTTGTTCTGCCCACCTGACCTTGGGAATTTGTAGCTATTAGTATTAGCTTTGATGCATGCAAATTTAATATGTAAAATACCACTATCTTATGGTGGTGCAAAGCAACTGTAATAAGCCATTAACATACAACAAAATAGACCAAGTACTCCTCTGTAGACTCACTAAAGTTAAGTATCTGCGGAAGCACATAAAATCATGTCCTTCCACCGTGCAGTGCAATTGAACTAGCAATTGTAGTGATACCCTTCATCCATGATCTTGGTGGTAAATAGGAAGCTGTCTGTTCAAGATCAAGTACTACAGTCAAAGCTGTTCTGTTCCCTCTTCTTCCCCCCCTTTTTTTTCTTTTTCCTTTTTAAATCTGGATCTATCACTTCGACTTTAATTGAATGATTGATAGTTGTATATGTAAAGGTTGATGATATCTCTCGTATCCGTTCCCGTGTGTGATGGCATGCATTATCAGCATACCCTTGTTCCCCAAAAAAAAAAAAAAAAAGGGACTATGCAACAGAAAGATCAAGTTTCAATACTATTTCGGCCAAGGGTAGGCATTGATTAGTCTCGTTCATGTCGTGTGGGTTGGAGCCTTGGAGGTGGACTTACGCTGCCTAGCTCTCCCACCTCCACCCACTGTAGCACTTTTTTGTGAGTTTTCTGTCTCCCTGCCTGAACTTGACCATCTTTTCTCACTTGCAATTTCCTGTTTTCCTCCTCAGATTCTCCTCAAATCACAATCCGTCAAATGTTGCATCGGCCTGCATAGCGTTTTCTAACCCTTTCTGGTTAACCCGAAAAAAAGGAGACACAGTAATGCATGGCCTACTTCTTCCATGAAAGTTTGGGATACTGATTAGCTTTTTTTTCTTTTTTCCTTTAGAGTATCATTAGACACACAAGTTAAAAGACAAAAACCTCTATTTTGGATTCTTTTCACTATTTTTTATCTACTTTTTTTTTTTTCCCTCTTGTGGGCATGCGCTGGCTCCTTACCTCTTAAAACGAAAATAAATCTGAGTTCCAACCAGATTATTTTCGGCGTTAGTGTGACGCACAAATTAATTTGAACCCCAGATTATATGGATGGAATTATTTCGGGCATCACAATGGAGAAGAAATTCGACCAGGAGATTGTGAGAGCATATAACAGATATAATTGATTCCATGTCGCTTAGGTGTTGCAGCGATGTTTTCTTGGAGAGCAATGGTCGAAAAGAGTAACTAACATACTGAAACAGAAAGAGCAACAGTTAGGACTGCTTAGGCAGAAGTTCAGTCCTCAAGTAACCCCAACCTGCCACTGCTTTGAGGCAGAAAATATAAATATGAATATGATCACAAATTCCGGCCACGCGATTTATGCTTTCTGCCTTCCCTACAGCACACATGTAGACAATGCACACGAACTCGGAAGGAGGGTACAGCTGCCGCAGATGTACATAAAAATATTAGTGCATTGATAAATGGTTTCGGGATATGTGGAGTTGATGTAAAGGCATCAGATTGGGGTGGAAGATGCCCACTCACCAATTTGCCACCATTAAAATAGAGTATAAGAATATCCCCGTTGTGGCCAATCAGGATCAACCTGATCTTTCTTAATCATCATTGAATCACTAAACAAGTGAGAAAAAATATGTTAATGGCGAAGTGAGAAAAAATATGTTAGATTCCACGGGTATAAGTGTATTATCATATCCACTACGCCTATGATCTGATATTATTATATTTGATCATTAGCCGATGCAAAAAGCACGAATTGAAGAATGCATATGAGGAAGCAGGGATCTTGGAGTGCCCAACTTTTTGCGTCAAAAAATTGCCCCGCTAGATTCCTTTTGCATAACGACCCTTCAGGGGGTCAATTTTCCCAAAGGCAAGCGTATTTTTACTTTTTAGTTCCTCACCACTTACCACCAGACCAGTCTATTCGTCGCAGGAAGGAAAAGGAAATGCCCACTCACCAATGCAAGAATCTTCATGTCTTGGCAATTAGCTCCCGCCCTGCTATGAATGATGATTTGTACCCGAAATTTCAGGCTGTTAGACTAGGAAAATGAAGAATTTCCTCCCATCTCAACCTTATTTCATATCTGTTGCCTCTAAAAAGGGTTTTGTTCCTTGTGTAAGACGAGGGAATCCATTCAGCCAAGTCAGTTAATCCGTGGGTTTCCTCCCAAGCTAAGGGCAGGCCAACATGTTAGGTATGAGGTCATAAGAAAGATGGATGGATGGATGGATGGAGGGATGTTGTAGGATGTTCACTGAACAGAAGCTAGCTAGGCGTACGTGAACCTTCTGTGTTCTCATCACCAACCATCACCATCCATATTCTATCACCAAAATACTCGTGGTGCGTGGTGATTTTGCGTAGGTGTGTGCTAACACCAATATAAACCATGTTATCACTCTCGGACGCCCTTTCACTCTCACAGCTATGCTGTGCTACTAGCCTTAATTTATATCTATATATAAACCTATATAGCTAGCTAGAAACCCTCTCTCTCTTTTCTCCCTAGTCAGAACTATGGCATCATTCCACAGAGTAAGTGACAGAATAACAAGTTTTATCATCTAAGATCCTTGTTTTGCTTGGGGAGCTGAAATCTATGAACTTGATAAAGTTTCTGGATCTCACGGTAGACAGTTCTAATAAACTAGTACTAGTATACAAGAGAAGGCACACAGGCATTTATCCAAAAGTAAAGACTGACGCAAAAGCTCGCTGCCTGAGAATTGAGATAGTGGAAGGACAATAGGAAGCAAATGGAGGGCGAGAGAGGAGAATTGGAGCGAAAGTACTACTAAGTACTACTAAATATTAGTGAAAATAACGAACTCTGGGGGAAGCCATTGACATGAATAAAGAAAGATAGGCTAAAGAGTAGAGTGCTCCTTGAAAAACCACAAGACACGAGAGAGATACCCCTCCCCCCTGTAGTTGTAGAGAAGTGGGGAGGGGGGCAAGGTGGGAAGCAAAGTAAGCTCTATTTGAGAAATTTCATGGTTTTGCTGAGGGGACAAAAGGCAGGATTTAGGGCAATAAACAGTGCATTCTCAAAGACAGCCAACAGATATATACATGGGTACTCTTTTCTGGTGCAGAAAACAAGAACACCACCCCCCACCCCAAAAAAAAAAAAAAAAAAAAATTGTGCATCTTCGTGTATTCTTTGTATAATTACTCCGTTTTCTCCTCTCTTGTTTAGAATATAACAAAATTAAAACATAGGACGCAATGGAGTTTCAGGGGAACCCTATCGACTAGCATCTCCTTTTCAAGGACTGACGACTTGGACGCCCGGCCACTAAAGCTAAGGCAGCATATGCCTTGTTTCTCTGTGACCATCATTCAGTCATCACCTGGCTATATCTGTTTTACCAAGACAAATTTAGTGAAAAAACAAGAAGACAAGCCTTCATAAAGAATAGTTGTACGTAAATAAATTAGCGTCTGCACCCAACAGAAAGTGAAGCATTATTAGCACTAAAGAAAAAGAAAAGAAAAGAAATCAAACCAACCCACCAATTGTACAAAATGACAAATAGAATTTCCACAAGTGAACGGTGGTTAGTACACTTTCAACGGAATAACGTAAACCGATTTCATTTAATTATGCCCATATCGAACTAGTGGCCTCTTGTAAAAGTGATGTATTTAGATCGAGCATTTGGTACTCGAATATTAATCATTAAAAACAACAAGGATTAATTAAAGCAAAAAAAATTATATGTAATACTATACCAAAGTAATTAAAGTAGTAGTAAGTATAAAAACAAGCAAAACATTCATCAGTTTCAGCATCCCAACAAAAACCTTAGTGCAGTTAATGAAAGCCAGGAGGCACTTGGGAGCCAGGATTTCTCTGATCTGCTGCAAAGTTACTGCTGTCCTAATTCTTTCATGTAAAGTGAAGATTCAATCAGTTCATGCGGCTAGTCCTTCTTCCGGAAAATAACTAGCTAGGGTTAGGGTTTCTGAACATTATCTACGGTCGACGGATTGCTGGTTTAATCAGCTAGCGCCAAGAAGAGACCGAATAAAGGAGTTGGTTTTGCCAACCTAAGAAGAAAGAATCGTTGAGTATGTGAAGTTGGTAGCCCTCAGAAGGGTAATGAAGCCTCAACAACAGCTTAGCTTGGGAAAGTGCAAAAGGGCTTAAGGGGACATTATTGAATCCACAGCTTCTAAACATTAAATCCCAAGACCTGAACCTTTCATGCCTTTCTTTCCTGTGTTCTCCGTCTACAGCCACAATATCAACAATCTCTCTTCCGAACCATACCTGTTCAACGTTCAACCTCTCCCGGCTGTTGGGCGGTAAAGTGGCCTCAAGGGAATCAAACACAGCTGCATAGTAGTCTAAAGCCTCCACCAACCTTTGCAAGAAAAGCGGATGGTTATGGTTTGCCTCCCTCTCGGCCATGGTCACCACTCTGGGGTTCATCACCTTTATTCTATGAAGGAAAAGCCGAAGCCCATCACGGTCTTTGAGTAGCCGGTGGAGATAGTGCACACAGTTCACCGCTAGACTTTCACCTGGCAGGAGAACTACTGCAGAGGATAACACAGCAATAGGGTCGTCCTCATTGTGGAGATGAAGGGGGTGGAACTGGAACCTTAGGCCCAACGAATGAGCGAATTTTGCAAGGCGGTCACCTGTTCTACGCAGGGTTTCTAGATCATTTCCGGTGCCTGTGATGCGGAGAGTCGGAGGAGGATACCGTTCTACTATGGCCTGCATAAAAGGTGGCCATTGCAAGCCATGCATTATGTTGAAATCGAGGATGTGAATGGCTTCTTGGCCTTGATCAATAGCATCCAAGATTGCCTGATTGGCAGTGAGCTGACTAAACCTGATGAATGGGGTTACTTGATTGAGAGATAAGTATGATGTTTGAAGAAGAGCTTGTTCATCTGATTCAACTAGTTGAGGGATGTGATTGTTAGAGGCCGCCGAAAACGCAGCCGCATTAGCAGAGTTGACGGAAGAGGAGTTAGATGAGTCGGTGGGATGGTGGTGGTGGTGATGAGTTAGAAAAAATGTGTTATTGAGAGGATGACCTAGATGTTGTTGTGTGTTGGGAAGAGTGTTTAGGAGAGTGGTGGTAGCATAGGGGTTGAGGCGGAGAGAAAGGGCTCTGGTAAACTGATGGATCAATCTTTCAGTGGAGTCACCATAAGGGTTTGAGTGAGCCATTAAAATGGTGATAAGGCGATGAGCTGATGAGGGATCAGACCTGCTGGAGATGAGCTCAGCACAGCTGATGAGCAATTGGCGCATATGGATTAATGTTGGAGAAGTGAAGTTTCGGTACTGTTGAATCTGATGGCAGTGGACATGATGGTGCTCTGGTGGAGAAGGCTCATCTTCTTCAACCTCATGAGAAGACGAACCAAATGAGCCTAACATATCTGACCAAGAAAAGAACTAGATCAAGGCAATATGTAGGACTACGATTTTAGAAAGAAACCCTAGATAGAAAAAAGAAGGTAGCAACTTATATAGTGCCACAAGTATGTATGTTTCTTGTGGGGATAGAGGGTGGTGGAGGAGGAGGAGGAGAGAGGAGAGGGTGAAGGGTTGATTCTTGATTTGGCATCTCAAACTTTAATGCTAAAGAGTAGGAGGAGGAGAGGAGAGGAGAGGAGGAAGGGGGGGGGGAGGTTGGACTTTGGGACTAGTTTTTTTTTTTTAATTTCTGTCTTAAGTTGTGTAAACAAACATATGATATGATATGATGATGAGAGAGATGGTGCTGCTTTAGTAAAGAATAGGAAACTATTACCAGTAGCTATCTGATCTATCTGTGTATCACACAAAAGATTATCTGCAAGAAGAAACAGGAAATTCCCAAGACTCCCCGTCCACAAACATGCATGTTACTCCCCAGTGGCCAAAGCTAAAAAGTCATCAGACTATTAGACATGTTCCACTTACACAACAGAAAGAAGGTGAGCTAAATTACAAACTGAGGAAGGAGCTCTTTCGGTTTCTCTCTTTTTTTTTCCTCCCGCTTTTTCAAAAAAAAAAAAAAACCCTAGATTTAGGCCTAAAATAATGAGAGGAAAACAATTTATCTGATATTTTATATTGAGATGTTTGCAAATGTGATTATTAAAATGCATAATTGATTACGTCAGTTAAGAATAATGTCTCAAGGTTGATCCTGTGCTCTCATTTGTCTCAATACTTATTTCTCTTTTTCTCTGCTCAATATTATCTAATTTGTTCCTTTTCCAGTTTACCTTAGATCAAAAAAAAATGCAAAATAATAGGAAAAAAGGAAACGAAAAGAAGCAAAGATTACTTTTTTTTTTTTTTTGTCCTAGTTAACAGCATGCATCACTTGGTCCATTACAAGTGACTGTCGTCTCTGTTACACTTACATCTATATACGTTTCTTAAATATATGCTTGACGCCTAGCTCATACATAAAAATTTTGGTTTTACACTAGTAATGTGAAATTTGTTCTTAAAAGGATAGATTCAAGTCAAATAGGGGACACGTTTCATCTAAAATGCAAGCATTATCGCCATATCCGTCCAAATTAATTACATGCCATCCTCTTGTTTTGCCATATCCCATTACTTTCGAAATCCTATGGTATTTGTTAATAAGCATTTATTCTTGCAATTTCTTGTCATAATCTCCACTATCCTAAGGGTGTCAACTCCGTACCACAATCCTTTTGGTTTTTTTTTTTTTCCAATTTTCAAAACAGTTTCTTGAAAATTTTTCAAAGTGAATTTCTATTTCAATTTTATTTTCTCAATGCTAACGTATTTTAGTTGTCATGACATAAGATGCCGATCCAGCATTTTCGTAGCTAGTTGAGTGTTGTAATAACATCTTTTCAAATAAAAAAAAAGTTTTCTAGTCACTTCATTGGCTAAGTTACCATAAAATATTTTCAATCATTCCTTTTCTCTTTCTCCTAGTGAGGCTTGGAGCCTTCTTTGGAAAAAAAAAAAAACAAAAGTTTTGTTGAAACATAAAGTATGGGAACTTTTAACTCAAAATAATACGATCATTAGTTTGGACTACATACCTCTAAAGCTATTTATCTTGAATTGGCCTTATTTGAATCGGAGTTTTTCACAGAAAAACTTTTTTTGTTTTCCATAACCACATTTTCTAAATGCCTTTTTTACCTCACATGCATCAAATTGCTACATTATATCTTTTTCATGAAAAATTCAGAAAATTGCAATTCAAACAAAACCATTAGTGGTATAGTTGAGCTCAAAAGCGATGGTGCAGCGACATTAGGGCATAAGGGCTTCGGTGAAGCAGAACCCTGAAGATGGAGGAATTATTTGGGAAAACCAAAACATGGTATAGTGCTAAGTAATTGGGAATGCTGGTCATTACACTATTCTATTATTGGTCACTTTCTATTAAGTGAAGTAATCAATTCATCATATCCTCTGGATAACCACAGAATTTATTGTTCCAGGCAAAGGAAAAATAACCGTCAAAACCGAATAAAAGGTTTCTTTGAATTTATTAGAGAACATCAGGGCTTTTCGGGGTCAAATATACAAACTCAGTTCTGCGACATGTTCCAAAGCCCCCCCCCCCCCAAAAAAAAAAAATCCCACCAAAAGGGAAAAAAAGGGCAAAACCATTGCTTAAAGCATTTTTTGTATTTTATTCAATATTTGGCAAGTAATTATGACTTATTGTATGAAAAACTTCCTTTTTGTTAATCTTAATTTTAAAATCTTATATTATTATGTTCTCATTTCTCTCCACTCTTCTAAATTGTAAACCTTAAAAGATTGATTCCCAAGACACCTGCCACTTGGCCGCGTTGAACAGTTTCCACACCCAACAACTATCTATACTCTACAGCAAGCAATCCACACGCAAAGCCTTAAATGTGTCGAAAGCTACATGCTCCATTCCCCCCACCCCCCATTCCCCCCCCGACCTTCTTCACTTTATTTATTTATGTTCTTTCATAGCCACACACCACACCCACACGCACACGTACTCTCTAGTTTTCCGTATTTGTCTCATAGTTGGATTCTGCCTGGATATCCATAGCTCTTGCATTTCATTTCAATCTCCAGATAGATAGATGGATGGATAGATTCACAGATAGGATTATGTATTGGAAAAATGATGACTGCCTCACTCACGTGGGTTAGGAACCTGCAATATACCTCACTCCCAAAGCATTTTGCAACAGCAGCGAGAAAGAAACAAAGTACTCTCCTCTGTGACAACACAAGTCTTCCTTCACTGATCATGTTCAGCTACCTACAAGCGCAATTTTTACTCGCATATACATGCACAATTTTGCCCAGTATCAGCTACAAAAAGTACTACTACTACAACATATATATATATATATATATATATATGTATTGCGTATGCAGGTTACATGCTTTCTTAGTTGTCTATGGAAGCTGTCTGATTAACTTCACAAGCCAGCCTTTTTGCTGTTTAACTCTTTTACTGTGTATATATACGTACAAGATTTGGCATCCCGTCCTTGTCTTCTGCTCATGCTTTCTGATCAAGTTTGATCAGACACTGAAGATCATCGATAGTCTCAAAGTCCAACCTCACTGATGTAGCCATTTTCAAGCATTTAAGTTCATCTTAATTGGGATCAGACGCAAAAAAAATGAAGGTGTCAAAAAAGATATACTAGCTTATAAAGCTCTTTTGATGTATGGTATATTTTATATATATATATATATGTATATGTATGTATATGTGTATGCGTGTGCGTGTATGTATATATTATGTAGCAATAATATATATATATATATATATATATATATATGTACGCATGTGTTTTCATGTACATTATAAGAAGTTTTTGGTCCAAAGGAAAGCAGCTTGGTCTTTCACCCCCCTACATCCGACTTGTAGTAACATGAGGAAAATCTTTCAGGTTCCAAGGACAATTCCTTTGCCTGATGCCTGGTTCATACATGAATATCATGACAAAGGATATCTTGTAGTTTCGCTTCTTTTTCAACAAATTTTGTAGTATTATGTTGTCAAGGAAAGATACGAATAATCCGGGGACCACATCTACTTGTTTAAAAACAACCTTCATGTTGTCAAATCGTGGGATCTCTTCGGTTTAAGTTGGTCACTTGAGTATGATACCATTTTTTTTTTTTTTTTTTTTTTTGTGGGGGGGGGAGGGAAATAAAAAAAGAAAAAAGAGAGGGTACTATATAGAATTAGTCATACATGCATAAAATACCAAAATCTTCTTCCATATATGTGTGTGTGTATATAGCTCATGTATACCTAACACTGATACAGTACTTTGCAGATACTAACACCATTCAGGGGTTCTTTCTTTTTCAAGGACTACATTCTCTCGTTTGATTCACTTTCCCCGTTTTCACTGAGGTGAGTAATTTCATCTAAACTTTTTGTGCGTAGATAAAATGAAGTTATACACAAATGAATGGCTCAGCAATGAAAAAGTTGGATATGATGGAAACGCCAAGCAATATTTACATATTTGTCCCAATTTTAAGGATTTTAACTATTCTTTTTCTTTAACTAAAAAGTCTCATGAAAAATAAGATTGAAAAGCAACCAAAATGCAATGTGGGAACAAGAAGCCTAAAATTTTTGATCCAAAGTTGATTTATAGTATATAATACACTTGCTAGTTCAGTCCCTAGCCAAACGAAGCCTCAAGGTGTAGACTCAGGAGACGAGCGGGATCTTCCGCGGCTGGGCTTTAATGCTTCATACGGTGGATGCACAAAATAAGAGGAGTGCGCTTTTTGGACCGTGGCAGATGATCCATGAGATTACTCATCCCCAGCAATTACTAAGTTTCATCATAATATTCATAACAAACGCAACCACCACACCCACCCACCCCCCCCTCCCCCCCCAAAAAAAAAAAAAGAAAAAAAAAAAAAAGTTAAATTAAAGACAAGGCCCATCACGAGGACAGATGGACGGGGTAGTAAAAGAATTACTCGGAGATACATAATCAAACAACACAAACTAACCAATTCAGCTTAACTCAGTTGGCCACCACCGGACGAGGGACCAAGTCCCTCCTTGCGCGCAGGTCAGTGTGTTTCTTCTTCAGAATTCTCTAGGACATGATCAAAAGTTATTTAGCTTTCTTAGAATCTTCTTTCAATAGATGAGATAGGTCTATCCCCCTTCTCCTTCCCCTTCTCCCAATGTAGGATCAATTATAACAATGGTGTACTAAAAAAATAAAAACACAAACTATTCTTATTTATTTACTTATTTAAACATAACCTGGAAAATATATTAACCTAGTTCGTGCTTCTTAAAAAAGAATATTAGGGTCCTCCGATTTAACCATTATACCAACACTGGGTCAACCAAATACGAACTGGAAATGATTGTATACTGAAAGGATGTGATTGTAAACAAATTGAGAGCAGCACTGACTAAGAAAATTACAGTGGAGACATCACGCATGTGCAGTAGTTGAATGAATAAGAAAAAAAAGGGCGTGGTCCTAAGTTGCACTCTCTATTGTTTGTTTGGGGTGCCCTTACTGCCCTTCCTTCATCAGAGCAAAATAGCAAGTGTCCTGTCCCTTCATAAATTTGGAGTGCAAGCATAGAAAAGCTGCACTTATTGGATTTGACATTTTCACAAGTCCACCCCCTTTTTTTACCTTACTGAGAATCTTCGTTTTGTGTTTCAAGAGCATTTATTACCACTCTGTATATTTGCTTCAGCAATTTACCTAACTTGCAAAATTCGTTCTTGTGCTCTTAGAGTTGACGCTGAAGGAAAGGAGCAGAAGAAAGAGGGAAGAGAGGGGGGGGGGGTGTGCGGAATGGGAATGGTGCTGCCGATCAACGAAGAAGTTAGAAGAAAAGATCGATGTGCCACCAAAGTAAGTAAAATCTCATTGAAGACGTGCCAGGACAATAGGAATACGACATATACTATAGTAGGTATACGTGGGGTTTCATATAAAGACAAAATAAATCTAATGCTAGTACCCTATTTTCTTCGACACACGATGGTTACGCATCTTTGTGATAGTCTGTGTATAGTGGTTAGATGCAGCTTTACGATTTCAATTATTCAACCAAATTCTTGTCGAGGTGGGAATGCATTCGCAGCCAGCATTAGCAATATACACACACATATGCTAGAATCTAAAAGATTCTTCCAGATACGAGGTTTTCAGTTTAACAGTAAACAACATGCAATGTTATTAAGTTGCAGGGATGCACATATAGTAGTATATATATATATATATATATAGCTGGTTGCAGCTTGCTACTAGAATATTGCACCAAACAACCGCGGCCTCTTTGTCGATTGGCTGGCTCAAGGATCGATCGTAAGCCACTTTATGAAACAAGCCACCCGCCCCCCGCCGCGGGGGAGGGGGGGTGGGGTTTGTTGGCCTCTGCTAGTTTGCTACTACTACTCTCTACAGCTCTATCTCTCTGTCTCTCATTTCTTTAAAAAAAAAAAAAAAATCTCTTGTTCTATCCGTCCAACGAAATTTCTAATTTCAGATTTCAGACCATCTGTCTATGGTCTCGTTACTGCTTGTTTTGAGTGGCACATGTAGCATTCCATCGTACGTATTCCATACTGAATTTGGTTCAAGTAAAAGTTACACTCATCCCTTTGATCTAAACATGGTACCATCTCACCTTTACAATTTGTGTGTTAAAGAGAAAAAAAAAAGAAAAAAAAACCAAAAATCTAAAAGAATCAACCTCATGCCACCAAATATCTTTTCCGTTTATCGAAATCCCTAACCCCGCGTTGACACGCATGTAGTACTATGTATCGGTAATAAAGCAACTAATTAAAGCAGCTAATTTGACAGAGACAAAGAACTAACCAAATGAACACACACACACCCCCACATCATATCTCCTGATATACACCAACTGATTTTTGTAAGAGGAAGAAAGAGTAGTGTCCCCCTTAAAATCTCTGTCACATCATTTTTGTCTTTATGGTGGATAAATGATCAAAGGCTACTGACTCCCACTTGATATTTTCAACCAAAAAAAGAAAAAAAGAATTGAGTGAGAATTGAAAGGGACTAATTAAATGTTGCTCATAACGGATGCTCTAGCACCTAAGTTCTCTGGATAATTTTTTTTTTTTTTTTTTTGAAAAATCAATCTTCAGTTCAAGAGAAGGTTTAAAAGCTCTCAGAGTCATAAGCTGGATCTTGCCACTATTTTACTGAATCATGACCAGACCTTTACCTCTGCCGAGCTTCAACTGCAAGGGCTTGAAATTGTGCACGAGTATCGAAAAAATATATACCCACAAGTCCACAACCACTCCCTTTGGGTCCATAAGATTTTTTGGGCCTCTTTAGCGTGAATCCTCCAGCAGACCACGGTACAAGGGAATAATCACATCACTACCCAGAGTTATTTATTTCATTTTATTTATTTTCGTTATTTCGATGGACAGCGATGTATTTGAAGCTACAAATTCCTGTGTACCAAAAGACCAAGAGAAACCGGAGATCATCTAATCCTCAACTGTTTTTGGGTTCTGTTTAATCCAAATTTCGTATTCCATTTCCCTTCAAGTTGGAACTTTGGAGAGGTGAGAAACGAGGCAGACAAGAAATAAATTAATATTTAATCAATCTTTTTCCAATATTGTCTAACGTGGACTGACCAGGTGCAGTGGAAAGTTTACTGCACACCTACACGGGCCAAAGATTGAAGATAAAGAAAATCCAGAAAAGAAGCGATTATGTACACTGTTTCTGCAGTAACTAAAAACAAATTTCAGAATTGGGTACCAAAATTTTCCTAGCAATTCACTCTGAACTCTAGCACTAAAAAGCAATGACACAACACAAAGCACCTACTAGTATTTTCAGAACTTGAACTCGTCAGATCCAGCCATCCAATCTTTTACAATACATTTGGGTTGCATCTGTTCTGTGGCTGCTCAAAAAGGTATACTCTTACACCTATCTGATCATACATGTGCCTTGCCTGTACTATAGAATAGTAATACTAGCTGCATAGAATTACCATGCCGCCGATACATTTCACTCGGATCAAACACCTGAAAGATATTTCATAACCACTTTCGCCAACTGGCTGATCTCTTATCCATGGACAAGAACCTTGGGAGACTGAGAAGACTATTAACCCTGGTAATGCCTTCAAGGGCTGACCATTCCTCATCCTCTGCAGTGGAAAGGCACTCAGCTAGGCTCCTTTTAGACTGACCTAGATTCTTTTCTGCAAGCTTTTCCTCTGTAGACTCCTCAACTTGCTCTATCTCTCCCACGGCATTTGAAGTTTCGATTGGATTTCCCTGAGATGCTGAAACATCTGTGACGTTAGAAATCCTTGAATCACCAGTGCCAGCTAATATTGTTGCTTCCTCTTCAGGGTCTCTCGTCAAGCCATTTTGCTCCTGAGCCACATTAGAGGAAACTACGTGTTCAAGGAAAAGGCAGACAACAGCACAGTCGTCATTCTTTGATGTGGGGTATTTGAGCCTCCATGCTCTAGTAGCGCAGTCAACAAGAGCTCTTGCTGCTGTAGCACGACTAGGTGCAGAAGCAACAACATCCACAGCCTCCTTGTTAGAAAGGACATCCCAGACCTTCATCAAAACAAATTACAGATGTAAGGGTTTATCACCTGTAATAACATGATGCACTGAGGGATAACAAACTTGGAAAAGAGAGAACATAATGGGAGACCTTAAACAAACCAGGCAATCTATCAAAATTCCACACAACAATGAACAAGAAAGAGAGAATTTTAATATTCTAGCCTCGCAGGTTCAGTAACTTTGGTGTTAACAAATTCTCTCTCAGTTTAAGGCAATAAGAGAGAAGTATCTTTCAGTTCAAAGCAACAAGAGAGTAGTACCCCATCAGTGGCAAGAACCACAAACTCATCCTTCTCACTTATCTGGCGGTAATAAACATCCGGAACAGAAATTAAACCGAAATCCTTCAGACAGAAATCTCCAAAAGCTCTTGCCATTGCCAAACCAGGTGAATCACTATTGGGCAGCCATACGCGGGCCACCTCTGGCTCATCTTGCAAGGCAAAAACCCTCCCTTTATATTTCTGGATCCTAGCAGCTTCTCCTGATTGAAAATGGAAGACAAAATTTCAAGTCTGCCGAATTTTCCAAGTTTATGGAACAAGTCTTGTCAAGTTTTGACTTAAATTTCATATACATTAACTAGATATTCATGAAATCCTTCAATTAACATTGGGGTTGGGGGGGAAGGGAGAAAGAGAGAGAGAGGGAGAGATATACTAGGAAGATTGGGTTTCAAATCTACAGTTAACTGTACAGCCATCAATGAGTTGTCTTTGTCTCTGGTAGCCAATACAGCTCTTGAGTCACCAACATTTCCGAGTACTAGATCTTGGCCCTAAGAATCAAATTGCAATGCGTATTTGATTAGCCTGAGTTTCTTTCTTACAGACAGTAAAAAGCAATCAACAAAAAGATATCATGTCATAAAGGGATGCCTGTTTGTGATGCCTCTTTGCAATATAGTTTGAGGGCAAGAAAGTAAGTTCAAGAACATCAATTTTTTTTAGTAAGATAGTCTCTGAGGAATAAGCAATGATAAATTGCATAAGATTGCTAGGTTGACTGATGCCACAAAATTCATTATAATCATATATACATTATTTCACTAGTTGCAATCTGCCTTGTATCCAACTCGACCGAAAGAATGAGGAAAAGAAATATAACCTGACTTCAACAAAGGACTAGTTCACATGAGGGAGAACATTGATTTAGGTCAAAAGATATATGCAATGAAAAGCAAAAGGGGGCTCATGTCAGGGAAAAGTAGCCTACAGTTATTGGATACATGTTTAGACAATCCAATTTCAATATTGTGTCAAATTAAGAACTGAACCAAGTAGAGACAAAACTTAATTTTGCCCAGTCCTTGCAAAAATAAGGATTCTACCCTTTTCCTGTCATTACCTTATCTACACACACACTTTGCTGTTTTGTCCAAATTAAATTGGATCTCAGCAATTATGCAAAACAGGCATATGTGTTTCTCCTTCAGCAATTCAATATAGCAAAAGCTTCATCAACAAAGGCAGATAGGAACATCAAAACTAGGAACTTGGACTACCTGCATTACCAAGGTAACAGCAGTTGTTCCACTACAAAAACAGTCAATTGTGGGATGCAACTTTAATTCCTTATCCATTAGCCTGAAAGCCTTCAAGAAGGACTTCCTGAGCAGCTGATGAATTTCGGGGAATTTCTCAGTAGCCTCATCATCTGGCAATTCACAGCATTCATCATCCAAGATTTCATCAAAATGAATGCTTCCTGTAGAGTCCCCATTCTCGATCTTGCCACAACCTTGATCAGCAGTGCTGGCAGCAGTAGATTCACATTCCTTCCGCAGCAACAGGGGTAGACAGTCTCTAACTTTCCTCGCGACCATATGTCCATACGGACCATGACCATCAAAGACCCCGCAAAATATTGTGCCGGTTTTCGAACAAAAATTCTATTGCAGAAACATTCCAAGCAAGTCATAAAATGACCATATCAGGACAAAGGAAAAAAAAAAGATCTTGATCATTAATACACTTCTTTTCTGAACTAGAAACCATTAACAAAAGCCAGAACCCATGAACAGCTCTCTATCAAAATATATTTCCTACCAATTTACATTGCAGTGAGTAAATAAATTTTCCTCTCTTACAGTAAATAAATAAACAAAGTTTCCTCCTTTACACACACACACACATATACATATGGGATGGAAGCATGATCATTGGATATGCGAAAAGAAATGGAAAGAAGGAAAAGATAGTGATGAATGGGAGTGAAGAAGACCGGAACAGACCTCCCAAACGATCATGGCATCCTGATTGGTCCCTTTCTTGCCTTGCTGGGTGTATAAGCTGGCCACGGAGCTGGTACCGTTGGCAAATAACCTCCCTGGAATCTGATGCAGGGCACGCTCCTCGGCGGCCGAAGCAGTTCCACCGCCACCACCACTAATCTTGCTAATAAAAGAGACGAAATCAGTGGACCCACTGTGACTTTTTCTCAACATCAAATCAATCTTGGCAGCCTCATCATTCTTACTCTTCCACTCCGCCTCCCGACTCTTTTTCCCAATTGATGAATAACAAATTCCCATTCTTATTTTCTCTTCGAAATAACGAAAAAATAAACGTACATATATATGTATAAATACGTTTCCTTTACTCAGGGGCAGTTCTACTGCTGATCATACAGAGCATGACAAGAGCTGTTTCGAAAATCCTGAAAGATTTGACATTGAGGAATATCTAGTCATCAGAGAGGGGGCGCGGGGGGAAGAAAAGGAAAAGGAAAGAAAAATGATGCACTACAGAGGAGGCCAGATAGATAGAGAAATGGGAGAGAGGAGGAGGAGGTGGGATTGCAAGGATCAGGTGAGGGCTGAATAGGTGTGGATTTTGCCACTATTACTACTAGTAAAGTAAGACTTTTTTCTTTTCTTTTTCCTTTTTTGGGTTTTGAAAATCAGATTTATTTTTGTTTGGGTGCGTTAGTGTGTGTGTGTCAGTGTGTGAATGTGAGAGAGTAATTAGAGTGGAAACGGCGAGTGGTGGTGGTGTTTTATTGCTGAACTTTGAATGTGTTTGAATGTGTTTCTTTGGTATGGTGGATTCTGAGGAATTTAGGATACTCTGTAGCTTTGGTCGATTTGAAAATGGAGGTGTGTGTGTGTGAGAGAGAGTGGGGGCGCGTGTGGTTCTGTCACTGACCTTCTTTACTGCAGTCCGGTTTGCAATGTAGTAAATCAAAAGGATTAATTACACTGATCTCCCAGGGCTTTCAATCAATTGCATTTTTCTCAGGGAAAGAGGGGGGGGGGTTGGGGTCTTCTTTTCTTGGTATCCACTTTGAAGGTTCTACTTGAGATTTATCTACTCACTCTGATTTCTCTTTTGAAAAAATGTGTTTGGATAGGAGTCATTTGTTAAAAATTTATTTACTCGTATTACAAGCACATTTTTTAACGCATTTCTTTTATTCATATACATCACATCACAAAAAGTGTTACGATAATTATTCCAAATAGTATTTCAAATAATCTCTTGTCCAAACACACATTAAGCTCAACATGTTTAGTACTATATCACTTCTTGAAGTTTAATTTCTCTTTCATGTACAGCTGCAATGTCCAAGTCAAACTTGGCGAATTATCCTGCATTGAAATTCGATCTGCTCTAGTTTGATTGATTGAACCATTCTTGAACAAGCGCATGTTCTAGCTCAATTAACCTTCAACACATTAGTTCTTTTTTTCCACCTCTAATGAGCAGTAAATACTGTCTGTTTTAGGGATTTTTAAGTTTTTTGTTAATTCGTATGTCATCTAATGAATTTTACAAACTCAAGCTCATTTCGTGATGACTCTTTTTTTTTTTTCTTTGGGGTAATGCATATGAAGTTTGAAAAGTGGTAATTGCAATTAAAAAGACTAGTTCAGGGATCTTTAGGGAGGTAATTGCAATTTTCTTACGCCTTTGTAGTAGTAGTAGTAGTAATTTATAGTGGGGGACCCTGGTCAGCGGGGCTACACGTGATAATATAAATAAATATTTTCGTAGTTATGTGACAGAAGTGTTTCCGCGCATGAAGGGGGAGATTGAAGTTTGAAGGAGGAGTTAGAGTTGCATAGGTCAACCGTTACTTTACCTATGTTTTTGTCGTTGTGACCTGTGAGTGTGAGGTGATGTTGTTACTTGCTTTGCATCCTCTCTCCCTGTTGGAAAAGATGTAAATGATCCCAACCACCTATGTTTTTGTCCCCACTTGGCCCCCTCTCTTCATTTAACCCCTTTAATTTCCTTTCCACCATGCAACTACTTAATACTCCCCATTAAATTTTCATATGTGATTAAAGATTTACACAAAGTTAAACACAACAAAATTTTTAGCATGCTTTGCATTGAAGCTTTTTTTTTTTTTTTTTACAGAGATACTTCTTAAATATCTTTTTATCTCACATATATATAGATCACTACAATATATTTTCCTATAGAAAATCTAAAATACAGTAATCCAAACGAGACCTAAATATTCTTTTTTCTTCATTTATTCAAAAAAGTTCAAGGAATAAGGATTAATCTTCTATATACTAATAATATATACATTATCATTGTTAGTACTACTTGATAATTAATTTGAATTTAAATTTCATCCAAATGCGGTATATATGTTATGTATCCAATTACGATAGTATATAAACTGTGAGCACATATTAGATTGAAAAAGGAATGAATGGACGAGACTAGACATTTGTACTCGATGAGAAAAGGGCGACACTTGTAATATGATGGGAGAACAATTCCGTTGAATATCGAAAAAATTAATAGAAGGTTGCACTTTATCTTTTCTCATTCACCAATGTACTCTAAATTATTTTATTACATGAATATTAGTAAACTTTACCATATGTGAATAATGAACCACTCCCTCCCCCCCTACTTCTTAAATCATATCCCTTTCCCATATGAAAAGAAATATAAAAAAAAAAAAAAAAGGGTGAACAACGGCCCAATTGACTATATAACTTCTCGTTTGTAGTGTACTCTACCCAACTATGGTTAATTGGTGCATTTGATTTTGATGTCCATCTTCCTACGTCCCTTTCTTCCCCTTTTCCCTGTACAGAAAACAGACGAAAATCTATTTATTATTATCCACAGAGGCTAAGGTATAGAGACAATGGTTACGTTGAGAAATTGAAAGTTGGAGAACCAATTTCATGAATGACAAAGACACTACTCTTTACGCCCCAAACATAAAACTAACAGCTCCTCCAACACATCCACCTCACTTACATCCAAGATCCCACACTTCCCCACCCCGAAAACAACGACGGAATCCAATGCTCAGCCAAACCCATATTCATTACTCTCCAGGAATGATTTCTTTTTTTCTTTTTTTTAAACATAATCTCTTCGGACAAGAAACTCTCAAGTAGAACCCTACAAACAGGAAACAAAACTTAAAAAATAAAAAATAAAAAAATAAAGGGTATAACAATGCACGGGACTTGAGCAATATCTTAGCTGTTAAACTTGTCTTAACTGTGATTACATCAAATTTTTCTTGTTTTCAGCTAACTTTGAAGAATTCGCAATTCCATATAGCAGTATGGATTGTTGCTCTTCTAAACGAGCGAAGAGATGGGCTCTAGTTAATATACTTAGTTTATATCAAATTTAATATGTAAAAAGTTACACAATTAGATTATTCCAGCTCTTAGAATTGGACACTTTGCTAGTCTAATCTGATCACTTGTCTAAAAATGTAATACCTGAACCCCTTCTCTAGTATGCGAGGATTCTTTTGTCATTAATTCTGTATCTAACACAAAATTTTGTGCATGAAACTTTGCAACAAATCAAAACATTCTTAATTTGTATAAATCTATACGGTTTATATGCTAAATTAACTGCTTGTATATATTTATCTATGGATGCATACGCCTAAAATAAGAATATGTGATGTGTAATTTCACTGCATGAGATGCAACAATTGGGCGTCTTCTATTTCTACTACAAAAGAAATGTACTTGAATTGTTCTAGATACCCTAAGTTACTTGAAAAAAAAATTTTTTTGATGGAAAAACAGAAATCACTCTTTTGCCATTTTTAGAGTCATAAAAATTACTTGCAGAATTATGAGATGGAAGAGACCCAAGAAAAGAAAACAACTACAATAAGTAATAATTCAAATAAAAAATTCAATGCTAGAAAATTACCATGAATTTAACTCCAATAAAACATTTAAAACAGTTGCATACGAACTTTTAACTTGATTTATTTTGCTAACATCATACACTAAAGATTTGTGTTGTCATTTTTAGCATATATCACAGTAGATTTTGGATTCTATTGTCGTAACTGTAGCAGGGTATTGCTTCTCCGGAAGCTGTCCAGCATCATACACTAAAGATTTTATTGTCAAGCCAGTTCCGATTGGTTCTTTTCCAGGGCTAGCTAAGGTCGTTGGTTGGAGCCAAGGGCCCATGCCTTTCCCTTTTGGTAGGTAACAAGTCCATCAGTTGTAGTCTTGCAGAGAGGAGAGCGGAAAGAGGGGTGGATTGGATGGTAATTCGCCGTGCGAGAGTGATGATAAAGTAGTAGGTTTTACGACGTTACACTTATAAAAAAGGAAGAAAAGAAGTTGCTGATTGGAGAGAAAATGACGAGATTAAAAAAAGAAGAAGAAGAAGGGAATTAGCAAAACATAAAATAAAATGAATATGGAAGGAGCAATAAATAAACATGTGGACGTAGTAGTTCTTCTCTCCAACTTTGCTCTCAATTAGTTGACGATGCATGCTACATCACGCAGCGTGGCTGTGGCCCCATTTTAAATTCCAGATATAATTACATGAGAGTTAGATGAGAAAATAACAGCACATAAAACTAATGAGAAAGATTTGACAAGAATGAGATCTTCATGAAATAATATACTAGTATGTATACCAGTATATCAATAACCGTATATGCTGATGGATGGACCTCCTCAAATTTTTATTCTTAACCACAAAAACTAAACAACTGACGAATTGTGATATGATTGGAAAAATAAAAAATAAAAATTTCAAGTTTCTATCAACTGTTGCTCCCACATCTTAGAGACCGACAGCTTCAGCCCCAGAAGCAACTGGTTGACGCAGTTGCACGCCTTTCTATTTTAATATAATACTCAAAATATTAAACCAAAAAAAAAAAAGAAGAAGAAGAAGAAGAAGAAGGAAGGTTACAACATGTTCAAGATGATGGAGCTGAAGATTAACGTCAACCATAATTATAAATAGGTGGAAGCTGGCTACGAATGTAGCTTTTATAATATTAATACCAGGCCGAGGTCGGCCTCCTAACAATATAATATGTATGTATGTCAAAGGCAAAGTAAACAGTTGGGATAGGTCTGAGAAAAAATTTGATGATACAGAACAGTGTGTGTATTTCAAACTGTCCTCCTCACGCAGTAGAGTGTAGACAACCAACAACAATTATGGCAGTGGCATGGCATCAAGGGATGAGGCAGAGAGTAAACCACCGCTGCAGGTTGGTTCAAGTTGGGAATGTTAACCGTTGCCGGAACAGAACAGAGACTAGTTAATGTTACTTTAACCTATTTGCTGCTACAAGTTTTGACATTTCTTGTCCGGACAATTCAACAGCTTCAGGTATTTGGTGGTTTACACTTTGGAAGCCGCGGGCGTAGTTTTTTTTTTTTTTTTATTAGTGTTGATGATGATGGCTTCATAATCATATTATATGCCTACAAGGGTACTCGGAAGGAAGGCAGATGGCATTGCCACAATTTAAGATATGAACTGTGTGGCATTAAGTGTAGGCCGTGCTTAAAGAAAAGGAGCTGCTGTTAAATCTAGATGACTTTTAAATTCATATGACCAAAAATTAAGGTCTTTCATAGAGGATCATCATTAACTGGCAGCAAAAGATATTCAGCTTAGCCTGTGTGTAACATGTTGTAACATTAAGCCCCAACCACAAACACACAAAACACCCAAAAAAAAAAAAAATTCCCACACACACACACTCTCTCTCTCTGTGTGAAAATTGGCCCTCTGACAAAGCCCAAGTGCGATGTAAATAGTCCGTTTCACAAAGGATGGGCTGGCCCAATTACCGACAGCCCATGGACTCGATGCCCGAACTAAACAAGACAGGGGTGAGGGTCTTCGCGCCTATGTGCTGCAGCAGAAGAAGATGAAGGTGAGCTCCGTGCGGGCGTCTGTGTCCTCCATTTTCAAACCAATCCTTCTTCACCCTCTTCCAAATCGACCCCTCAAGTCTTCCAATATTCCATCCGCATCCAATCCTGTTAAACCTCAAACTCCCCTCTTCCTCAAGCCAGCAGATTGCAGGGCCACCTTATCAGACCTCAAAAAATGGCATCTTTGGGCGAGAGACTTAGCCTCCTCAGTTGGGACAAAATTCTTGCACTTGGACAACGGCCCTGACTCGTCCCTCTTGCACAGAGAGCTCAACTGGCTCGTCCAGGATTCGCTCGAGGACCCCATTACACTTCTATCAGAAGTTAATAATAGCAATGATAGCTTGGTGGTGCCGTTGAGGGCATGTCTGGACGATCTTTATATGTTGTGGAAGCAAAGGATTGAGGGGAGAAGGCCATTCCAGTATTTGGTTGGGTGTGAGCATTGGAGGGATTTGGTTTTGAGTGTTCAAGAAGGGGTTTTGATTCCAAGGCCTGAGACTGAGCTGATTGTGGAGCTTGTCAGTGATGTGACAAAAGAGAATGAGGCGTTGAGAGAAGGGTTGTGGGCTGATTTGGGGACTGGGAGCGGAGCACTTGCGATTGGGATTGCGAGAATTTTGGGTTCTTGTGGACGAGTCATTGCCACCGACTTGAGCCCTGTTTCTGTAGCAGTTGCTTCTTATAATGTGCAGAGGTACTCTTTGCAGGATAGAGTTGTAATAAAGCAAGGATCTTGGTTTGAACCTCTGAAGGATGATGAAGGAAAATTTGCCGGAATTGTGAGCAATCCACCATATATTCCCAGTGACGATATTGGACGACTACAAGCTGAAGTAGGTCGATACGAACCAAAACTTGCGCTTGATGGTGGTGCACATGGCATGGATGACCTTCTCCATATATGTAATGGCGCTGCTTCTATGCTAAGACCTGGTGGATTTCTTGCTTTTGAGGTACCAGAGTCTTAGAATTACCATGCTCTGTATCAGCAAATTTTGCACTTTCCCGTTGAATGGCGCAGAGGCCTTTCGGTCATTGACTTGTCTGCCAGTTCTCTTTCCGTGTGCTTGTCTGTGTTTGCCTGTACATGCACTTTCACTTTAACAGATTTTCTAGTTACTAGTTGCATTCTTCTCTTTTACTACTGTGTGCCTCATGAATGCATCCGCTTATTGCTACTGGACAACTCTTCTTTTTTCTTTTTTTTTTTTAACGTCTTTCAGATAGCTAATTGTTATACATTGGTGTTAGGCGTTTTAATCTGTCTACAGAAATGTTCTAGCGGATTAAATCCATTCAGGCAATTAGGTGTGGTTCATTAGCACACGTTCATCCTGTTGCAACTGGTATTTGCCTGAAATGCCTGGTTACCAGTTATGAATGTGGCTTAGATTTCCTATAGGCACCTCTGGCAGGACCAGAACTCAAAGGACTTGTCCATTTCAGATCATAGAGTGCTCAATGTCTGTGCGGGGTCTTGCAGTTTATCCTTGGGATTTGGGAATGGCAAATGCAGATTCTTATAACTTTCATTTGAGACTCATGACGAATCAAATGCTTGTTATCTTTTTTTTTTTTCTTTTTTTCTGGTGCAGCTCTTACTAATTTCAGCAAACAGACTCATTTTATAGGGGTTATTACAATCCTCTGAACTACCATTTGTTGCTTCTCTGCTCTGATTTCTGGATTTGCTTTCTCTAACATGTCTTGCTGTAAGACACCTGTTTCAAGATACATCTGATGGAAACGAATACCTGCAGTAGTAAATGCATCCTCACATGAGGAGTATGAAATAGCAAAACGAATTTACAAATAATTTTGATGGCTATTATATCTGGAAGTTCCTGAATGTTGTTTATTTTTGTGGCACAGTGTAATAAACTATCTGAGTGGAGAATATGAGTCAATACGGATCCTAATGATGCACGATGTACACGTCTTATCCAGAACTTTTGTCTGCTACAGTTAACAGTCATGCTGTTCGTTGCTGACCCTTAACCTTGTTGCTGTGCTGCAGACAAATGGTGAAAAGCAGAGGAACTTTCTTGTGGATTACATAGGAAGTCAATCAGAAGGGACCTTCTTTGATGTTAAAGTTGCATCAGATTTTGCGGGGATCAAGAGATTTGTGACTGGCTATAGAGCAGGATAAGTATTAATACAAGCATTCGAAACTTGGATTCATGGAAAGAGACAAATGAGGATGTTAAAGGTGGTTTATTGCGAAATGAGTTCGCTGCGGTGGGAGTTTTTGCCATTATGTTCCCAAGAGTCTTGCCAAATGCTTTTGTTTCTGGGCATTTCTAGGATCTTTTTATTGAAAGCCGCCTCAGATAAACTTTGATCCATGTGAATAGGACCATGTTTAGGGACTACACGTTTAATGATTTCATTTCAAAGTCACTTTGGCTGATTAGTTTTCTAAGTAAATTTAATGCTCAGTTTTGAATGTAAAGTTAGATGAGTTCAATGCAATTTTGCATACAAGTTGAATAACTTAAGGTAAATGTAAAGGAATCAAAACGCATAAAACTAAAATTATGAAACTGTCATATGCATGTAAGAAAAGGCAATACAATAGCAAACCAAAATAAAATCATGGACATCACTGATACATAATGACGAGAGAACACAGATAAAACATAAAAGACAATTAATGGTACCAGTGTACTACCACCTAAGTTTATTGCCCACAAACAAAAGGTAAAGGACTAGTATGCAAGTGACTCTTTCTCCGGCAATATATTTTTTGAAAACAAATGCATGCTGCAATTCTGCACATAAACCAGGATGAAATGTTCTTGCCACAGCTTACTTTGAAGGTGGTGGAGATGGAAATGGGAAGCCCGGAATGGAAGGGATCTTTGGGAGAGTACTTGGGATTGAAGAAGGCAGCGGTGGCATCGAAACCATAGGGACAGCGGGGATTGTTGGAATGGAAGGTTGGTTGGGGAAGGATGGGAGTGATGGAACTGAACCTGGTTGTGGGATGGTGGGAAGTGATGGTATAGTGGGTAGACCTGGAATTGATGGTATAGTGGGTAGACCTGGAATTGTTGGTGTCATCTGCAGCAGTTGGCGAGCAGCGTCGCAGTTTTGGTTGCCAGAGATGAGCAAAACAGCAAGCACGAAAATGCAAGAGTAGAGCCTCGCCATTGCTTGCTTGTATTTCTAATGCAGCCTTGAAGAACTTAATCACGGATGCAATATACGCAACTTTGAGTCCTGATTGAATGATGTAGGAAGACAATTGGGTTCAAGAATATATAGTTGGCGCCCCAAAAAAAAAAAAAAAAAAAAAAAGGGTTTGCTTTTGTTCCGTGCACACTGAGCCCCTAAACAAATGTGGAGTTTGATTATGACTTTGATTAGTTGTTCAGAAAATCCAGGACGTGGCACTTAATCTTTTTTGGTAGATGACCATCTTCGCTACAGGATAATATTGTCCGAGCAGTTTAACCTTGAAATGAACTAAACGTGTAGCATGCATTCAAGTGGTGTTCTCAGACAACTCAAAAAAGTCTGCTTGGAATTGTTGTTAGTTAGGTCATAGATGATGGTTTCTTGTTGGCCGGGCGCGGAGTCGTTAAACAACCTCCGGAGATATCGAAGATCGCCATTCAACTTGTAGCCAGCCACCATACCCCATAGTGGATTGATGACTGACTCAAAACCAAAAAAAAAAATACAACTATCAACTTAGCGACAACTATAGACTTCCACAGGAGGGTATGACCTTTGCCAGATTATTCAATAACTATCAATGCCCAGTGGTCACCTGAAATATGTGACTGAACATTCACAGATACACCCTTTTAAATATTTCTATCATAATCATAAATTATTATTATTTCAATACATAGGAGTTGCTTGGTTCGAATTCTACAATTGCTATTACTATCTTTATTAAAGGGTGATCAATAATAACGAGTTTTAATGAAAACTCATGCGATGTTTATTATTGTGAAATGAATTTTATAATTTATTGTTTTTGTTTTTCATTATTTTTTTCCTTTCTTTTTTTTTCTTTCTATTTATTGAAATTAGCACAAACTGTGGCATTTTGTTCCCTTATTTTTACATTTAAGGAAAATAAGATGAGATGATTCCCAAGTGAAAGATGATTAATCAAAAAATTCATAGAAGAGGTCTCTTACTTCTATTAATCCCAAATAAATATCATGTATGAATATAATTGAATTTGAAATATATAATTGAATTTGACTTCAAGATTAGCCTAGGCGTTTGCTCCAGCCCTTGAGAAAGCTTACACTGCACTTAATGCTACCTCTCCGATCTTTTCCCACCAACAATTCTGCTATCACTCATTGACCTTTACATTCCATTTTGTGCTGCCTGTTTGAATATAAATTTACGTTTTTGTAAGAAACAAAAATTTCGTCCATATGCTGCTTCAAGACCTAGGAAATAATTGATTACTTAAAGATTACAAAGATTTTTTTTTTTTTTGGGTTGAAAAGTGTAATTAAAGAATCAAATCATTAAACAAACTTTATTGCAAAACCTCAGAAATGCAAATCTATCAGTATTATACGGAGACAATAAGCTGACCAAATACATTAATTTTGTGTGGGCAGATTAGTGAGTCCCCAGGTAATTTTGAGACAGAGAGATACAAGCCAAATCTCAAACGTAGTAAAAGTGCAACTAGCCCCGTTTGATATTAATCTCTGTCAACTTTCTTTTCTATTTTTCATGTTTTTATTACACAGGCAGTGTACAGAGCTAGGCGGTTACATTTACATGTACAAAGAAAGCATCCCTTTCATTTTGCCCTCTGGAATCAATTTCTTGTCAGCTCAATTGGATCTTCCCAAAACTGACATCCCTCCAACAGAAGAAATCCCGCAACAGAGTTCTCAATTATTTACATAAATGATCGTGCAAAACAAGTTGTTCAGACTTCTCCTTGCCACAAACAGCTGTTGTCATCATCTCCACTAAGATTCTCAAGCAGCAATCTGCAATGCAATTTAAATACCTGTAATATCCTACTCCCATTCTAACTCCTAAATCTAGCGCTGAAGGTGGAGATGGTTGCTGGTGATGCTTGGCCACTGTTGCAGGAGGTTAGGGGTTAATAACAACCTTCGAGCTCCCATTCATGATGATCTTCGCCAACTTTTCTTTTTCTGATGCAACTTAAAGGGACTCCAGCTCTTTCTGCGCTTGGAAGTTTCACAAAATAGTCCAGAAGCCAGGGCTTGTTGAAGCCACAGCTCAAATTCTTCGTCTTCATCCATCATCTCGGCATCCAGATCCCATGGGTATCTGCTAGAATTGGATCTCTGAGACGACTTGTCCAAACCAACCATGTTGACATGGAAGCTTGGCCGATGTGTATTGGGTCTACAAGCCATTCCCTGCATGGCATATAATGCTTTTCATTTATTTGTAGTGCAAGATCACTGCAATCTTAACATTCAAGGTGATTGCAGCACACAATAATACAAGAATATACAGAAATCAGCAGTCACGCCTCACAAAGTTACACTAAATAAGAAACATATGCATTGGATCTTACAAAATTTTCTTGTTTGCATGTTTTTAAAGGCAACGTTGCACCACTAAGAGTAAACTACCATTTAAAACTGAAAGTTCATTTGAGAACAGCTGTGTCTGGAAAATGGAAAAAATTCAAAAGTGGAAACTGAAACATTACAAAGGACGCACATACAAATATGATATTTCAGCCTGGATTTACATACACACATGTAAAACTAGACACTAACCTGACATATGGCCCATTCTGATACATCAAAGATCTTGCTCTCAGCACAGACAAAAGCTCGCGGTATTTCCACCTGAAAGATCAAGAAATCACATCAAACTATTGCATTAACAAGAAGGCAACTTAATTAAATTGTTGCTTTTAACAGTTGGGCCACAAAAGCCTATCAAAATGTTATCACCAGATCAGATTTAAAGTACAGGAGATAAAGTTGTCCTCAAATGATATATACCTTTTGAGGCCGATCAAATACCAATGATCCTTTGTACTCCACCCATCCATCACCATCTTTGGCTTGATGATATTGACAGCAATCCTGCATCCAAGACATTATCATTTTATACAAGTACAAGAAACACAAGGATCATAACATTTATTGCGTGTAACAGCCCAACCTGGCACCATCTGGCCTTGGCCTTAGTCCTATTTGTGCAGACCCAAATGTGTGAATTGCCACATTTTGTGCACTGTATACGTCTTGACTCTTTCAAGCAGTAATCAGAGCTATCCTGCTAATAGCCCAAACATGATTAAAATGCTTTCACTAATTATATTATTTGGTGATGAGAGATTGAAGTTCACAAATGCAAAAATTAAAAGATGCTACAGTTTAATTAGCTGGCTGCACAAAAAATCAACCAGGAAGCTGCTCCTAAGAGTCGCCCTTGAAATGAATAATAACAGTGAGTGTCATTGTGTATGCGTCTCACACAGTCTCTGACTTAATTTGTAGGCATTCAAAACTAATTGCCTGGATCCTCCTCTACCTCCAAGAGACAGACCAAACAGAGTAAATAAACAGAAAGAAAAAGAACATTCCACACTAACAAGCCAAACTCTAGAGCTCAGCAAGTATAGATTTTACGGGAGAAAGTAGCATCAACAGCATATGGCCTTACTAATAGCACTCATCAATCATTCATCTTTATCTCATACATAGTCGATGTGTTCTTATTTGCAGTTTCTTTTGTAGATAAGTTCAGACTGTTCAGTTCCCACAAAAAAATATACAAATAAATAAAAATAAAAACTCTAAAAGGCATAGACAATATTACAAAAACTTTATACCTGACAAGAAGTGCTAGATGATCGCTGTATGAAACTCTTTGATTCTTCCTTTTTAAGTTGTTCATCATAGTCCCTCTTCTTCACAGCATCAGAAAGAACCTGCACATAATTGCCATGGGTGAGCACCAAGGAAAACCAACCAATAAAATTTTTGATACCAAATTTCATGCTCAATAATAACCTCATAGGCGCACTGAAGCTTCTTAAATGATTCACTTGCAAGTGTACTTCCCATATTTTTGTCAGGGTGAACAAGCATTGCCTGTGCAGAATATACCCAGGGGGAAAAAAAAAGACAAGAAAAAATTCCCGATTAGACCCGGGATCTAAAATCAACAAAGTAAAGAAATGATGATCAAACAATGTAATTAACATCGACTCTCTGTCCGCCTCTTCTAAGACTCTTCACTCATTTAATCATTAGTTTATTCCTACAAATGAATTTTAGTGCTGCACTTTTAATTCCACTACCGTGTGCCATATCAGTAGAATCCTAATTAATATACATCCAGCAAGAAGTAAAAGAAAGAGTCAACAAAGAGAAAAAGTAACTTTGCATAACCAGAGCAGCTTACCTTTTTCCGGTATTCCTTCCTCAACAAAATAGTGTCAATTTTCTTGTTGCGGGGAAACCCAAGTGCTTCATAGTGATTGTTACTGCCTAAAATCCGCTTCACCTCAACGATGGAATTTTCATCTTCTGTGATAACTTGCTTGGCTGTAGATTCTTTTTGTTTGTTGACCACAGATGATACCATAGCAGGTTTGCTAGATGATTTACAAGACTGCACCTTTTCCGGTTCTTCAGCAGGAACAGAATACTCACACTCTGTAGAAAAGTCATCCTCTGTGAACGACTCAGATTCCATTTGCTCCTCAATGGGCACACTTTCACTCAAATTATCACACCACTGAAGCACGTAGTTTAACACATCATTTGACAAGAATGCAAGATTAATTGAGAGGAAGACTCCAAACCATCCAACTTGAACTTTGACACAGTACATAGCATATATCATAGCCACCAACACCACCAGCCGAGCATGATTTAGAGAAAACAGATAGCCTGCATTTTCCAAAAAAGATTCTTAGATCAACATAATGCAGAGAAGAGATGGGAGAAACCATACAAATACATGTAAAGACTCACTAGAATAATTTAACATGAGCTAAAAGACATCTTTGTACTCTCAAAAGCAAAGCTGCCCTACTAAAGCCACAACCAAGAAGTAATGTTGAACAAAACTATGACCACTAGATCCAAGGTGGAAAACAAGATACTGTTCCATTATCTTTTCTATGGAATTCCTAAAAGCTATACCCACATTAGTGTCCCAGAAAGATGCAAGGACCATAGAAAATCAATAAACAACAAAAGCATACTTTCCAAGCTTCACATATACACTTGCCTGCTCCCTCTGAAGAGGCAAATCCTACACATCATTTCTATCCTCACAAAAGAGAAGTAAGATCCGGAATAGGACTTAAATACACTTGCCACACCCTCCCTCAGTATGGCCCCAAGACATGTGTCTGAGTTTTTAAAAAAAAAAAAAATCATCCACACCATGTAAAAATTAAATTAACATGGTAAAGACTCAGTTCAAGTACAGTAGAACAGTATACACATATATAGTTTTTCAACTACAAAAACATGGCTTTACTTGCTCCTTCCAAAAGTAAAATTAAGTTTATTTACAAGACGGAGCAACAACGAATCAGACAGGGGAGTCGACATAGGTTTCCACAGTGATTGTGTATTCATCATTTGGTCTTCCACAAAGTCTGAGGAAGAGATCCCATTTTCTCTACAGATATGAGCAGAATTAGGGGCACAACAGCAACACAAGACAAGAGAATGAAATATGCATATGCATATAGTACCATGGATATATGCCCATTTTAGTAGGATATTTTGATCATTCATTCACGACATACCTCCAACAATGAACAATGTACCCGTTATCCAAAAGTTTGCATACATCCACAAAATTAAGATGGCAAAAAGCCCTACAATGAAAAGCCCAGGAGTATATCCCAAATATTGTACAGCAATCCCGGCAGCTCCCTGAAAATACATATGCAACTGTTAGCATCTGCTTCTGAGTCTTTCCAAAAGAGAATCCATAAACGTTGTTACCCACGCCTTTCATCACATTACAAGGAAATAAAAAATCCACACTCCAGATGGCAACAAAAGACTATCAGTGATTTAAGGACAAAAAGTTAAATCTATGTCCAGTTAAAATACTCCTGGAAAATTTCGCTCATAATGACAAACAAAAAATGGTCAAAGAATCGTTATTAATTAAAAAGGCGCCAATATGAGAAATTTGGGTAAATCCAGTAGCTAAACATATCAACGTAAATCTATAGCTAAGTAGAACTCAAGTCATCCTAAAATGGAAGAAATACACTATGAAGAACTCAATTCATCCTAAAATGGAATAAATACACTATTCCCACGTATTTCCAATATTCCAAACCTTTCCTTTTATTCTACAGACACGACCAAAGATAACAAAATTCTTCCATTGAGATGGTCACCTCTATTTGAATCAAAAGCTTGTCTCAGTATCAAATCATTATGTTCAATCCCATTTCATCGTGTCACAACCCAATTAGCTGACACTACGATACAGATAACACAAATCTCACATATGCAGACAGTGCTACTTCATGACTGCAATCTAGAATAACAAACTCTTAGTTATAAGCATGCCCATCGAAGGTACATCTATGAAAAAGGAAAATTTGCCAATCTTCGCCAATAACTGGAAGATCGAAAATGAAACTGACCAATTAGAAAAAAGTCTCAGGAAGTGGAGATATACCATACTAAGGAGGACATATACAAGACACGATAATGATGTCAAACTAAGAAAACAGCTCCACATGATAACAAGCAAAGCTGCTGAACCAAGCCCGATAAACGACCAAAATCCCCTAACTCCACAATCCTTCCATCGAATCAACAACAGCAAGATCAGTCTCCCCAGCCTTGTACACGCACAACAAACCATTGGCCAATGCCTCTCTATAAATATCCCAATCTTGTCTCGGCAACAGCTGGCCGTTGTTCTCACAACAGAGTAACAATTTTTCTTGGATTGCAGCCATTTCCAAGCTTGTTTAAACAGCCCAATATCCTCCATTCTAAACAGAAAATCTTCAACCAATGCTACTCTCCACAAACAGAAGTAGTAAAGACCAAATCCTGTACTTGGATCCCCAAAAAAGTATCAACCTGTAATCCAGATGTCTTGCTAGTCAAAACCCAGAAATCTTGGAATCTATAAATGGTTGTTTATGCTTCCAGAGCTGCTCTGCTTTTGCGGCAAAATTACCCATAGGCCTGTAAAGTAGACCTGTGATCCCGATAAATTACAGTAGCACCCAGTTCAGAATTCACAATATTTTCTGGAAAAGATCCACAATATACGATCTTTAAGCAGATAAAGGAAGCATTTAACGCAGTCAAGTGACTAGAAATAAGCCAGCAAAACACTCAAATTGCTTCACCTCTACGTTTCCCAAAAAGCAAATCATACACCCCAATATTCTACCATGCACTTTTCCCGCACATTTTTACTATTAGTGTCTTTTTTTAACAATATTGACCCTGAACAGAAAACTCCTTCACAGCCACAACACAATTTCATCATCAAGGACCTCAAAAACAAAAATCTTAGACAAGGGATCACACAGCCCACATCTGCATGTAAACCTAAACACAGTTTCACACACTAATTAATCTGCATGTGAAAGGTAGGGCAGCGATGGAAAGAGGAATGGCCGGGGGGGGGGGTGTTTGGGGGGCTGGGTCATGAGAGAGACAGTGAGGTGAGAGAAAAAGGGAGGAGAAATTTCTTTGTGGAGGGGAAGGAACCCTAAAGCTAATCTTGATTCTTGAGGCTTTATTGACCTGATTTTTGCCCTCTTCGCTGTGGGAAAACCCTAGCTTTATCTATCAGAGAATGCTTGTGAAAAAGAGAGTACCCAGTAAGCAGTAACACAAGACAAATGCTAGAAAGTTTCAAAAAGAAAGCTACCCCACTTCCCCAACCCCCATTGCGTTTGTGTGTGTGTGTGTGTGTGTGAGAGAGAGAGAGAGAGAGAGAGTGTGTGTGTGTGTGTGTGTGTTGCGTGTGTGAGTGAGCCTGTGACACTATAATGGTAAGCTTGTTTTGGTTTTTCAGCACTGAGTGTATGAAAGAGAAAAGGCAAAAAGAAACAGAGAGAACATTTGGGTTTGATGATTTGTTTATTTAGTACTGTAAATATTTGGGCAGTACAAATCAAGAGAACAGCTAAACTGGGACTCACAGCGACCAAAAAAAGAAAAAATTTGAAATGGTTTTGCTGAGGAAGACAACCAAAATGCCCAAAAAAATAATAATAATAAGAAAAGAGAGAGAGAGAGAGAGAGAGAAACATTCGAGAAAGAAGAAGTGATGAAGAGTAACTAAAATCAGGTAGAGTCACACCCTCCTCCCCCTGGGAATGGGAATGGGAATGGGAATGGGATGAAGAAGAGACAGAGAGGTGGAGAATATACTACTGTAGTCTGCAGGTGGGTGACTGTAGCGGTCTTTCTGCCACCATCCTTTTTTGTTTTCGTTTATTCTGAGGGAGAAATTAATGATGGATAATCCAAATGGGAGAAAGTGGGGCCCAGGTCACGCTTTGCCCTTTTTTTCCATTTGTTTTTTGGGGTTTTTTTTTTTTTTGTTTTTTTTTGTGTGTTGGGGGGAGAAGAGGGGGGTCCAGTAAATAATAAAGACAGGGCCGGTGGTTCATAAGTAAATGTTAGGTATTCCAGTATTCCTTCCCAAAAAGATTCCAGCTGTAGTTTGAGTGGGCTTCTCGTTTGGGTAATAAATGGTTTAACCATCCGACCGACTCGTATAAGACCGCATATTCAAACCAACCAACAGGACTGTTAAATGTATTCAAGGCGATTTACACTTTGTGGGTAGCAAACCACTCGTATAAATTTTCTGATATGACAATAAATATTCGAGCCTCATGTTGTTGGACAATCTGAATTTATCTCCTTAGAGTTGGACAATCGGGTTAGAGACGGTGGTTTTGTTTAATGCACTTACCTACCAGCTGGGCTTTCCAGTGCCCGGATTTTGCAGCTGTGGACTAGCATTTTGGGATATTCATTCATAGAACAATCTGAAACCAGCGAAGAAAAGGATTTTGACAAGCAGGGAAGGCCGTGGCCCAATTTTGTTGCTCTCGTCTTTGCATTTTGTTTGTCAAACCCTTTTCACTCAGTGATGCCCGGCAGAATGACCGTCCGTCCCTAACTCATTTTGGTTTATGGTTCTCATAAACCAAACCCTCGTCCTAGGAAGCATAAAATGGCGTAGAGTGGACAAATTGGTGCTGGCTTAATCACATTCGTCACATGTAACCTGGTATGGATCACATCTTCCTTTTGAGTACTTTTTGCCAACGACCAACCAGGATGGATAGAGGATAGACGTCTTTGCCAACCATCTTTTATCGCAGAGCTATAAATTGGGAAGGCCCATATGCCAAAATGAGAACATGTCTTCCACAATCGGCTACTCTAAATCTGCTTCCTCTAATAGGGTGCCTTTGGGATTGGCAAGAGCTGACTCCATAATAGGTGGCGGATGGAATACTGGAATCTAATAGGTGAAGTCTTATTACATGTACATACATACATAGAACAGGTTTTTTTTTTTTTTGTTGGGGATCTAATAATCATCTAATAGCCACCGCAATACACATCTTGACAAGGTAACGAATAAAATTCACTCACCCAATATGGTAAAAGAATAAAGAAAGAAAAAGCAATGACCTCTTCAATTTGGTTACCCTAGGCTTACATGCTTCGGGTGTCTGGTAAAGTAAACGTCATCGTAGCTTGAGAAGAGCCTGCTGAAGTTAATCTTGCGGTATCCAGATTGTCGGAGCCAGAGGATGCATAATTGCTGGAGGTGTGACCGCTTCCGGGCTTAGCTTTAGGGGTGTTGCTTCTGACCTTGAGGTCCATGAAGTCGGAGATTAAGCCTGGTTTTGTGATCTTATGCTCATCAACATCTTTTGTACCTGTTAGCATCTTCACAACACTGGACATGGATGGTCGAAGCTTCGGATCGTCCTGAGTGCACAGAAGCCCAATCTTCAGAAATCTGCATGCTTGCTCAGCATCAAAATTCCCGTTTAGGGCTGTATCTACAAGCCCAACTAGTTCCCCTCTTTCATGTAGTTGCCAGGTCTGCAGAACAGATTCAATGTTGAGCTTGAGGAACTGCTTGAACTCAAATTTATTCCCAAAATTTACTTGCTTGCATCATCAACACATTTTCCAACCCCCTTTTTATCTCACACACATCACATCAAAAAAGTGCTACACTGTTTTATTTCAAAAAATTATTTCAAATACTCTCTATCCAAACAAACCCTAAATAATCCTGTAATGTAGACTTCTACTTCTGAAGCACTGAACTTGTTGTTTTCGGAAAAACATAGAACTCAATTGAATTGCACAAATACAGGGTTTGGATTGCAACGAATTGTTGAGACCCTTGCAAACTTGCAAAAGAGTTCTGATTCTACTGATTTAAGTCCACAAAGGATTTGGATCCTGGTCACTCAACTATAATTCTGTCCCCTCAATCCTAAGCAACAAAATACAGCACTAATAAAGCCACCCTACAAATTTTCTTGCCAATGTACATCCTTTCTCTTCAGCCACCTCCAATCACTGGCAAACACTGGTAACTATAAATCCAATCTCCCTATGTTTCTTCTGCTTAAAGAAATATTAATGATGTTTCTCCACGGAAAGAAGAAAGAAGCAAAAGAAAAAAAAAATTTTAAGGTTGATTGAGGATTTAAAATAGCTAATTATAAGCTTGTCCATGAGCAGATTTGACACTTCTATCAGATTGTTTTCACTTCTAAGAATGCTCAAAAACTTGCAAAAACGCGAATCAATGAAATTCAGAATCAAGCATTGGGAACCCATTACTGATGCCATTTGATCATAAATTTAACATATACGGCAATTATGAAATTATAAAAGACCACCTAAAGGTGAAATGGCTCAACCATCATACCCTTTCAAGAAGATACTGTTCTTCAATAGGAAGTCTCGTGTTGGTGTTGCATCTTCCACTAACTATTTCAGTTAACAGGACTCCAAAGCTGTAAATATCTGCTCTACGTGTCAACTGGCCTCTTATTGCATATTCAGGCGCCAAGTAACCACTGCAAGGACAGTATAGCTGACATTTAATAACTCATTGTCATAGAAAATTGTTCCTGATTTTACTAAGAAGGATAATAACTTTCAAAGTGATATGTTTTAACTAGGATAACTAATAAAATCCCACAAAAATCTAGGTATCTTTATCCACCTAGAGGCTTAGAGGGGGAGCAAATCCCCACAAAACTAGATGTTCCGCCATAAGAGTTAAACCAGGATTGACATCCTTAAAAAGAGAGCCGTCATAGTTGCAGTACAAGGATGAAGAGATTGTTTCAAAACTTACATGGTCCCTGCCACACGTGTACTGACATGAGTCATGTTGGGAGGGATAAGTTTTGCAAGACCAAAATCTGAAATTTTAGGTGTTAGATCCTTGTCTAGAAGAATATTGCTTGCTTTGATATCCCGGTGGATGATATGAGGTCTCACTTCCTCGTGAAGATAAGCAAGTCCTCTAGCAACTCCAATGCAAATTTTTGTCCTTATTCGCCAACTAAACTGAATGTTATTGTAACCTCCATCTGGAAACAAACATTTAAGACCTTTAGATCCAATCCTGCTTCAGAGAACATTAGACTGAAGAAAACAATTTGTAATTACCAGGGTAAGATATTCATTGCGCAAAGTTTCAACAATTCAGTGTTCCATGCTTTAAATGTAAGTGTCCAAAAGGTTTGGACAATTTGAAATCTCTAAATTTGTTCTTTTACTTTAAAGCGAAACTTCATTTTGCTGCCCAATAGTGGAAAAATATTTTTAAATAGAAAACAGACTTGAACACAGTCAAATTATGGGTCCTTTGGCACCGAATGAGGATATATCATCGCAAGTGTATTGTCGCACATTGTTAATGGGCGGGAGATGGGGAAAGAAACTCTTTTATTGGACTCATGAACAGTTAGCCAGAGATAAACTAGCACTCCATAAAATAAGAAAATTTCAAAAAAGGATAAGCCTTGTTAAAACCACTTTTAAGAAGCCATCAGATGAGAATTATTCGTTCATATTGCAAGCATAAGATCTTGAAGGTCAGAAACAGAAATGTAGCATTACCAAGAAGTGTTTTTGCAAGGCTATTCTTCTCTAGGTAGTTGTACACCAAAATTCTGTGATTGCCTTCCACACAACAACCGTAAAGTTTCACTAGATTTTCATGCTGTACTTCTGAAATCACTTGAACTTCAGTCAAGAACTCACGTACTCCTTGCCTTGATTCAGTAGAAAGGACCTTTATGGCAGCCATCTGCCCACCTTTGAGCTTTCCCTACAAACCCAGGATATATCAGTAAACTGTGACAGAGGGTTAAAAAGGAAAAGTACATACATATATTTGTATGAAAAGGAGTTTCTTTACCTTGTAGACAGAGCCAAATCCACCCTCCCCTATTTTATTGGTTGGACTGAAATCATCAGTGGCAATTCTCAATGCCTTGTATGTGTAAAGAGTGACATTCTGGATGCCAGAGAGCTCTGTTCACACAGTCCACTCTCATTAGGTTCATCCATAAAAGAGCAAGCAAGAAACATAAAGAAAGGTGATGCATGGCGTTGCTAGTTTATGCAGGCATGGCTACGAGAAAAGAGTTTCTAGGTGGAGGGCAGAAGAATGCAATCTGCTTGAAGGTTCCAGGCAGTTTATCTGAATAAGAATACGTTGTTTACCATTATCTAGCTCAACTGAGCGCTGTGCTGCTGAATCCAACTTTCTACCAAATAAAAAGGACAAGCAAGTCATGACTGTATGATTGGCCAATTATCTGCCTCCTCTGTAAACTATAGCTGCTCCAGAAGAAACTGTATTCAAAGCCAGTCGAATCAGAATACAAGAAATCACGCAACAGGTACATTGCTATCAGAAAGGTATTCTTGGAAGGTTAGCAAACTAGCAATGTCTTGCATAAACTTCTCTTGTATTCTCCAGTATGCTCATGGACATAAGAATTAACCCCTGATATTTGTTTTAAACTGTTCTTGGACGGTAAACATTTAGATGTAAACACTAGCCAAAAAAATTTTACGCTGCAAAGACATCACACAGTGACAACCATGGGATAGCTGGTTGATGCAGATAGCATTAATAGAGACGTAACCATTAGTTAGTTTGAATTTTGCACGAACCTTAGCATGGATAGATGTCATAACGCTGAAGGATCATAACTTAAGGCCACAGAAAATCCAAAGATAACAAAACGATCAAGTGTGAGATGGCCAGCTGCAGCTTGTCAGCACATTTGTACAGAAGCATTTCTTGTAATAAAATGGTGCCCCAAAACATTTTCCGTGATATTAAAGGAGCGGGATTCTACTAAATCCACCTCTACAGAGCTTATGCCGCAGAAACAGAGATGCAATTCAAGAAACACTAACCCGCGATCCCCAAAAATAGTTGCAATTCAAGCATTAGTTAGAATTTAAGTGTTGTCGCCGAGCCAAAATAAAGGCGAACAATCAACTAAAAAAAGAAGTTGAAAAATCAGGTACCTATACATTGATCGCACCCATATGACCGCCTATGCCCCAGAATCATTTCTACCCGGTATTAGTAGTTGTTATTGGCAAGCATCAAGCAAAATAAAATCCAACTGAGGAATACAGAAAGAAACCCCCCCGCGTTCACTACCAAAATAAAAGAAAAAATAAGAAGAAGAAGTAAGCAGAAGTTAAAGGAAGCCGAGATGGGAAAAGTACCTGATGAGAAGCTGAGAAAAGGAGCAAAGGAAAGAGCCTGGGCCCAAATGCTGCAACAATAGAAAAGTGCACCAGAGACAAAGGAGGGAGTAGTTCTTTTTTTTTGTTTTACGGTTTCCTGGATCCTGAACCTTGAGACAAAGGAGGGGGTATTTTTTTTTTTTTTTTCACTAGTATTTGCTGATTCCTGAACCTTGAGTTCTAGTATTTGCGTGTTCGTACGTCAGGCTGTCACGCTTGCAGCCGCACAAATACCAGGAGCAAGACCAAAAGTGCAGTAGTACGAGGAGCCGAGGAGGAGGTGGAGGAGGAGGACCGGCTTTCCGTCGTGTAAGAATCAGACTATATCAGCTGCTGTTAGAGAGAGAGAGAGAGAGAGAGCAAGGAAGAGAGGCGCGTGAATGTACGGAAGAGTAGCGCGTAAAATGGTCAGTCAACTCAGGCAAGCTTTCCTGTAGCCTTGTACTGTTAGTTGTGGGTTCCCCTCGCCACCGAGTCAAGTCAAAAGTCCCCTCCAAGTTCTGCCACGTAACTCACCAATCCAATCCACTACTACTTACCAAAACAATCAGAAACCGTGCTTGGAATTTGGTTAGAAGTTTTTTTTTTTTTCCTTTCTTTTCTTTTAAGAATGGTCACTGACTCACTGTAGTAATAACTTATACTATGATGTTTTTTTGTTTTTTTTTTTTTTTTTGTTTTTTGGGGTGGGTGGGGGGGTTGATATGATACTGGAGTATGTAAAATTAAACAGTAATTAAAAAATAAAGTAAAAAAGTTAAAAAAATATATTTGTGATGTAAACGTAACTTCTTTTTTCTTTTTTTCTGAAAGAATAATAACAAGTATTAAAAAACGTACACTTGCTTACTGCAGTTTTATCAACTTGCTACAAGTAGTAGTACTATGATTAAAGCTCAAATTCAAAGAAATTGGAGCTCTTACCACACGACATGAGGAGGAAGAGGAATGTTGTAGTATACGGTCTTAACCATATGCAGTAAGTAATTGTCTAGATTTAAAAAAGCTGATAGAGAGAGTCGGATTATAGAGTAACACCACCCAAGATAAAAAAAAAAGCATCCTTTGTCGTGTTATTAAATTGGACTACTTATGCACATGTGAATATTCATTCAGTATTACTACTAGCAAATTTTTAAGGCCAATTTTTCTTTTTGGGGACGTTAAATTTCGAGAAAGATTTTGTTTTTGTGGCTGTATTATTTATTAGTCTTAGTTCATCCAACAAAAATAGAGAGTTCCAAGGAGGGAGGCAGTCTACAAAAGAAAATAGGAAAAAGAAGATGATAATATGGCAAATATTTCCAACTTTGGTAGGAAATCGGCTTGCCTTTCTATGTACGGAGCCTTTTTTCGTCACATTCCAGGAAGCTGGATATTTAAGGGAAGTCACAATTTAAAAGGAAAGAAAAGGGGGAGATAGAAATGAGACTGAATGCTTCACAATCAGTTTCAGCTACTGCTATGTAAGTATCAGACACGCGTTAATAGAAAAGGTAAGGGTCAAAGAAGCAACTGCCACGACAGGACTCAGAAAATTTTGGCTTGTTGGGGAAATGTAGAACTCCAATTATCAGGAGCACATCAACAAAGGCTAGCTTAACTTAAGAATGGGGGCAACAAATTTTACGTGCATAACAAAACCAATTACTACTCTTTTTTTTTTTTATCCACAATATATTTTCTACTCTAAATTAATCCTAATCTATACTAAGAGAAATGATGGACTCAAAGGGATCAATCGGAGGATCCAATGAGAACTAAACCGTCACCGGATCAGACGGTGCCTACACACCCGCTGGTGACATTTTCAGGATATCTTGGAAAGCGATGCAAACTCCAATTATCAGGAGCACATCAACAAAGGCTAGCTTAACTTAAGAATGGGGGCAACAAATTTTATGTGCATAACAAAACCAATTACTACTCTCTTTTTTTTTTCGACACGATATTTTCTACTCTAAATTAATCCTAATCTATATTAAGAGAAATGATGGATTCAAAGGGATCAATCGGAGGATCCAATAAGGACTAAACCGTCACCGAATCAGACGGTGCTTACACACCTGCTGGTGACATTTTCAGGATATTTTGGAATGAGACGCAGGCCATGGGATTTGAGATGTTGAGAAAATTTTTGGCAGGAAAGCAGGGGCCAAAAACAGACAAAATGTACTTGTACGACGTGTAAGATCGTGGGAAAATGCCCATTCTTCTCTCTATCAAGTTCAACAGGGCTGAAAAATTCAGCCCAGGATAATGAGCGGCAAGACTAGCTAAATCCATTTGGAATTTGGAACGTGTAGAATAAATCCCACTTTGTGTTTTGTCAATTTTTCTACAAAGAACTTCTTTTTTCAAGTATGACCGAAAATTAACCCTCCTCTTTTTTTTTTTTTTTTTTTTTCCTTCTTTTCAAATAACTTCATTCTTACACTTGCGTTGAATCCTTTTTTCCCCCATAAAAAAATGGTGAGAGGAGCACAATTTACAAAGTAATCGACAAATTGTGAAAGTTATATCTAAATGAGTATTTGAAATGAACCTATAAATAATAAGATAAAAAAGTTACGTGTACTAGAACTTTAATCAAGACTCTTCAACTTTGACCACGGGAAAACTTCTTATCAATGCATAATAGGATCATCATATATTTATTTAATGTTGTACGCCTTTGGGGTGATGTATATTTATATTTTGATCAACTTGTTTCAAGGTTACCGCTAAGTGTGAAAAAGAGGAACAGAGCTCAAATGTCAGCAATCTAATTGAGACTTCATCAACCTGGAATGATGGCTGAATGCGACACCAAATTGTCCCTCTTCTAGTTCCGTAGCAAGTCAATATATATTTTATAAGAAACAAATATGCAGACAAGTCAATAACCATTTGTTTTCTTTTCTTTCTTTCTTTTTTTTTTTGGAAGGACATTTTCAAAATAATTTTGCCAACATGATAAGGACTATTACTAATTAGAGACATCGCTTTTTTGACTAATATGCTTGATGATTTGAAAAGTAACAATGACTTGGTGTGAACACTCCATTTCACATTCCAAGATTTGGTTTTTTTTTTTTTTTCCTTCTTACATCATGAACACATTTTTCAATCATCTTTTTATTTCACATACATCACATCAAAAAAGTGTTACAGTATTTAAATAACCAAATAATCCCAAATAATCTACTATCCAAACGTTGAATAAGGAAGAATCTTTCGATGGCAATTAACCGAAGAATGGTCGCTAAGCTTCTGGTTGAACAGTAATTATAGTCTAAACACATTGGGAAGTGGAAAAGTGACTTGTAATATCAGTAATCTAAACAAGAAATAAAACTGTTGATGCACAACAACTAAAAGAAAATTAATATCGATATATGAATAAATAGCAAGAGAACGAAGTCAGCATACACATATCGCTGTTACTAACGGTACCAAGAGGCATTTACAATTACAACTCTCCGCAGTACTCCTATATTTTGAAGAAAATCATTTATTTTCCCATCTATTCAAATTACACGCTTCCTTTTTTTTCCAAAAAAGTTTACTAAGCTATTGGTTCCATAAATCCTTTCCCTCATAAATCAGTAAATAGTCTTCGATTTTGCTGTTCATGTACTGAAATTCTTTTAGTATTGAATTGGACATGTTACCCTGTTGTAGTATTTTCTTTTGAAAGAAAGAAAATTTCATTCCTCCAGAACACACAATGCTGCATGATGAGATGCGAAATTATCCCACCATACAATTCTGGTTGTCCAGATTTAAGGCTAATTTAGCTTAGCAAGTGAGAAATCTGTATTCCCAGTTCTGAATGCATCACCTTTACATTCATGGAATCCTTCTTGCTTTTGTCCGATAACTCAGAAATCTGTGGTTCCCTTCCCTGCTGTTCAGTGGCAAATACCGTAAGCAGTCAAAGCTTTGATGATACATACTTGAACCCAGGCATGGTTTAATAGAACTATGACAAGGTCCTAAAGGTGCCAAATAGACGAAACCTAACTAGGGGAAAAAAAAAAAAATAAAAACGAGAAAACAAGAGATCTCAGTACTATGTTGTGTTGACATGGACGATAATGTATTTGCGTGGAAGGAGCTTAACCACCTCTTTAATAATTAATAGTGTAAGTTTGGTTTTAAGATACATGAGCTAAACCATTCACCCAATTATTGGTGATAACCCCTAGATATTTAGAGCTCGTCCAAATTAGGCTGTAATTAAACCACTTGAGAGTAAATCGGAATTTTCCAGGCTCGAAGGCTCATCCAACCTCATCGAATATTATGTAAATAATTAAAAAATAAATATTTAGTTATTATATTTTTACTCTTTTAGGTTTAGGAGCCGTATAAATTATCAAAATATTGTGTATGATTTTAAAATATTTATAGATCATATAGTTAATTTTGCATAGAAAAAAATATAATTTGATAGGGAGTTTCGAGCTTGATTCGAGTACTTGACTTTGATACAATCGAGTTAAACTTGAACTCGAATTCCATTTATGCTACTGAGTTGAGCTCGAGTAGTACTTGTAAGTGTTGAGTTAAACTCGAGTTTAGCAATACTTGAGTTTGATCTAACTCGATTATATCCCTGATCCAAATTGCAATCCTGCTTTATTATTACTGTTGTTGTGGTGTATTGCTCGTCCAAATTGCCTGCCCCCCTGCATTATTATTATTATTATTATTATTATTATTATTATTTTTGGCAACAAGAGGCTGCGACTCTTATCCTTCTGTTACTCGGACAGTAGCAGTGCTCCGGGTTAACAGCTGCTACCCGTTTGCCACTATGACCACTAGTCCCAGTGTTGCTGCCAAGGTTGCCGTCATCGGAAGCGGAAGTAAGCGTCTTCCCTCCCCTCTTCCAAGTTGAAAATACTAGCCTATTATTGCTAACCAATAAAACATGTTTCTTTTTAATTTTTTGCACTACTAATTTGCAGAAATCAGTTGTATTTCCCCCCTCGAATTAGTGTAATTATTGTTGAATTCACAAGTAATTGGGTAGATGTCTTGCAGTCTCGGGTGCGGTATGTGCATCGGCGCTGGCCAAGAATGGAATTTCGGTCACCATTTTCGAGTCTGCTCGAGGCCCAGGTGGCCGAATGTCTCAGAGAAGGTGGAGTCATGTCTATGTTTTCTGTTTCTTGCCACCATCCGTTGCTTCCCATTACAAACACAAATGTTTTACTTCACATAAAACAATAAGTGTTTGTTCTTTTTCTTTTTGGTGGGTCAATTCTCAATACCCGACAGAGAAACGGCCGAAGATGGGAGGGAGCTATTATTCGACCATGGTGCTCCTTACTTAACTGTCACCAATCCTGAGGTCGCGGGTCTTGTTCAGGACTGGGAATCGAGAAGCCTTGTTGCCCCCTGGAATGAAAAGTTTGGATCTTTTGACTGCACTTCCAACAAATTTCTCGTTATCAATGAGGTCTCTCACTCTCTTTAATTGCTTTCCTGTTGTGCTTTCCGAGACCACTTTATCTGCACTTGTCTATTTCTTCAACATCATACTTTATCTGCATCTCTCTATCATTGTTGTTGTTTAATTTATTTAATTAAGAGAATATTAACATGTGAGCTAAACATTGGAGTTGATCCAGTCTATGATTTTTCTCACGTCCAGAGCATGTTTTAGCTAATCAAATGCCAACATGATAGAAAAACACGGCATAACTGACATGTCTCTTGCCCAGGGGATCATGTCTTTAGGAACTGGTTTTTAAATTAAGATCCTATAAATCCTGAGAGTAGCTCAAACTACATAAAAGTAGTGATCTGGAGTACCATCTGGTGATTCGCTCGTTTCTCCAACGTTGGTTTTCAGCACAAGTGTTTCTTTACTTTTTCGTTCTCTGAAGGTTACCTATGGATGCTTGATTAGTTACATTAGGATCATTTCTCCCTAGTCTTTTTTTTTTTTTTTGGATTCTTTACATCATTAGACTTATAGGCTGTGTAAATTTCTTATCGCAAATTGTTAGTATTTACAAGCTTGACGCATTTTGGTTATTAACTTGTAATGTATCCATTGAAACTTCATACAGTTGCAGATTGCATGAATGCTTAGGAAGCAAAGTCCTTTTGTCATAGCTCAAAAATTAATGTTCTCAAATCTTTTAGTTTAATGTAGGAAGACTCAAAACAGAAATATGTTGGAATCCCCGGAATGAACTCCATCTGCCGAGCTTTATCCTCAGAACCTGGTAATGGATAAAATTCAACTCGGTTCTTGTTGAAATACTATTATCTAAACAATGACTTTAACTAAAAGAGTAAATTATTTTGTTTCAAACTGAAGAGACTTAACGTGTAGGAGTGAGGAGTTGGTTCGGATTGGGTGTTGGGAAGGTTGAATGGTTAGAGGATGAGGATTTGTGGTCACTGACTAGTTTGGATGGACAAGATCTTGGTCAATTTAAGGGAGTGGTGACATCAGATAAGAATACATTTTCTTCCAGACTCACAACGGCAACTGGAAGAAAACCTCCTTTAGGTATTTCTTCCCTCCTATTAGTCGAACATATCTGATGATTTAAGGTATGTATTGAACTAAATGTTGTTGACAATAATATGTGACCATACTTGTCAAAATTGTCTTATGGTTCTTTTTTTGTGATGCATTTTGTTTTCTCATTTTTTTAATTATGATGAACTTCCCATTGAGCATCAATTAGTGACTCAATCCAAATTATGAAAGGGAAAAAACTAATAGAAAACAGCATAGAGTTAGCAGCAGAGTAGTTTTTCTTTTATGTTACTGACACTTTTCTCTCTTAAGTACTACAGAAAGCAAAATTTATAGTCTTCATGAATTTGTAGTGCAAATTAGACCCAGACAAATTGGTTGTAAAACTTATTTGACGTCTTCTGATGGCATTGATATTTCATGTACTTGATGCCCTACAAATTAAATATAATTAAATATACTTTGTGCCCAAAATGTACTGGATGCTTTGTATTCTGATGCTTGGAATGTTCAAAAACGTTGTGCTATTACTAGGCATCAAGGAAAGTTAGAATTTTGCTTTAAGATATATGTTATACATTCTTGAATCATCAATTTTATTATTGGTAGACTATCAAGCTAATCTGTGGTTTCCATTAGTTGAATAATTTGAAGTTTTATCGGTTTTTAAGCCTGGGAATTTTGTGTCTAGCAGGGTTCAACTAACTTATTACATGTTATTTGTTGAATGATTGTTGTGTTGTGGCTATTTAAACTTTCCATTTGTTGCTTATGCATGTAATTTCTATTTACATGCGGATGCTTTGTGTTTGTGATTTTTTCCCTAGATAAACATGTCTGGTTTAACTGGAAGGTAGTTTTCTATTAAAGATTAACCAAATACTTTGACTTTTTCTGCCCCTCTATTCTCTCCCTTACCTTCTAAGACTTGAGCATGGTACCAGAAATAGCTTTGAAGGTCAAAGAAATTCCTGTTGTTTCATGCTTTGCTCTGATGCTGGCATTTGAACAGCCTTTGCAATCGGTGAGAATTCTTTTCCACCTTGATGGTGTTCTTCAGGTTTTTGCTGATGTAATACAAATATTTATTTGGCCTCTTCTCCTATTCTTTTTGTCTTATTCCACTTCTATTAGAAGATTTCACGGGTCCAAACCTACCATATCTGCTGGAACTTATTTTTAACTGCTAGATCATCGATCCTTTTCTCTACTGACTTTCAGATACCAGTTAAGGGCTTTTCATTCAAGAATTCAGATAACTTAAGCTGGGCTTTTTGTGACAGTAGCAAGCCTGGGCGTTCAATCACCAGGTACGTTGAGTTTTAATGTGAGGAGATTAAGAGTATTAACAGTGATTGAGTTTCAAAATCCATTACTACTGTGCTATTAATGCTTTCTCTCTCTCTCTCTCTCTCTCTGTCACTGTCTTTATATGAAGTGAATGTTGGGTGCTGCATTCAACAGCACAGTATGCAGAGAACATCATTGCTCAAACAGGGCTTCACAGGCCTACTAATGCAATATTAACAAAAGTAGCCGAAGAACTTGTTCAAGAATTTAAAGGCACTGGACTTGATATATCTCAGCCGTTTTTCAAGAAAGCTCACCGATGGTTGGTATTCAAACTCAATTTTAAATTGATGATTTTCTTTTTAAAAACTAGCAGCTTTTTCTGCATAAGATATGGCATGTAGCTGTAATCGCACTTCCCTCTTTTCAAAACGAGCAGAATAACGTTTAAACTAAGGATAAATTTGTCTTTTCACTTTTGCTACCAAACGGAAAAAAAAAAAAAAAACTATGGATTTGAGCAGGAGATCTTGTTCTTTCAGTTTATTAAAAAAAAAAAAAAATCAAGATGATATCTTTGGAGGCAAAATTTTGAATATGGGCTATATAATGTGTGCAATGCACTAAGTAATTTCTCCTAGGCTGTAGAGAAAATGATTTTGAACTGTCTAATCTAGTCTTAGTAACTGCTCCAAACTCGTATTCTTGCAATGGCATAGATTTTGAGATCTTTTTATGTGACGTTTCAGGATGGAAACTTCTCTTTAGATGCATTAAAATCTATGTGAGTGATCAAATGGATGTTGGGAGGGTGAATGTTCTAGGATTACTCCCTTTTAAGGTGACAGTTCATGGATGTCATTGACACGGTTGACAAAGAATAAGCATATTTTAGTTTGTTTTGTTTCTACTTCTCAGAAGTTTTACATTGCAACAGTGACTGCTTGCTATTATTTGACAGGGGAAGTGCATTTCCTGCAACAAGCATAGCAGCAGAGGAGAAGTGTCTCTGGAACGGAAACAGGAGATTAGCAATCTGCGGTGACTTCTGTGTTAGCCCTAATGTCGAAGGTGCAATAGTGAGTGGCATAGCTGCAGCTTCGAAGTTTACTGAACTGCTCAGTTACTTGTGAGTTAAACGTGGCTGTCGGAATAACATAATAGTCCGCTCATCATCATCGATATATGTCTATGGCTGAGGCAGGAGAAGAATTAGCAAAGACAGGAAAGATTGTTTATGTATCTGATTGAAATAATCGACCCCACAATAGATCAGCAGTAGTTCCCGTTTTCATTTTGTGGGTGCGAAGATCAAATTGTGCTACGACAGACGGGCACTTTTGTTGTAATAGTCAGTGGTGATCCAATAAATGGATTTTTGGGTAAATATTGCCTATTTTTTGTTCTATATTCTGGGTTTATTAAAAAAATATATATATATATATATATTCTGGATTTAAACTTGAAAGATATCTGAAAATTAGTTAAAAGCAAAATATCAATAATATTTTTTCGCGACCTTTCCACTTGGAAATAAGAATCTTCCTGACAACCAATGGCTGATTGACAAATGTTGAATTGTCGTGTTTTTTTTTTTTTTTTGTTTAAATAAATGTTTTATTTGGTGCAGAGGGCCTTGCATTTTGATAATGTTGTAATACCATATCCAGAACCAGTCCATAAGAGCAACGCCACGTATCAAACAGGGCAACCACCAAAGCCAGCAAGATTCCACATATTTCAGCCAAGTCATACATTCCAGATCTTTGTCATAACTTCAAAGGGAAATAGGCAAAGAAGAAGAAGCAGCAGCAGCAGGGAAGAAATGGCAGCCACAGTGACGAGCTCGTTGAGCCTTAAGCCTGCTGTATTCACAGCTGAGAAGTCCGCAGGTAGAGGCCTCCCTTCACTTGCAAGGACCTCATCCCTCCAAGTGCAAGCCAGTGGCAAGAAAATCAAGACCGACAAGCCTTATGGTCAGTCTTAGTCTCCCTCCAACTGAACTAGGCAATTCAAGAGTTACTACCAACCCCTCTGGTTGATTCACGAACATAAAAAAAAAAACTGATAGAGTTTGAAGTCTTCAACAGAGAGTTCTGATAGTCAAGTCATGTAGTGGAAGGAAAAAAAAAAAAATAAATAAAAATATGATATTCGTAGTAGTATGATTATTGTTTCTGAACAAATGGCTTTATCATTATGTTGTCGAGTGGTTGATTGCGATGGTATTTGGAATTGTTGTAATAGGAATTAACGGAGGTATGAGTTTGCCGGAGGGACTTGATGCTTCTGGCAGGAAAGGGAAGGTAATATATTACTAACTCAGACTCCGTCCTCCTCCTTCACAATCTGCGTTTCGTTTGCATCTCTTTGTTTGATCTGATCCTCTGGCATTTGTTCAGGGAAAGGGTGTTTACCAATTTGTTGACAAGTATGGTGCTAATGTTGACGGATACAGGTGAGTACCAAAATTCTTGGCCTCGCGGTTTGTAATAATCAAATACGTGTTTGTTTGGACAGGAGAGATTATATATATATATATATATATATATAGAGTAACATCGCAGCGTTTATTTGGTCTTACCATGTAAGATAAAAAAGGGTATCTGGAAAATGTGTTCATGATACAAATAATTTCTCTTTTCTTTATTTTTTTTTTTAACAAATAATCACCAATAACAAACCACTAGTTTGTACTTCGTAGTGTATTGAACTTATGCCATCATGATATTTCACTGTGTCTTATGTTTTAATAAAATGCAGTCCAATCTTCGACACAAGGGACTGGTCTCCAAGCGGTGACGTCTATGTTGGAGGTAAGATTAGCTAGCAATTTTACATCAATTAGGGAAGAAGAAGAAGAAAATAGAGTAGAGAATATGACAAATATTGTGATGTTTTAGAATTTATTATAACTTCGTAGTTAAGATCATATTATTGTTTTCTTCAGTTCTTTGGGAAAAAAATAAAAAATAAACAAAGAATATTCTGATGAGATGTGATCACCCCCTTGTAATCCCGTTTGTTCATTTTGAAATATATACAGGTTCCACTGGCCTGGCAATCTGGGCAGTTACCCTGGCTGGCCTTCTGGCAGGAGGTGCTCTACTAGTTTACAACACCAGTGCCTTTGGTACAGTAGGCAAACTGCCCCTGCAATCCATGTAATCTTATAGCTTGTATCCAGGAATTGTTCCCAAAACTATAATATTTTGTGGGATCAGAGCTCGTTTTCAGCTTGTATCACGTTGGATGTAAAAGCACACTTTTTACTATGATATTTCTGATATGTTATTATTATCTTTTACTAATTAGTTTAGATGGCATACTCCAGCAAACATGCAAGCTAAAGTATGCTAACTTTTGACTGATGATTGACATAAATTTATGTTCTCTTGCCACCATACGGATGCCGCAATTTCGTTAGGCCCTTTTCTTGTTGCTCCATTCACTTGTATAAAGGGAATATACAATAAGACAAGAACGGCTCGATGCATTTCCAATGTGGGTAGGAGGAAGATGAGACTCTAAACAAAGGTTGCTCAAGCCTCAATCATTAAAAAATTTATGTGAATAAAGAGGATATGAATATTACAAGATGTAACCCTCCCTACAACCCCTCCTCAATGCCCACAAAGTCCCAGTTAATTGTAAATTCCTCACTAGGGTACTAACCTAAATGAACTTGTTCTTCCCCAAAATCCATGACAAAATATGTGAATTGTCAAACAAACTCACATGAGAATGCAACTCAGGTTGTTGCTCTCCCCATCACATGTAAGCCTTTACCGAAGTGACTGACCCGAACAGCACCAACTCACATTGTTTTGTCTTGGAACAATGTAACCTCTGTTCTCAATTCTTCAATCCAATATCATCCATATCTCAGTAATGTGAACATTTCATTATTCTTGTTGCATCTCATGGAAAATTCTTCATCTTCATGCTGTGGAGGTGTAAATTTCATGTAAGATGAGCCTACTTGTCCAACTCCCTCTACCATAGCAGAACGAACCATCTGCATTTGAAAAATTAAAGTTCATAACATCAGAGTTCTAACAAATGCAAGGAAAATGGATAGGAATACGATATCCTTAGAAGCTCAAAAGGAAATATGCATTGGCAGCTCTTAGGTTCCTTTAGACCCAGAGGCAAGGATGATACTAGGCTTTATTGTGAAAGCAAGGTCAGTAGATCGGCTCCCAATCCAAGCTGGTGCATCCTTGCTTTCTGTGAGCAAAAGTTATAAAGCAGCTGCTTTTTTCATTTTCATTTTCATAGACAATTGATGATCGGGGTGCTGTATACTTTTATTGTTCATCATATTACCACCGCAAAGCCCAAAACAGGGAAACAATCATCTTAGGCACATCATCCCATATATTTGTATATCGTTTTCATCCTATGTGCTAATAAGTACTAAAAACACTGTTTAAGTTTTATTACTTGACATAGTACTCACGCGTAACAATAAACCAATATATTGTTTGATTAGAGATCTTGAATAACATGCACTTATCTCCAGAATAATAACCACATTGTGTGAGGAAAGTACATTACCTTCTCTACTTCTTCACTCAGTAAGGGGTTTTCTTTTAAGTACTGCAATGCTCTGTCTCTTCCTTGCCCCAACCTTATTAATTATGGAACAGAAAATTGCAGTGAGCCCAGAAAAAAAAAATGAAGCCCATTAAATAACAAGATTCAGTTAAGCTCACTGAGAATCAAAACTTTGACAGAGTCAAAATCAGATAAACACAGCTCCACATTGAGCCCAAGCTCTTACTGATACAGTACTATTGATACCATTCTACAAGACATAGTTGAAAACAATAACAAAAAACACGGTATGTTTTAATCTGATAATCTGATTCTCCTAAAGGCTAACATAAGATAACCAACTTAAAAGGACCAGAAGGTGATCTCACGACAATATCAAGGTCTATCCATTATCTATATCCATATCCATAATATATTAAAATCACCCATATGATTTGGTGAATTAGTGATTTAGTTTCACTTCTCAATAATACCCTTGTAATAAATAATTAGGATTATGCTATGTGTATGAATTTGACCTTTCTAACATTACTAAGGGTATTTGTGTCATATTGATGATAACATTTATATTAGGAAAAGAATTTTGTGGAACTAAACTCCCTTATGAAACAGAGTTAGATATGGAAGTTACCTTGTAATGTTCAATGTTACAAAATAAAGCAACAGTATAAAATTTTAGAAATTAAAGCAACAAGAATATATCGTTTCATTGTAAGTTAAAAGTAAAAATGGAAACAAAATATTTACACACACGATAAATGAAAATAATGATCTAAAACTCACTCATGGTTAAACTTTTGTAATTTAAAGATAAACCCTAAAATAATCCTTGAATTGAATATCATGTGATGACTAATCGATATTGCAATTTGTCATCTAATCTATCACAAAATATGCTTCAATGTACTACTAACAAAAAAAAAAAAAAAAAAAAGAAAAGGTGCTGTTTACCATGCCCTGCAAAATCTTGCACTCAAAAGGCCAAAAGAAAAACAATAAAGAAAAGAATTATTAATGTGTGGACATAAGGAAGAAAAGGAATTATATGCACACATTACTTTCTTTACCAGACTGTCTCGGAACATATAGTGAGCTACCAAATGATAAACCAAATTAGCTAACCATACAATAGTTTTTTTTTTAAATCTATTTTTCTGTTTCTGTTATTAAATGGAATTCATAAATCAAATCTCTTTTTGCATCTCTAGAAAATTTGTGCATCCCCAACAATCTTCTAAATTAATATACTACTAAATTATAAACTTAACTCTAAGCAAGATTATCAGACAACTTGCAAAGCACATTCCCTTGTACTAGTATTACTAAAAATATTTGCATGATTGGTGGACTATAGTGCTATCTAGCAAATGATATGCATCGAATATGGTGATAGAAAGTGTCATTAATCTGCTTTAATTGGATTCAAAACTTCCAGACATTGCTAACCAAGATAGTAGGACATTACGCTAGCCAGTAAAGAAAGAGAAGGGATCATTAAAAGCTTTCATGTAATACATACAGCTAAAATACATCATTGCAACACCATGGAAAATTAAGCAATGGATCTGCCATGATTGATAATATACCATCTATCCAGCCTATCTAGAACTCAAACAGAAATCAATTAAGAATGTTGGAGTAGACATAAAATGCAGACATTAGAAACGACTTGTTCCTATGGGGCTTAGAGAGCAAAATTCATGCAAGATTACACCTGCTAAGCATTAGACATTAAAAACAACACCAAACCCCCCGGGGGGGCGGGAAAATTTTTTTTTTCAGAAGAGGTGCCCAGGATGGGTGCAAAGTACGTACCTCTGATCTGCATAGCTGTACCATGAGCCCTTCTTTAGCACAATATCCATTATTTCAGCACAATCCAAAACACAACCCTGCAGATAAATTGAAGATTAGAAGGAAGAGAAACTCTCACACATATAAATTAAATGTAGTGTGCTGCAAGGCATACCAACTTGCTCACACCCTCCCCAAATATGATTTCAAATTCAGCTTGCTTGTAAGGCCTCGAAACCTACAAAAATAACTACTCAGCTAATTGACAAGCATATTTCAGAGATGTAAATCCTGAGCAATGAGGCAGTTCTATTCTGAAAAATATTTCAATTGTCAATATTACCTTGAGAAGAAATTAAGCAAGTTGAACTTAAATAAAGCACTATGCCTTAGCTACATGCTCAACCAAGTAAAGCATTAGTCCTTAGCTACATTATAACTTCACGTTCCATAACCAATTACGCATTAAAAAAATATGGAGGAACAAGATCCAAACAAACTTTTTCAGCTCCATTGTTTATCGGTTCTCTAACAAACTTAATTGAGAGAATGTAAACATCTAATCTGAATACAAAGATATTACTCAAATTAGTAAAACTGCAAATCACGCTAACACTGGCTGATGAAGGACATTTATCCAATAGCAAACATTATGCGCTTCGGTTAAGGCAATAGAACAAAAAAAGAAAAAATCTTCACCTTACTCTTTTGAACTCTTACACGAACCTTAAGACCAATCTCTTCATCTCCCTTGACCTGCAATGATAAGTCAGAAAGAACCACAATAGAAAAGGATAGTGCATAAATCAATTGAATAGATTTTGTGCTTACAGACTTTATCTTCCCAATAGGCCGTATCTCAAGTCGAACTGATGCAAAGAACTTCAAAGCAATCCCTCCACTAGTGACTTCAGGGTTTCCATAGTATACACCAATCTGATTAAGCCAAGAAGAGATGATAAGAGGTATCAAATGGAGATGCACTGAACAAATTAGAACGCTGATTACAAAAAAAAAAAAAAGAAAAAGAATACAACACTATATGAAGCTGAGCTAGGATTGGCAAGTGATAAGGATATTTTAGGTGCTTGTAATAGTACGGATGCCTAAACTCTGAGAAAAACAGCTGTCCATACTGATAACAACTATATGAATTATCAAGAAAAGGCAGTTGTAGTGGTTCCCATCATCCTGGGTCTATGAAAGTCATGAAAGCATGAAGTGAGATGTAATACTCAAACCCAGTGAAGTGCCCTAGCCATGGAATGGAATAACCTCCCCACCTCCTAAACTTTTTTTCAAATAGAAGGAAAATACCTTGTATCTTATTTGATTCAGAAAAATAAGAGTGCACCCAGCTTTCGAAGCATTGCCAGACATTTTTCGCAAAGCTTGACTCATAAGCCTTGCCTGCAAACCCATTTGCTGCATTCCAATTTCTCCCTGTACAGAAAAGAATGAACTAAGTAGAAGGCATTGGTGTATCATCAGGTTCTAAAGTTGAAAAGAGAAGCATGTTTCTCACTTCTATTTCAGCTCTTGGGGTAAGAGCTGACACTGAATCAATGCAAATGAGATCCACAGCGCCAGATCTACACATGCGATCCGCAACTGAGACAACACATAATTCAACTCAAGTAAGTGCAGATCCACAGCTCCAGCTCAATCATCAGAAAATCTTCACAAAGGTTTTCATTCTTCAAATGTTAACAAGGGAAAGAAATTACTCTCTAGAGCCATCTCTCCATTATCAGGTTGGCAGACAATCAAATTTTCTACATCTACCCCCAATGCCTTTGAGTAAGCTGGATCAAAAGCATGCTCAGCATCGACAAGCATTGCATTTCCGCCTAGCTTCTGCATATTCAATTTCAAATAAATTCATTTGGTCTTACAGTAGAAAAGAACCCAATATAGACGTATGACCTAATGAAATCATCCCCAGAGCTACCTTCCAAGGGCGATTAAATCACTCCGCTTGATTTTTTGAGCAGCTGTTTAATCTTGTGTTGTTTTCCAGTTACTGACTAAACTGGCACTTATGATATGAAACAGGTAAAATGACTCACCTTTTCCAACCTGATTCCCAACCCCAATCCAAAAAGGAATAGGGGGAAACCAGCAATGAATGTACATATGTGATTGTCCCTGCATAGTTTGTGTACATAGAAAATAGCAATATAGATGCATAGTGTACCTGTACTTCTGCAATTGCATGGAGTGCAATGGTGGTCTTTCCACTACTTTCTGGTCCATAAATCTGAGATACAAAATAATTAGAGACGTCAAGAACAAAAATGCAATGATTAAGTTAATTAGATGGAAAAGATTCAATAATTACTATCAATTACCAAATAGAAAGTCATACAGGATGCACTCTCTAGTTAAATTAATGTGAGAAATTCTACAATTTTCACAACAACACTGCACTTGATACTTATACTAAATTCTGGTCGTATTGCAGTAGTGTATCATACATGTTCTTGTTAAGTAGAAGCAAGGAAACCCTGTGGATGACATTTACTTGTGATGGATTTTCTTTGGCAAGTATAGTAATTATATTGATAACCATAAAAGTACACTCGTAGTGGATTTTAACAAGTGTAATTTCGTCCTAAAAAGAAAGTAACCAGTTATCCTTGACATAAGTCATATACACAAATAATTACTACAGCAATATTAGATGGAAAACAGCGTAAAAAGTACTAAACGTAAGACCTCCACAATCCGCCCTTTGGGGAGGCCACCACCCAAAGCAATGTCTAAAGTCAAGCAGCCACTTGGAAAAGTTTCACTGCAACCAAAGGAAAAGACAAAGATCCTCATATATTTGCAGTAGTCGTAGTATTTTGACTCTTCCTTTGGACAGGTAATGTGAGAACAGGATTTGTTTATGAAATAAAAGAACATACACCAAGGCACCGCCTGCACTGCCAAGTCTTGTAACACTTCCTTTCCCAAATGAGGTGTTTATGTCATTCATTGCTGCTTCCAATGCTTTTTGCTGGAAAAATGTTTTATGTAATCAAGTTAACATTAAACGGTCATTAATCCACATAGTGCAGCGACAGTTTACATCTATACTTTGTCAAGATAAATTGGCAACATGAGGTCTAAGCACTCCTAAGTTGTTAGTTTTCAAAATCCACCTTCTGCTGTACTCAGAAACCAAGTAATGCTCATTTTGCCGTACGTTTACAATTGTGACTATTTTAGATATAAAAAGAACTCTTTTGTACCCCCATTTTTGCAGCATCAGCTGTAAGGAATAAGAAAAAGTGTCCCTCTTTCATTTTTAAACGTTGCCACTTTAAAAATGAGAAACGAACTATGACATTCATCTGAAAAAATCAACTTTTTTTTTTTTAGCAAGGAATAGTCTTTTTATCTCGAAAGATTTCCTTTTTGAAATTTTTACCTCCAACGCGCAGCATACTAACATCACAGAAGTGAAAGCATTTCGGTTATAAGCAGGAAAAAAGGAAAAAGATGTAAAAGATAAGATATTTTGAGACAGACCCGGTCAAGAAAACGAGGATCAGAGTCAGCAGAAAGAGCTCCATTGACTTTAGCTTCATAGTCGGAGCGAACCCTTAAAAGTCTGAGGGGTAATTTCTGCTTCCTGGGGAGGGTGGAAGAGCTCTGAGAAACCTGAACTGATGAACAACTGTTCCAATGCAGAGAGTGAAGTGACGAATAATAATATCTCTTACTAGTATCACTCAAGGATAAAAATTGGGGCTTTATTGAGTAAGAGGTTAACTCCATCGCAATAGTCCAATTTAGTTTGAGAATACTACTAGTAAAGCTTCTCTTTTGCCAGTGAAGTGACACAGAGGCGGACGGGGTTTATACGAAGGGTACCGAGTGTTGAAGTTGAGGAGAAGGAAGGCGTTATGGAGCAGGGGAGAGTCGCTTGGAGCCTTTGGACTCTGGGGCCTCCTAAAATATCTTTTTTTTTTTTTGGGTAATTTTCTAAAATATCGTAATATCGTCGGGGCTGAGAGATTCCACTGAATACACTGGGGCAAAATCATAAAATCAGGAAACCATAAGGGTGTTCATGCAATTAACACGAAGGGAGACGAGGGAGTAAAAGGTAAAAGGCTCATTACATTATACATACACACGATAATAGAAAATGAAATCGAGAAGCAAGGAAGTGAATTTTGGGAACTGCAACAAAACTCTGAAGACAATGGCTGAAGAAACGCCGGAACTACACCCGGGAGGGTCCGTGTCGGGGGAGGAGGAGGCCTCACCCAATAAGAATGATGGGAATGGAGGGACAAGCTCGGAAGAATCTTCAACGGGAAGGTGTCTCTCTACTTTGATCTCTACGATAATTCAAGATTTCGATAACAGAGCTGAACACACTCTTCGCAGCCAAGATCAGCTCTCCTTCGCCCTCCATCGTCTTACTGAAGGTTCACGCTTTTTTTCTTTCTATTCGCCTTCCCCATTTCTCCAAAATCTCTCTCCCCTAAACCACCCCGCCTCTGCCCTTAGTTTTAGCTTAATTGTCTTTTTGCCCAGCTCGCACGTCTTTTGCTTTTATTTATTGCACGTCTTTTGCTTTTTATTTATTCATTTCCTTTGTTTCATTATGGCATATTGCAATAAATTGCTGCTGCTACTTGTTGGAGGAATATTACAGGCATCTGGGCTATTTAGCTTTTGTTTGTGTGTACATGATTGTGAACTCTATCGCTTTTTCTTGTATTTTGGTGGGTTCCTCTTTTTTTTTTTTTTTTTTAATTGTTATAGGAATTTAGTTGACTTTACTGACCAATATATAATGTGAACTTTCAGAGCTTGATCAATTGTTAGACGATGCTCCATTGCCTTTCGTTATGCAGCATGCTGCCAGAATCTCTGGTGTTAGGAAAAGGTTTACATCTCTAAATTCAGTTTTGAAGTCCATACAGCGCCGCATTGATAATATAGATCGAACCTTGTCTGCTGCCTCTCTCCAAGGTAGTGTTCTTCCTCGCTGGACCTCACTTTTATACGTTAATTTGTTTGCTAAGATGCATCAATCTGGAAATGCCATGATTCATTCGTTTACCAAAGGAACATATTTTACTGTTGCAGCTTCCCTGTTTTTAGATATTTCAAGCTTTTAAGCACTACAATCAGGTCCACACCTTTTTTTTTTTTAATAGATTCTCTGATGTTCATTACAGCCCACTGTGCAAATATTGAATAGGTGAGATTCTCAACAGTGGGATGTTGGAAGTTGTTTTGGCACCCATAGTTCACAGAACTCTCTCTGTTCTATCATCTCTTTTGTCTGGTTCATTAGTTAATGGTTCCTTCGAGTGGCATTGGATAACTTTGGATGCAAGTTGGCTGTGAGGTTCGGATAATATAAAGTTGCAGATTTGGACTTAAAAGAAACAAGTAGAAACAATATGATAGATTTCTTAACTGTAAGAAATTTTTATTATAATTTTCATTGTACTTCAGATTGGTTGAGCACTGCTCTTGATGTAATTGTACTACCTAGGAAAACATGTACATGCTTGTTCCACAAAGAGGTGATTGATGGGAATGGAAAGGAGAAGGATATTGGAACCTTCACAATTTTATCTTACTGCCATACAGAGGCCTTATTTTGCATGAGATGTTTTGTTAGTGGAGGTCAATTATGCCTCACTCCTCCAAGTTTGAGAGTTTAGAATTGAAGCACAAGGAAATAAGCTCTCCCTTCTTTTTTCCTATGCATTCACCTATTCTCCTATTTACATTCTCCTTTCATCAAACAAGGAAAGACCACACTTGTTCCAAAGGCAAATTTATCTACCACTGTTGTGACAGATTCCTTGTTCTTTATATTGACCTAGTTGTGATGGATGTTGTTGGTAACTCCTTTTTTCTTTTTTTCCCCTTTTGAGGAGTGTATGGGGGACAGTTCTCAGTTTCATATGTTGGCGCAGTCTATAGTTGCATTCAAATTCTTTAGCAAGAGGTCACTAATAGGGATCCTAGCGCCAAAACGGCCTTTAAAAAAAAAAAAAAGTTCATAAGATGGTAAGCTTTTGTTAATCTCTCCATTAGGATAGGTAAAGGATGACTAGTTTCCTCTGCTTATCTTTCACAAACACCTAGGACATGGTAATCATCTGTTTGCATATTGCTACATGTTTGTTTTCACAAACTTTAATTCCTTAATACCTTGTGCTCTCTCAAACACGTACCGACCGCTACAAGGTTTTACATTTTGCACTTGTTAACTGGAAGTATTTGTTTGCATGAATTGCTAAAGTTTGCTCAATTATTTGGTGTGAAATGTTTCAATTTCTTTTTGGCTTAATGGCATCTGGCAGAGAAAGTACTAACAGAAAGCAGGGGAACACATTAGCCGGCTTCAAGCAGGATACATCTGATGTTCATCGCTCGCTGCTAAATGTCATGGTGGATACTTCTCCGATTTCTGGGACAAACAATATGTAATTCTTTTGGAGGCCCGAGGTTTTGTTTCTGGAATTGATGACCTGGATGCAAAGGGACTCAAATTTGTCCCTAGTTTCTTGAATAGCAGGTCTTTTATACTCCTTGATTCATGATTCTGTTTCTGACTTTCTTCCGAAGGTCTGCAATGCCCATGTAACCCCTTTTCACTTCCTAGCTACTAGTTTACCAGAAATGATTATGGGATAGGTTTGTGAGTTCTTAACTCCCTAAGTCAGTTCTCTGGACTTTGGCAAATAGAGAAGTTCACGGTTTTCAACGAAACGTGAGAAAATCAATGGAGACATTTTTTTTTTTTTCTTCTTTTTTTTTAACACAAACTCTAATTCTTTTTTAATGCTAAATGGGCTTTAGTTGGCGTAGATTGGAAGTTGTATACGCTCCTGTGCTTAGTTGGAATCTTGGGATCCCGTGGCCCAGGTGAGGCCAAGTTTATACTCACTCAATGAGTCCATGGAAAACTAGATGGAAACGCATGGGACGAGTCCAGACGAAAATATACTGTCAGCCTAGAACATGTGGACAACTTAATTGGCCCTACAAGTTTATATGATCGATTACTAGGAAAGTCATGTGGGCAATGCGCCGAAGAAATTAATTGACACGGACATTTCTCAAGCAAAGATTAGCTACATCGGTCGTGAGTCGAGGAAACAAAGAAATAAATTCCACAATGTAAGAAATAAAAAAGCAGCTGTTCAACAGCATTTATCGAATAACATAGTGACTGCACTAGAAGGTTTAAAGCACAAGAAGCCATGGACCTCAATCAACACATTTTGTGCTGCTAATAATATTTTTCTGGAACAAATTTAATTTTACTTGAGCTAAACATTCAAGAAGTTTAATTTCAAATCTATGTAAGAAATTTCAAGAACACCCAGAAGCTCTTTTGTTCATGCTTTTAGTTTCTTATCGCTTGTGATTCAGAATACCCTTAAACTTCAACCAAATGGACTTATTTTAAGCTTGTCTTGCTGATGCATTTCAACTTGACATTTGAATGTGCAGATGTCACCTAAGTACACCCGCCTCTCATTTTTGAATAAAACAGAGATTAGTCATAATCAGGTTGAATACCCCTTTTCTTAATCCATCAAAATCCAACGAGTGTGTGGAATAACTTGCTAGCAAAAGAAAAGTTCTTTCGCTCACAAGAACTCAAGATGTTGAAATTTGAGGAACATTGCTCATCGAGGCTTCGCCACGGGTTTGATTGAAAAATCCACTTACAATCAAAGCGGAAACAGTCTTGTTGCTTAGGAGGATATTCTTTTTTTTCTTTTTAAAATCAAGAAGAAGAAGAAGAAAGGACAAACACTTTGCATCCAATCCGATAATCTTGTGAGTTTGGTAATAAGTTGCTTTCACAAATCCCTTACACCCGGGGACTACTCTAAAAGCAAATAATTATGAAATGGGAAACTGAGATTCTAAGTAGACTTTTTAGCACCAAACTTTAACCTAATTCTATTACTTATATCTTTGTCACAATATAATTATGTGGCCATGCTGATGCACTCTTAATTCCAATTAACTAATTTATTAATGTATTGCTTTCTTGTCATGACTTGAGATTTATCAAGCCGTCCCTATCGTTTAGTTGAGCTTCCAATTATCGATTTCAAAGTAAACACCAATATTCAATGGCTGACACCCGTGTGGAATATATCATAAACAAAACACACCACACCCACACCTTTTCTTTTCCCTTTTCTTTTTTTTTTTTTCTTTTTCTGTCTTTTGGGGGAGAGGTGGGGGTTATCTAGCAAGCCAGTACATAGACGTAATTACCAGCTTGATGGTGTGGTCATATTAAGGATTTATGTCATGAAACATGCAAACGGCTCTTAGTGTTTTATGGAATTGTGTTGCACAAACAAATGAAGTTAATTCTTATTTGCCCCAAAAAAACACATCAAGAAAACATCAATGATACTACTAGTAGAGTATTGACAGTACTCCGCATAATCTCTTTTTCTTTTTTCCCCACTCCTACAAATCAACGCAGTACTACCGGTAGATAGCTAGTTGAGGACCCAACTATGAGAAATTTTTGGTTATTGTTCCCCAAACAATGCCTTGGGAGATCAATAACAGGCACAATCATTTTGTAAACTAAACAAATGAAAGGAAAATGAATGATTGCCATAAATATTTTAGTGATCTTTTGACCCTGGTGTTCATCTAACATTGTATTGTTACGTTTGGCATTACGTTTGCACACTGCAGATTCTCCCTTTTTTTTTTTTTTTTGGTGCGTGCGCGCGAGCGTGCGTGCGTTTCTTTCTTTTCTTCCCCCCCACCCCCCAAACAAAAAAAAAAAAACCTTAGTGACTCGATAGATATTTTAGTTGAAGCCATCCATCAAAATGTAGAAAATATGAGGGGTTGGTGATCCATCATTTAGTACTTTTTATATGCAGGAGTTGTTTAATGTCTGTCTTAAGTTTGATGTTTTGGCGTTTTCCTTGAGGGAATCATCGAGCAATAAGATAGTGTGAGACAGTTGGGCGAGAGTTTTGGCACAGTTGACTTCCCAAAACGCTATGGATCTTTGCTTCTTCTACATACCTTTGGCCACAACTCCCTCCATCCTAATTTGTTTGTTTGTTTGTTTGTTTGCTTGTTAGGGTACCCAATACTTATACATATAGGACACTTATTTCTGTTAATTCAAATTTTTATGCAGCCTTAATTCTCTTGACACCACTAAGATGTTGTAAGGCCGCACTACATATTAGTTCATTTTTTGAATTTTTGCATGCAGCCTGCGATTGAGAACATAGTACTGTAGTTTTATTTGCACTTTCTTGCCGGCGGGGGTTTGCCAGGGGTGGGTTGGCCGATTGTTCTTGGATCGTTGGTTGGATTATCTCCATGCCTTTGAATGGACAAATACTGCTCCAGGTAGTACATAACCGATGTAATTGTGAGGGTTTTGAGAAGGTCCATTAATATTTTCCTCACATAAATTTCCAGGTGATTTAGGACTTAAATTACGTGGATACTTATCTTTTGAGAGCCATAATTATTTTATTTTACTTAGCAACCTGTACTTTAGCCACTATAAACAGTTTGAAATCTTTCTTATATAAGCCCATGAGTTCAATGCTCCCTCCAAGGTGACCAATCTTGCTAATAAAGCAAAGTTTCTCATCAATGCATCATTGTCCACCTTTGTAAGTAATCTTCAATATTTACCAACCTGTTACTTCTAGGTGTTGTATTACTCCTCCTTAGTATGGTTGAGACTATAGGACATAAAGGTTTTGAATTCAAATCTCCTCTTTTCACTTTTTAAATCTCATTCCTCGTTATTTTTTCTTATTAAAAAATACACACACACATATATAAATGTATTCCAAAAGGACTACCAAACCCTAATTGCCCATAATGAAATTTGCAGGTGCCATGAAACATATTCTTTTGTTTCTATGTGTTAGTGAAAAGATCTGATTAATGATCAAAGAAAAAATATCTGTAGATTTTGTTTCATGTCAATCTTCCTTTTTTTTTTCCCAAAACATGTATTTCATAAAAAGTTCAGTGCAGCAATATGCACTATAGTATTCATGCATACATAACTAATACTACACACACCCACACATAAAGTCTCATTAATTTGAATAAGGATTTAGGATGACTTTAAGATCTTAAAATTTTTTTTATCCTTTACCAAGAAAAAAAAATTAATTGCGTTAGAAACTTGTTGAAGGAAGAAGAAGTGACATAAAGTGCAAAAGAATACGACATATGGAAAATGAGATGCAGAAGAAGAGAAGAACACAATGCATATTTGCCTTTTTGTTTTGTTTTTTTTTTTTTTTTGTTCCTACACATATCAGGTACTTAGGACATACCAAATAAATTCTCAAACACGTTACCACAAATTTCAAAAGTCATTTACACCCCAGTAGTGGTCCTAGCTAGCTACGAAATTTTCAATATAAACTCCAAGCAGTGCACTAGACAATACTGCTACTTGAAGAAAAACCATGTATATATGTACATAGCCTAGAGCAATGGAACTAATTTTAATTTGTAAACAAATAATCCCACCAGCCTGGACCGACCCCGCCCAACTCTGCAGTGCTGGAGTGAATCAATATTGGTTATTCCACATGGTAGAAAGCGCCACTTCAGATAAGAAACTGTCGGAGGTACTTGCTTCCCCAAAGCTTGGAGACCCTTTGAGGTTTGGGGAGGCATTTTCCATCTTGGTAAGTTGGTTCAAGACAGCCTTTATGACCTTCTGCTCACAGGAAGAGGAGCTGAGATATGCTCCAAAATCTGGTAAACCTCCAAAATTAAAAGTTGGCATATTCTTGTTGGAAAAGTTGGGAACGTCCATATGGGTGAGGTATGAGAAGGGCTGGTTGCTGGGTTGGTCGGATGAGAAAATGGAGAAGCAGGGCACTTGCTCGTGCTCGTTGGTATCGGTCGGAGTTTGGCCGAATCTGATGTGGGGTTCCGTTAATGGGGGCAAAGATGTAGGGCTGGCCTCACCATGGTAGCTCTTGATCATGTCCATGTCTTGTTTGGAGACAATATGATTGTCTCTATTCTTGAAGAAAACCCTACATAACACCCAATCCTCCTGCTTTCATGCAAAACGTACGAATATAAAAACATATATTTTAGCTCTACTTATCATATAATGTTATACTAATGGAAAAGAAAGACAAAAAGAGAATAAGAGAGAAATGAAACGGACAAATATGGTAGCTGGAGTTTAGGAAAATGAACAAATTGATGCAAATTTCAGCACCTTGACTCTTGAGCAATTGCTTGTCTTTAGGGTTTTGTCTTCATATCATGAAAATTGAAGCTTACGTCAACTTAATTTAACGCCGTTCAATTGTCCTGTAGAATTTCCCATTTATGTTTCAAAATTATTTCTACTTTGTTCAACACAAAAGAATTCTTTTATCATTCGTTTTTGGATATACAATGTGTTCTTCGTTTTCTTAATCACGGGTTATTTAATTTAGGTTGGGTACCTTTGAGCAAGCAAAGAGATAATTAATACATACAACTTGATTTGAAGACCAAAATTGCCAAAGTCTTCGGTGTATGAGGATCATTAAGTAGAATGGACTTTGATGGTACTATAAAATGTTTTGCATCTTAAGCATTACTAGAGAATGGTCAGCTACTGCTAGGTTCAACACCCATCTTTGTCAGAACTGATGAGACAAATTTTGATGCTGTGCCAATAAGAAATTCTTAAAAATTATTTGCAAAACTGTTTCTTTTCTTAGTGCTTTAAAGGGGAAAAAAAAAAAGGATTCTGAGTCAGATATCAGGAACTTGGTAGAAAAGACGAGATGTAATAAAATCAGATGGTGGCTATTGAGTATTGACCACTGATCATATATAACAGCCGGCAGCGTCCTAGGTCCATAATTTTGACAACTTGCATAACCCAACAAAATATTATTCTAAATTACTAAATAGCATTGATTTGGTAAATTGTCAAACTTAAGACTTATAATCCTCTTTTTTTTTTCCTTTTCCAGTAAATTAAAAAAAAACCAATTAAGGAAAGGGGAAGAAATATACTACTAGTAGTAGAGTACCTTGAGAGAGGAGAGTTTAGGAGGGCCAAGGGGACCTTCAAGGCGGAACTCATGCATGACCCAATCAGTTTTTCTTCCCTTTGGTGCTCTCCCTTGATAGAACACCAAGGTTTTCCTCATCCCCACCAGGGTACCCTTGCGCAGCACCGGTCTGTCTTTTCCGGTGGCCTTCCAATATCCCGATAACGTAGCTCTGTTTGTTCTCAATCCAGTTGCATATTTCCGGTCACGCTGGCTGTAGAAATAATACTCCTTCCCCCCTACACACGCACTTTCTGCTCCAATCCATGCATCCATTGAAGATATGAGCAAATTAATCAACGAAGCAAAATATGGACATGAATCAAATATAAAAAGCGAGAATCGAGACAGGTAAAAGGAGAAATTAACTGACATCATAGCATGGGCAAGGATGTAACGGGGGACGAAAAATACCAGTTGCTAAAAGACACGTCGGGGAGTAAGTGCGGAAAAAGGAAAATATGGCATCACGACGACTAACTGTTTTTGGCGGAGAGCTGAGAAACCCACATGAACCCTGAAAATGATACCTCAACTTTGCAGTTTGCCCACTCCAATTATTACAGGTAGGAGCCAAAGTGTCAAAATCTCCAAAACCCACCCCATCCCTCGTCCACAGGCGTATGTGGAATGAATAACACGGGATTATCTATATCTTATAATGGACAGAAACATGGCAATTTGCTTGGAGTGCGGTATAGCTAGCTAGCTCAAATGATCAAATTTTTCTACCCATGTTCACGGATGTTCCTATCAGAATGAGATTGCCAAGCATGACCAGACACAGTTAAGTACTGTGCGATATGGACGGGATTAATTAGCACAGGGCTTTGAGTTCCTCTTATCAGTAACTATTTACGTCTCTGTGCGTGTGTGTATCTTTAACCTTCTTAAAGATGTTAGTCTTCCAATATTTCTACCTCAATTCCTACCTCTCTGTCTTCGTCCTTCCCCTCTAGTTACCACCAGCAGCCCTTATTGGTACAAAAGAGCAGTTAGAAGAAATAACCAGTAATACAAGAACAGAAGCGGTAATATTCCTGAAGACTTCAGAGTAAGACAAGACTCTTTGAGATCACCCCAGTACTACGTAGGGGAAAGAATTGCTCCCACATCATGATCTCGGGATAATGAAATCTTATTCCTCTAACTAAAGTGGCTAGTTTTTTTGGTGGACACAGCACACGCGTATGGTTGGTGTTTCATGTTAGTAAAAACCCCTGGACGTATAAAATTGTAGAAGATATCATGACTTTGGCTTTTGAATCCTTATCCCCAGTCACTATCACCATCTTTTGGTAAGGAAGTATCAGTACTACTTGTCAAGCTGAATAAACGCATCTTATGCAATACAAAAAAAGCTGTCAATTTCCCGGAAAAGGTGATTGAATGAGAAATCAGCGCTAAGGGAAGCGACTAAGCAAATGGACACACATCACTGGACACAATTAGTTTGCTAGAGCACGCATTGAAGAGCGCGGGAACACGTACTGTACTATTACTTTTTCTTTGATACAAATTTATGCAGTAATATGTTGTCTGACTAAATTTCTATTATTCTTGTGGATGAAACTATTCACCTTGGCAGCAAAAAAACTACTGTTGGGCTCTGTTGCTTGTACTATTTCTAAACGTGTCCCAAGAAATCAGTTACTATGCGTCTGCCTAACAAAACAAGAATAACAAGTTATGACAAGGTGCAAAAGCAGCAGGAAAGATATGGTCATATCTGAAACTTCATTTGCCTTATGCAACTAGCTAGTAGTATGTTGTTGGAAGGACATTGTTCTTAACAGGGTCACTTTGGCCAGGATTTTTAACTCCCAAAGCAAGATGGTCTGCTATCACGCGAGGTGCGTAACATTTATTGGTATTATTACGTGATTTTTCTTAGACCAATCCAGTCTTCACAAAGAGGACAATCCACTGCATCACTAGGTACTTCAACATTTCCTAAAGAAGTTGGAAGACTATAATAGCAGTCCTAATGCTAGCAACCCTCTCTGAGGCAAGAAAAAGAACTGACCATAACAAGTCGAAGTGCTGATCATGGGAATAATCAAGATCCTACTTTATACAGTTAATATTAAATATATCGTGAAACAGGAATCAGATGATGAAGGGTAATTAATGAGACAGTGGGTAAAGAATGGAACTGACCAGGAATATCCCAGGGTTCACACTTGTTGAGGTCAACCTCGATCATGAGCTGAGGTTGATCACAGCATGCTACCCTTTTCATCAAGTAATCACATATCAGCTCTTCATCTCTTGGGTGGAACCTGAACCCTGCTGGCAACTTTGCCTCCACCATGCTTAGATTCATCATCATCATCATCTTTTTTTTTTTTCTTTTTTTTTTTTTTTGGGTTTAACCCCTTAGAGGGAGATAGAGAAAGAGAGAAAGACGGGGGGTTTTCAGTAGAGAAGATGGTGCCAATATAGTGAGATATTAGTAGAAGAAGAATGCTGGATTTCTAACAAGATACCACCATCTATATTTATACAGATATTCAAGAGATAAAATATATGGACACCGGCTTTTGTCAATGGCTCGTGGGCATGTCTACTATCTAATTACTATTACCAGGATATATAGTCCTATTCGTTTTGCAAAAATATTCTAATATCTACTTGAATAAGCCAAGCGTAGAATCCAACTACCTCATTCTCTCTTCTCTCTCTCTCTCTCTCTTAAATTATATTAATAGCAGCCTAAGAGAGAGAGAGAGAGAGAGAGATCAAGTGGACGAGTCAAACTGCTATTCCGTGTAAGCGAGGTGTGTGAACTTCTATGAGGATTCTCTTCCTACGTGGGTTGATGACGTGGCTAGACCTCTGAGGTGTACTTCACCAGAGCAGGGGGCATTCTAGGGTTGCTTATTTCTCTCCAGTTTCCATGTCTTTGGGCAAAGGCAACCTTGGTTTTATTTTAATTTCAGGATCCAGACACACAACGAATGAGTTGATAGGTAAATTGAAGATTCGGATACGGTTTGAGTTCATTCCTCAACCACATTAAAGTTGAAATGTGTATCGTATACAAACCGAGCAACATTTTGTACTCCATGAGAATTGGGATGATTCCATTTGCAAACCAATACCTATTTAGCTAAACTACTTTAGAAGCCTCTAAACTGGTTTAATAGTCAAACTTTTGGCTCTTCAGCTATTCTAAATTTTAAATTAGTCCCTCAAGAACAAAAATTGTCAAATTATAATCCTTCGGACAAAATGATCAGCTCCAAATTAAATGGTGGAGATAGGCAGAGGGATCAAAACTTAACATTTTTTATAATTGGCGAGGGATCAGTTCAAAACTTAAAATTTGATGAGGGGTCAAGAAATTAATAACTGAAATAGTTTTAGGACTATTTATTACCCTGTCTATTTTACTGGAGAATCAGCATATAGATGGAAGAAATTCACCTACAGTAAAGATTTGAGTCCAAGATTTTTATGGTTTAAAAATTTCAATCCTTGAGTAGTAGACAAAAATCATGTTGGCTCTTCAGACCAAGACTATAGCATAAGGAATAGTAGTACAAGAAATTTTTAATTTGCCGGGATTAAAGTTTAAACGTACCGCTTGCAAGTGTCTAGCCCTGCAAAAACATGGGATGGAAATTTGAAGTAGTACTCCAATTTTGGACGACATACATAGTTTGGAACTTTGTGCAGCAGCATTAGAAGTAGTACTCCAAATCATCATTATACTAATCCGGAGCAGTTGAATAAACAGGAGCCCTTACGAAATTAATTAATTAGGCCCCATCTGATTGTTCTTTTATGGAAAGACTAAATGTAATGCGATTAATATATATCATTCAAAATACTTAGCGCGAGCGGTTGTCTTAATCGGATGAGTGTGATTTGATTATTTGTGGGACTGCAGAGGGAATATGTTCTCTAATGTGGGCAGTTGGAACTTGATTTTTTTTTGTTTTTTTCAGCTTTCTCGTCATGCATATTTCATTCCTCCCTGATGGTTAACATTTTGAAGAGATACAAGGTTAGTATCAAATCAAGAGTCTGTCTTCTCTGCTGCGTGCTGCCATATATACTATGATTCTTGGATTCTTATGAAGACAGCAGCCCCAATTTCACTAATTTTCACGTGGAGAGAAGAAAAAATAAAAATTAGGCAGATGAAGGTGAGGATCGATGCTACCGTAGGGACTGCAGAGGGTATAATTAAACTATTAAGATTGAAAGACAAACCGCACGGACGACGGAGTTCAGAGGACAAATGCACCATTTCACGAGCTGTGCAGATACGAGATGCATGCATTTTGATTTTGTAAAGGAAGGTTTTTATATCAAATTTTAGACATTCATCATCACCTTCGGCAACTCAACTACCGTGTATCTTAAACCTGCACAAACACCCCCCACCCCAGGAAAAAAAAAAAAAAAAAAAAAAAGAGTATAGATAGTGTATAATAGTAGAAAAACGATCCCAGGATGTGGGGGGGGTTAATTAGGTGGATTCAGCTCAACCATTAGGTCAGTCATTCTCGAATTGACTCAGGCATCCCAACAGTAGAGCAGAAGAAGTGCAAAATATATGGGCTGATTTCAATCCACTAGATCGTTTGCAGTTGCATTTTTGACCAGCAACTGGAAATATGGTACCACGAAACAATCCACAGCTTTTGGACAGGACATCCTGGTTTTGTTTGTTTAACGATTGAGTGATTAGGTTGACCACAACTTCTTCATTCAAATAATTGATGACGACTAGATACCGAGGCTACAGGTGCCACATTACACTTAATTTCATCGCTACGTACACGCTTGGAAAATTTTGACAGATAAAAAGGGACAGCTAGAATGATATGATATTGAGTAGATTCCCAGACGGTCTGTTAGAAATTTATTAGATATACTCTCTATTTTCTTAAGAAATAAATATCAGTCTTAAAATTTTGAGGGTAGCTCTAGATTGTAGCTAGGTCCCTTTGTTCCGGCCATTCAGGTGGTGTGGTAAAAAGTGCCAAGTAACTACTCATGAACAACTACGAATGCTAAAACTTTTACAGCAAAAGCCTCTGGGAGGTCTGATTCCTTAGGGTTCCTTCTTGGGCCAAAACATTTCTTATTATAAAACAGGGCGCTCGAATGCAAGAATATTTGTGAAAAATGCCCTCTCCGCTTGAGAACAATATCTCCCGGCTTGTAAAAAAGAAGAAATTATTATTAGTATATCCGTGGAGATGGCACTGCTGCTTTGCTGGGGTAGCTGCTTCGGTTGACTTCCCGCAGCGCCATTAACTGCTATCAAGAATGATACTACTATACTGACGTCTAGAATAAGCAAGTAATTCCCAGAATATATGAAGTCATCCAAAATACTCATCAATGCCGGGAACAGTTACTTCTAAGGCACTCAAATATTTTCCTTTATCATCTGAATACTCAGGTCCTGATTCTTAAGTGTAGGGGACAAAGGATTAATATCCATTTGCACGCCAAAAATTAATTAAACAAAAAAAACAAGGAACAGAGAAAGAAAGACTCCCAAAGTTAGGCCACTATCATGCATCGCAATAATACTGAAAATGAAATGTCTGGTGTAACTATCAAGACGTATAAGTACGTGTGTGCTACAGCTACGCATACACTGAGTGTATAATCAGTTGAAGGTGATGCAGCTTTTTTTTTTTTTTTGGTGGGTATCAGGAACCAGGTACTTTGAATCCAGCGATTTGTGTTGGTATTTTTAGAAGTGATGGCAACCGTTCAGCAGGGGTTTATCTATTTGTGAACAGTAATCTCATCTTCCCACGGGTCCGCCACTTTGAATTGAAATGGCAAGAATCACATACATGTAGTGACAGTATATACCAGTAGAGTAATGTCTATCCTGCAAAAGGACAAACATCATAGTCAGCTGTGACCTCGTGTGTACCATAACACTGCTGACATCTGTTGCTATTGCTCATCATCCAAAGAAAAGGAAAAAAACTACTTCATTACTCATTATTAGGTAAGTACGTTGCCTTAACCCACAATAAAGACTTGAGGAAAACGAGAAAATTTTCAGGAAAAATGATAAAAAAAAAAAAAGGAAGTGTACAATTACAAGCAGCGAAGAGGGCATTTGGGCATTGAATAACATTTCTTTCTATAACTAAGATATGACCTGAACAAGGAACTTTCATTCCTGGAAGAACATTTTTATAATTAAAAAAAAAAAAAATGGTAGTCGTCGCAGTACTATGTAACTGTCGTGCTCTTTACCATGTCAAATTTGTCCAGCTGTTTATATTATGTTCCAATTTGCTTATCAAATTATCATCGGGGTCCGTAGGACTAAGTTGATATTCATGTTAAAACATTTTTCAAACACCCAGAAATTGTTTGGAGTAAGAGCCTTTGGACGGGTCAGGATTGTTAGGTGATGAATTGAACATAAGAAAACTCAAGTGTCTCCACGACCGCGGCATCGTGGCATGAATGCAAGTGGAGCATTAGATTTCAACATATAAAGGCTCTTCGAAGTCTTCTTCTTCTTCTTCTTCCTTCTTCTTCTTCTTTTCCCCAACTTCAAGCTGCATTGTAAAACTTGGAATTGCATCAGCAATTTAGCGCATATTAAGGAAGTAAAGAAGCTAATCTAGTTGCACAGGCATTAATTAAGGGTCAGTGGAATGATTATGTCAGTGCTTATCACAATCTTCGCTTCCAAGAATATTCCTTCGCAACCTCTAGTTCAGCATGGCATCAGGATGACATCGGAAACCTTCCTGCTCTTCCAAGAGTTACTTCCAAACAACCGTCAGTGTCATTTGCCAGCTTCATCCGTTTGAGACTTGAGACCTAATCTAGAAAAGGAAAGCACTGCGGCAGTTGGAACAATTATCAGAAAGTCCAGTCTTCTGGCTTCCGTACTCAAATGGGGTTCAGTTCTTTTGTTAATTACAGACATTATAGGCGCCTGGAATTAGTCTTCCTATAGTTCAGCTCCTGGGAAATTCTAGTTTTACCACCTTTACATCAGCATACAAGGGGCCATTCAAACACCTCAAGTCCACATGTGAACTTATTGGGAGAAATGAATAATGCAAGGAGCAGCATGAGCTATACATGCAAGCTGCAAAGACTTTCAAGCCCTCAAGACAGGAAACATATAATCTCACATAAGTTCAAGCGTCCGGGTACTTGTTTGGGTTTTTTGGTCCTAGTCATACTCGTATAGTTGCTTGTGAAGTATAATGGAAAAATACAACTATACCTGTCAAATACAACGGAAAAAACACCAGAGATAAAAGAGGAAAGAAGAGAGAAAAGGAGGGCTCAAATGCCAAGTTTGAACACATGCAAGCAGTACAATTTATGTGGATTATTCAGATTAGAGTTAGTCGAGGTAGCAGTGACTGGAGCCGCCAGTGTCTCACCAAAGAATGTCACCTGTACGTACTTCAATCTGTCATTAAAGGCCTGCTAACAAGATATTAATACAACCTAATGGTGTCAGTATCACCACCAAAACCACTTGTTTAGTGCTCTGATAGCATGACACGAGACTGAGGCAATTCCACACACCAACTTAACTGGGGTCACTCGGTCTCGGGCCACACAAACGCAAACCTTTGTAGCTTGCTTTTCCTCTTCAAACCAGCTTGTCATCCTCAAGAGCAAATGATTTCAATTGACCTCATAAGAAGCAAAGGATACAGTTCAAAATCACGATTTAGGTTTCCAAATGTCCAAGCAACACCTATCGGTAAATCCTCATTTCCAGCCCTACACGAGAAAGTACATATACAACTTTAATGATGCATTATCCCACAGGTATATAACATTAGTAGCTCAAGATGACTCAAGGAACTAATCGGTGGTTTAACTCCCTACAATCTACCAAGGCATCATCATCCCTTTTTCTTGGCAATTAAAGCGACGTTCCTTGGGGATAATACAGGATCAAATATAGGTAACATGACTGCTTCTACAATACTGCCTTGCTCCTGGAGGAACAACAATCTATCAAGCAGAATAATAGTTTCCAGAACGGGTCCCAAAGCAGCACGAAGAGACCAGTAAGGTCCAATCAATACCTGGAACAAATTGGCAGTTTGCAAGACATAAATAAGCTTATACATCAGGTAGAAACAAAAGGCACAAAAGAGCCTCACTGCAAATATAGGTTCCCATCTCTGGTAAATGTAGTTTGTGCGAAGGAATCGGTCCTATTAGGTTTAGGATCCCTTCAGTTCTCCAAACATTTACATAATGCTCATTACTGAAGGCAAGTGAAAGATTGATAGTCATGGTAAAGTTTTGGAAGCATTATTTCTAGTTCTCTGTCCAAAACTCAAGCTCTAAACATGATGCCATGAGGATAATAATTCTCTTTCTCCTTCTTTAATATCTTATCTTCAACTTCATTCATTATGGCAAAAATTTCCTCATTTGTAGGCAAAGTATTCATAATTATAAACAACATTGAGTTTTCAAATCAGCTTCAAGTGTTCAGCATGTGTATATGGTATGCACCAAGAATACTCTTTATGCTAGTTGTTTCCAGCCAAAGATTGAGCCGGGGTACTTCTCCTCCATCAGAAAAGCTATAGCCAATGCCTCAATTAATGGTAGCAAATCAGCCATATGTCCAGTGCCTTTCTCAGTCTTTTGGTGAGGCCAAGATCCACATGGGCCAATTCTGTGCTTAAAAAGTTTTGTATTCATGATGGGAAAAAAGAAAAATGGCTGTTCAACTACTGACCAGGAATCAAGAAGTTGTACCTTTGGCACACAACCAAGTGCCAGACATCCTTTCTCTAGCAGAGAATTTACAAGCAATGATGCCCAGCCTGTATATAGGAAACATATCTAATTTCCTCTATGTTTTCTTTTTTTTTTTTTTTTTTTAAACATATATATGTCCACTGCATTTAACTTTTATTAAGCAGATTTAGATATGTGATATGTACCAGAAGAAAATGTGACAGTTGCTTAGGAGTTGAAGTTCGTTAAAGTTCTTAGTCGTCTCACATAAAGAAAATTTTCCAGTGACTGTATCTAAGATATTTATAGTATCACAGGATATTAAGAAAATATGAGAAGGTAGAAGAGCAACTTACAGAAAAAGGTTCTGTTTCCTCCCACACTTTTTGAAGTTCAATGTCTGACAAATAATGGAGGCCAAGACGGTTTAGTCCAGAGTGGCAAAATTCCACAAACAGTGAGAATCTGTTGAAAGAACTAGTCTCTTCGTTCATGAAATTCTCACAAGAAGATTCACAGGAAAAGCCATCAATATCACATGAACCTGCAACTGGACATCATTTAATTACCAAGTGAAACTACAAGCATCTAACCAGAATACTTCTATATCTTGCTTAATCACCCAAAAGCTTCTCCAGTGTGAAAATTTTCAACCATGATAAACTGTAATCAGCTCAGGCACATCATTATTAGTCTACTCTACTTAATGCAGCAAGCGTTTTCGCACTACAAGCACTAGAATACTCACACTGACTGCTTCAATAATATTTGGCGAACGCATGCACATGTAAGAGGATGTATTTCTCAAAAGGAAAATGGAGAATGAGTTAAACTTAAAATGAGTATCACTAACCTAGTTTACCATTGTTCTGAGTATTTCTGCTCTCAGTACAAGCAAAGGCAGGCCAACTTCCTTCCTTAGAGATGTTTGTAGATGAGGAAGCTGAAGAGAATTCAGTCTCTTCATAGTTCAGATTAGACTCCAGGAGCTTCTGGTGCTGTTGGCGGCGTAAAGCTTTCCCTTGACGCCCTATGGAGGGACTTTCCATCAACAATTGTGGATAATATTGTGAAAGAACCTGCAAAATGACATATCTATAAGCAACGGAACTCAGTAACTGATAAATGAGATTTACAGTGCAACCACCAAGATTGGGTACAGTAAGCTAGAGAATTACTAGATCACTTGCTGCAAAAGAAAAAACAGAAGAAAACTTTTAAAAAGCAAGTACCATCTGGAAAGCAGCACGAAAAGCATGCAACTCAAAATTATGAAGGCCAGCAAATTCTCCCAAGCATTTCCACCTTTCTGCACTCTAATAAAGGAATTGAAAGTAAAAAGTATGAGTAATGCAGAACATTGGAGAAAACAACTTCATGGAAGTTATAAAAAGGATATGCATAAACCTGACAAGCAAGATCACGCGCACTTCTCCCTAGTGCAAAGCCTGTAAATTTAACACCTTTACTCATTGGAAACCCGCAGACAGAAGAAGTTTCATTACTATCATCCTCGGACAATAAGTTGTAGCAACACCCAATGCTAATGACTGACTTAACTTGGTCACACACTAAGAATGTCCTTGTCACACAAAAAAATTAAGTCAAACAAAACACACATAATATAAATATTCAAGGATCATAACAAAATTAAGTCTGACTGATTTCGCACAATGAAAACCTACAGAAAAGGACTAACAGGAGATATAAGGAGAATGCTCCATCTCTAATTAAGTCTCAACACTTTCATATTCTTTTTTCCTTCAAATCTTTGATATTCAGAAAAGAAAAAAAATGAGAAGCACACCTTAGCATTGTCACTGAAAGATCACCACAGGCATGAAGTCCAGCAAGAACCAATGAAGATCTGCAAAACACATCAGAGGTAGAAGGCAATTCACTCTCATGAGGTCCTTCACGTTGTTCAGACATAATCTTGCTTATTACATTTGGCTTCTTCGCATGCTCCCCCAGAATAAAGGAATCACTCAAGGTATTCAACATATTAGCAGACAGAACCTGGCATGTTACTGTCTTTGGGATGCTCAACTCTCTGCTTTCCAATCTGGCAATAGAATGAAACTTTGAGAAATGCAAACAACAGACAAATTATTTTCAATCATCAGACAGCTTTTAAGATGGATTTATTATATAGACCTCCTTTCCCCAGCAGGCCTGTCAGCATAATAGGCTTAACATATAATCAAGTTGAGCACCAGGCATGCCATGACCTAACCAGCCATATCCATAGGAAAATCAACACATACTACCTAGATAGTTGAGAACCTATTCCAAAAACATTTCTACAGAATGAGAAAGTTGTGTCTAGTGATGATGCCCATTACCCTTTTGGTGGACACAAATTCCCAAGACAACAGAAGATTGTATGCTTGGTGGCCTCTAAGACCCATGAATAATATCTGGTTCATATTGGAATAAATGCATATCATCATAAGAGAATTTGATAAATGAAGCTATCTAAGATACTGAAAAGCTTCACATATGGCTGAAAGCAAATGAAGAGGAAACCTAAAGCTCGTCAACATAATACAGAAATGCAACACCAGGTGCAGAAAATTTCGACAATTTGACAACCTACCCCAATTTGCGCATCTTAGAAGCATAATACTTTCTAACTCGCTCAGCTCTTGCATCAGTAACTTTCCCGTGATGCAAACAGGCATCAATTGCATACACAGAAAGCCCATGTTGGAAGGAAAGTACTTGTGCCAGATAACCCTAGGGAATGAATGACCAAGATGTGAGAAAAGTAGTTTACAGACAATTACTTCTTTTTTAATAATCTTGAATCTAAAGAATAGCTCCAAGATAGAAAATTAAACAAAAGCCTCCCTCTGCTAGATAAAAGAATTCAGATCAAGTACAACTTCAGAAAAAAACTTGTTCACACTTTTTATTGCAATGAAATAATTTTCATAATTAAACCCCGTTATGACACATCCTCAACTGGCCTTTTCGCTTCAATGATCACATATCCATCTAGTTCTTAGTTGTTTTGAACAAAAAGATCCAGCTGCAAGAGATTTTTTATTTTTCATCCTTTTGGCTTCCAGCAGATCAATAGCAGGAAAGTATATTAACTTTTTGAAGCATGTTTCTGCTCTACTCATGCTAGACAATATTCCCAAACATGGACAATAATAACAGTACAAAAGGAATGGCACCTGTCCAGCACCAACATCAACTACTATAGTGGATCCAATATTCCTTGCAACTGAGCTAACTACTGCAGCAAGAACTTCAATCTGCTCGCAAGAAATAACATTACCCATGAGTTAGCCCTCCAACTTCTACAAGCCAAACAATGATGCCATACATCAAAAATCAGCAAAAACAGATACGAGAAAATGTGATATGCATATTGATGGAAAATTTTGAATCAACTTGTGTAAGAGTACATTTTGAAGTTTTTAAACAACATCAAATATGTATTACAAAATATCCTGAAGGAAAACAGAAAATCATTCTGAATTGAAAGCTACTGAGCAAACAATATTTCAACCTTAACTAATAGTATTAAATTCTTTGTTTTGAAGCTTCATCATAAACAATAAGCCAATGATTTCTTCAAAATACACAATAATACTACAGAGGTTATGCAAAATTCAAGTATGGCAAATTCCTAGAGTACCATTCTTAGCAGAAGAGTCACCAGATAGTTTCTCAAAATTATGACATTATTATTAGCGTAAACAAGAGTTAGTGATGGAATAGAGCCCCACACAACATAACCGTTAAATATGCCTAAAGATAAACGAAGTAGATGGGTAGAAAACTGGATGCAACTAAAATAGAAACAAAAGAGAAACTGGAGATAAAGACTGAAAACTGCATTTGCCTACTTCATGTTTTTTCTTACGATTCATGCCTTGAGCCAGAACATTATTCAATGAAGTTATATCCAGACCAGGAAATTCCTGCAAGAAACACAGAAATAATGCTTTAGCATATACTTTTCTCCTAACAATAATTACAAGGGGTGTCAAATTGGAGTAACAAAAGTTCCTAAAATTCGGTCTCATGATGAAGCACTGCTAGCATTGTATATCCGCATCTAGAAGATCTCTTTCCTTGATAATTATTTCCATATTGGAGTATAGTCTCTTGTACAGCAGTAGCAAAATCTACTATCCCATTACGTCATATTTATTTTAACCCCAAAATGAAAAAAAATGTCACACTTAACTCGAACAAGTACCCCCAAAACGTAATGTGCAATAAAAGTATGTATAAGAAAATGAGAAGCAAACGAGCTAAAACATGCAGAAACCTGAACACAGCTAAAAAGAAATTTTAAAGAAATACCAATTTAATAATGCAGTTTAAAAAATTAGCTTCAGAATGAATAAAGCAAGAAAAGTAGGATGCATATTTAGTTAAGTTAAAATATAGTAGTAGTAGTAGTAGTAAGTAGGCAAGGAACAATTAGCACAAGATGATAAAGATACCTGGAGCAAATTTGCTTGGTGACGAGGAAAAGAAAGAGACTTTAAAGTGAGCACGAATTCCTTGAGGGAAGCAGGCCAGTGATCCTGCCCACAAGTCCACAACCAACCAATACACTCACTCCATCATTACTACTAAATACTAGCTTAAAGAAGAAGAAAATAAGGCTCACTCAATTTTGTCGTGTAAAAAGAAAAAAAATAAAGAGATATAGGGAGTTACGTGAACGAGACCGGAGGGAATACGGAGGAGATTTTGGATGGGATCCTTGGAAAGGCAATCCATCCAGTCCTTGGGGACGGCTTCCCAGAGGCTGTCCCTGAAGAAATTGACGACATGGGCATCGATCAAGAATCTGTAGGGCTCAATGAATTCGATGGTTGCGTTAATCCACTCTAGGGTTTCACTTGCTGTCTTGCACGAAAACACTCTCTTGCCGCTGCCGGTGCTCATTTTCTCCGTCCGCCGCCGGACATACCAGCTGCGGCAGAACCAGAAATAAGTAACTAAATCTCGCTTGATCCATTCTTTTTGGGCTATTGGGTTTGATGCTTTTGATTCCTGGGCCACAACCCATTCCTCCGTGATCGGGCTTCATTTCTAGAGAATACCAAGCCTTTCCAAAAATTTCCCACGACCCGTCCCTCCGGGGCGCCCCGGGGGGGTGTTCAACAAAATTGGTTGGAGTATGTTAGCCAATTGATCATGAGGTGAAGTTGATACTTTGACTGTCCAGGCCTCCCTCTCCTCGTTCCCCGTGACCAATTGGTCCCCGTTGTAATGATATTTTACCCCCAACACAAATGTATAGGCTGACGATCACATTTTGCTGCTGTATCCGATGTTTTAAAACTCGGACCAGCCGGTGAACCGGTGACATAACCGGTTCGCGGTTCAACCTGTCCTACCGGTCCGACCGGCCTGTTCATTTTTTTTTTTTTTTTTTTTGGCATCTGGGCAGTGGCCCAATGGGCACCCAGTACCAGCAGCTATTAATGATATTTTCAAATTTTTTGAGGGGAAAAAAGTTTAAATCCAATAACTTTGAATACATTAATCCAAAAGTACTTTATCTTGAAGTGTCTTTTAAAATTTTCTTAATAACATGAAAATTGAACATAAATTTTCTGAAAATTGATAAATGTAATTTCTTTCAACCATACAAAAAAAAAAAAAAACAAAAGCCTGAAAAAATTTGAAATATTAGATACATCTTTAACCGAAAATTGGGAAAACAAAAAAAAAAGAAAACCAACATCAATAAATGAAAAGAATTCAAAGTTTCAAATTAAATACAAAAACTCCACATACAGAAAATAAATAAAAGAAAGAAAACTTGTATAGATTATGTTAAAGTTGTGGAAGAAAACTTCAAGAGATTAAACTAAATACATGGAGATTTAAAAAATGGTAAGAGAGAGAGGAGGTGGAGATGAGAAGAGGGAAGATTAGAGTTTGTACAGGAAATTTATTGTAGTAACCCTAAAAACTAGTGATTAAAAGAGAAATGATTGAGGTGAAATTGGAAGGATGCAAGATTGAATCATCTGATGGTGGAATTTAGTAACTCTAAAAATTAGTGATTAAAAGAGGATTAATGGAGGTAAAATTAGAAAGAATGCAATATTGAATTCTTTGAATGTGGAACTTAGTAACATTAAAAACTAGTGATTAAAAAAGGAATGATAGAGATGAAATTGAAAATGATGCAAAATTAAAACCTTTGAACGTGGAAATAAAAAGAGGCATAGATGGGTAAATGGAAGTTTCATTTTTTATTTTACTTTTCATTAGTTTTATAAATTTTTATACTCACATAACTTCAAAAATACTTGTTAGTGTGGTGGTTAAGACACTTGTGTCTTATATATGAGGTCCCAAAATCAAATCTTACTACCACTACATTTAATCTTTTCAAAAAATGAAAAAAACTAAAAAACCGCATGTTCACGGTTTGACCGATTCACACGGTTCACGGTTCTTGACCACTCTCCGGGTTTTATACAGAACCGGACCGGTGGCATGATCGGTTTGCGGTTCAACCAGTCAAACCGGCTGGTCCGGTCCGGTTCTGAAAACATTGGTTGTATCAACCTTAAAAGGTCTCACATTGATGGTCACATTTTTCTTTTTTTTTTTTTTTTGTTACTCGTCAATATTCTACTCCTACAACTATACCTGGGGGAGATCCAACTGGGTCATGGAGGGGAGAGGGGCCAGAGAGGACTAAATCCACTTCTGGACCAAACGAGTGTCCTACGATACCCATTTAAATTTGAGAAGAAATTGGTGCACTTAGACATCTTGAAATGTATGAGGGGGGAATCGATCCCTCCACCTACACTCAGAACAAATGCTCTGGTGACCAATTGGGCTAACCTAGTTGGTTTGAGTTTACTCAACATTGAACAATTTTCATTGTACTCTTTTAACTCCTCAACAATATACTATCGCAAAAAAATCTCAAAATTATATATAGTGTTATGTTTAGAAACTTCGGTCAAAGTTAGACGTTAATACCAATGGAATAAGGGCCAAAAGTGTATAAAATGTCCTTAAACTATTCCCATTACTAAGTTTTGGTTTCTAATTTAAATTTTGTCTTAGAGTAACTCCTAAACAATTAAAAGTGTATACCTTTATTCCTTCCGACAGTTTTAGTCATAAGTGCAATCGGAGCCAAGTAACATTTTTTGTCCAACCACTTAATATAACCATTGAAACCAAAGTCAAAAGGTTAAAAGAAGAATACACTTCATTAATCCTTTTGGATTCTTCTTCTTAGGTATGAGTTTGATTTGCCGAAAAAAAAAAGTTATTAGAAGTATTTTTGAAAGGAATTTATTGAAAGTTAGAATAAAAGAAGTTACTGGAAGTTGTTGAAATTGAATAAGTATTATTAGGGTGTTTGTGATGATTATACATATAAATCTATACTAGGAGGTAAAATTGAAATAACAAATAATAACAAAAATTGTAACACCAAAGCAAAACTCATGCATACAATAATATATAATCTTTCAACTTTTATATTATATTCTCTCAAAATTTTGATTTCCCTGCTTTCTCCCCTTAAATAATTTTTTTCTATTCCTGTATCATATATTGGAGACTTTTGATTAAATTCTATTACTCTTCATTACTTTTTTCTAGATTGAAAATTTCCAAGTTTTATGTACTATATCTGTCTCAAAATTTTAATTTCCTCCTTTCTTCTCTTAAATACATTTTCTTTAGTATCAAATACCAGAGACATTTGATTAAAGCTTATTACTCTTCATACTCTTTTCTAAACATTAACAAGTTAATTACTAAAATGATACATTGACTATAATTCATTTGTAAGACAAAAATTGCTTCAACTAAAATTTTATACTTGAAAGCTAAAACTGAATAAAAATAGAATTTTATGCTTGAAACTTGAAAGTTTTGTTGATTACTAGCTAAATGCATATTGTCCTAATTCATTAAAGTAATTAATCATTCAATAGCTCATTAAAAATTATATGAAGTTTTGTCATAATGAACATTTCATAATATCCGTGGTATCATTTTCTAAACTCGTATCTGTTACAGAAAATGTCATCAACTAAGGCGCAACAAAACTTACTTCACCGTCCAACGGTAAAATTCACTTGTTCATATAATACCAATAATGGAATGTAGAATGTTTCTGTATTATAAGTTAATGAAATACTATATTTAATTTAAAAATTTATTCTTTTAGTAATTTACCAGTTCAACCACTCACTTAATGATTGAACCAGTAACTTATTGATCCACCCTTTTGCCGGATTCTTGTCCGAACCAGATTTAATAACTATGGCTATGAATTAAAGGTGTCAAAATGAGTGATTTTGGTAGGTTTGGAAAAGTTATAATTGGGTCAATCCATTTATACCCATTTGAATAGATGCGTACATGTACCCATTTATATTATTTAATAAATTTTCTTCTGTTTTAATTTTTTTATACATCGTTTGACAAGAAATAACAATATTTTATTATTATCAGCTTAGTAGAAAATTCAAATTTATCTCATTAACCTCACTAAAATGTGAGTTAAATATATAATTATTTTTTGAATGGACATAAATGGATGAGTCAAATCAACTTACTATCAACCAACTAAACGGGTTTAATTAAGTGCCCATTTAGAACTATTCAAAGTTAATGGATGTATTATTAGAGGATGGGTTTGGAATGTCAACTTAATTGAATTGTGATTGACACGTCTAATTATGATAGGCTCAGATCACGCCAACAACGTGCACGTGGTAATGAAGAACAAAGTAGCGTAGTCCAATAGATTTCACATCGTAATGCTCCTGGCACTTGTTCAAAACAAAAACAAAGCAGTAGTACTTCCCAGCAAGGACGGTATAGATGAGATGGAATAAGCCTACTTGCTTCAGACTTTTTAATATTGTGTCGAGTACGTCCACAGGTACTTTTCAAGAACTAGCACCGCTATTTTTACTATTTTTATTTTTTTCACAAAAAATGAAAATAAGAACAATAAACTCTTTCATCCGATCGATCGGTTGTGCCAGATTCTATTTAATAAAGTCGGATGTAGGGAGGATATTTTCCTGCACTATTGCCTCCATTGCCTTTAATTCTCAGCAAAGCATTGGTGCTTCGATGCCGCCGTAGCCTCGGAAGGTCTCCCCGTAGCTACAGCTTCGTCCCTAAAAGCTTTGTTCGCGTTGATAGCATATGCTCTAATGCTAATGTGCTGGTTGGAAGATAGTATTGTCGAGCTCTTTGGGGCAGAGGTCAACAAGAAGACCAGCAGCAAGCAAACAAGTCGAGTTATAGGACGGGGCTTGATCCCCCGACGTAATTCAGATGCTTAAGTTAGTAAAGAAGTAAGAGAGAAAGTACTATGTCTTTTTCTAAGACGCAGAGGAGAGAGACAAGTACCCGAAAATAGGATATTTATAGAGAAAATGATGGTACTGTTTCTCAAACTGTGAACCCTTCTATTGTAGCCGACCTACCAGTGTAGAGCGCAATAGGTTCTCTAAATATATTGAGGTTACATCAATCATATCATAATTACCGAATCTCATAAAAGTCTTTTCGAACTATACTCACGGAGTGAATTATATCAATCATATCATAATTACCGAGTCTCAAGAAAGTCTTTCCGAACTATACTCACGGAGTGAATACAAGTTTGACCGGTGTATCATGGCCGAGAATTCTACAGCTACTACTTGCCAAGCACACTAGGACAGTGAAGCCTCCCGCCCCCAACCTCGTCCTCCTCTAACGCTACTACTTGCTAAGCACACGAGGATGGTAAAAGCCTCCTCCTCCTCCTACTCCTCCTTTCCCTTTCTCATTATCAATACAGGTGGAGACAGAGCAGTGGGTCAATATATTTCTTGTTGTTTATTGTGCTGACAAAAAAAAAGAAGAACTTTTCCAATTTTTTTGTTGGACAATCTTCGTCTTCTGTATGGATGATTCAGGAGTCTAACAACGGAAAAGAAATGTGTGGAATACAAACCAGGAAATAAAAAGAATTGGAAAAAAATTTGTGTCAACCCAAACCAACCTCTACAAGTGATACATGATTTGTGTTTCTTTCCTTTTCGATCTCTGCTTTACTAATTTGCTTCATCAAAAAACCCGCCACCTCTTGGCAAGAGATAAAAGCGTAATTAGGTGAAAACAAAAGGCCTGCGTAAAATATCTGGGAAGGCATGACGCAAATAAGTAGTTGACACATATCACCCAAACTTACTAGAGCTAAAAACTAATAAAATTTAACAGGATTGGCCCAATACATATTGCATTTATGTTACTCTAAAAAAAGGGATCAATGACAAAGATGAGATGTATTGAAAGTTGAATCAAACTTTCGTGCATTTTTGCTCAAGAAACTTGTGCCTTTTCAAGTTGTTTTAAAACTATCCATAGAGAAGACTCAACAGATGACTTTCATCTTAGATAAGTTTTGGTCCGGTATCTCGTGCGCATCAATACTAACTAGTTAGCTAGTTACGCTGGAAATATATGCATCAGCCGAGGAAGTAATGGGAGATTAGTCAGTGGGTTGTGATTGTAGGAATAATATGGACCCCCAAAAACCCAAAAAAAAAAAAAAAAACCCTCATATGCAACAGCCAACAGGGGCTGTCACATGACAACTGACTGAGGAAACAAGAGACAGAGGGAAGGGCAAATGGAGACACAGAGAGAAAGATTCAAATCAAACTAAATACCTGTCCTGTTAACGCAAAATGCCCTGAGATGAAAATTGACAGGAGAGGAGAGGAGATGGCCGGAGGGAGGGGGTAGGGTATTGCGACTGTGGTGATGTGGGCTAGAGATTTAGAGCAAGGGGGACCTCTACTGAGCCACAGTAGCCTCCTCCTGCTACTGCTGGCTGCTACTGTAACGCCCATGAGTCATGACCATCGACAAACAAAAGATGAGGCCAAAGCCACTACTGCTCCTCCTCCTCCTCTAACCCAATAATACCCATGAGCAAACATGTGCCACAAATCATAAATGTTCCAAACATTGTCTATCCATAGTTCTGTCTTCTGCAACAAATTCACTTGTTTCACTGTTTCTTTTTTCTCCCTTTCACACTAGAATATTCAAGTGAATTTAGAGGGACATCAAAATCTCTGAATCTTTGCAATGCAAAATTTCAGTTTTAGTCCCAAATATTGGGGCAATTCAGATCATCTGTCCAGGTTTATTGTCCAAATTCTGTGTTCAATTTAAAACCACATCGTTTTATTAAGTTGTAAGTCAGCAGTTTTATTAAATAAAACACGCCAGTAGTTTTGTGTTTTATTAAATAAAACAATGCCGTTTTAAATTAAACACGGAATTTAGATAGGAAATGTGGACGGAGGATCCAAAGTGATGTTCGGGATGCGAGTGCTCCCGGTTTCTAAAGTTTGGGCGAAAATAAAAATAGTTTCAAATGTTTCAATATGTAAACATATTTCATTTTATTGACTGATTTTTACAAATTGCTACTCAATCTGGTCACGTGTTGTTACGTTGTGATGATTAACTTTTTCCAAAAAAATTATTGACTATAATATATAGTATAAGGGGATTAATTACTTACGTATTGATCATGTCTTTAGTTCAAAAATGCGAAAATTTGATCAACAAAAATAAATTAGTCACACGAGTGATTACTGACGTCTAGCAACAAAAATAAATTACAGATCACGTGAGTAATTACTCATATGATCAACATCTGACTAATTGGTCATCTTTCATTATAGATTATGGCTAGTAATATTTATCAATTTTTAAATTGTTCAAAAAATTAAATGCCAGCACTGATTCTAGTAGTAATTGGTCAAAATTAGCTACTAAGATTAAATTTACATGAAAACTGAAACACTTAGGTCTACATTTGCTTTCATCCAAACTTTAGGGACTAAAAGTGCTCATATCTCAAACATATGAAACCAAAGCTGCAATTCTCTCATCTTTGCAATGCAGTTTTTTTTTTTTTTTTTAAATGCAAGTTGGCCTGTTAATACCCATAAATTCTTCAAATGTATGTGTATCAGGGTTAATTTCATTTTACATCCTTTAACTATATCTCAATTTTCAATTTGATTATTAAACCATAAATTAGGACACTTTAAGTAAAAATATTAATGAAATCTCCAAAATTAACGAAACATATTCTAAGGGCATAGAAAGAAAATCAGATTAACCAACAACCCAAAATTTTTAAAAAAAAAAAAATTAGAGAAAAAAGGAGATTCAGAATCAATTAGTGAGAATCGGTGTCTAGTTTAGGGACTAAAATGCCCAAATTTAGAATTTAAGAACTAAAATGAGAATCAAGGTATAGTTTAGAAAGTAAAGTTAAAGTGGGAATTAAGTTATAGTTGAAGGGTGCAAAGTGAAACTAGTCATGGTACTAATTAATCTCTAGAAGGTACATATGTATCAACTGTATTGCACTGTTTCATTAGCTGAATATGGTAACAATTTATTAGTTTGATGTTAAGATCTGGAATTCCTAAGATGCACATTACATTTTCTTTTCTTTTCTTTTATTATTATTATTATTGTTCTGTTCAGAGTGCTTCTTGTCTCTGTTTCGGAGTTGAAAGCACTTGCAGAGGCACAAGTGGGCAAGAAAGAAAGAAAGAAAGAAAGAAAGAAAGAAAATGGAGTTGATGATGAATCTCGTAGCAAAAATGGAAGTAAATAAAGGGGCATATCTGCTTAGCAGGGACGTGTTGTAGATATGATGAGAAGGATCTTTTTTGTTGGCATCTGAGGAATTCCAGTCTGAAAATAGTAAAAATTGGTTTTGGGTAGGAAGAGATGTGAGAGGAGAGAGGTGGATGGGTCTGTCCACTCAAGAGTCACGACCATAACAAGAAACAGAGCTTGAGACAGGAGAGAGAGAGAGAGAGAGAGAGATGCTCAAGTAGGTAGCTGGCCACATACACATACAGCTTTGGAATATATTTGTCTTCATTCAATTTCAATCGCTGGCTTTAAATTAATAGGACTACCGACTACCCAAACTTATTTGTAGCCATAGACAGCACAGGAACAGGAGGATCTCCCTCCTCCTCCCTGCCCACATGCACATCGCACTGATTAAGATTTATTTGCACAATTGACTGCTTTTGATTCCGCCTTAAATCTCTTGCGAGACTGTTAGGCCACCAGCAAATGCAGGTTATATATATATATCTTGAGTATTGTTATTATGTATACAAAAGCAATTTTTGATTGTGTATTGTTACTTATCCCTAGAGCCGGAGACAATACACTGTACAAAGTAGAATAAAAATGGAAAAGGAGAGTAGAATGCTCTAAGTTTAAGCTGACTGGCTTCTGGATTATTCTTGTTAAAGACAACATCCATCTGCCCATACATACATACATACACACACATATCTCTCTCTGATTGATGAATTTATTTGCAATTACTACTATGGCTACAAATCACTACTAGTACTATACTATATATATCTGCGCTGCGTGAGTGGCAGCTGGAGCCTCCCCGTTGGGAGATAGGCAACTCACAAGTGAGCAAAACCGTAAGGTTCCAAATTCCCAAACAAACAAAACGACTCCACACTGTATTATGTGAACTCACTCTCTCTATCTTTCTCCCTAATTCCAAAATGTTGAAAATGGAAGAACAAAAATCATGTGCAGAGCTCTCAAATTGTTTTTCGTAGACGGGCAAGATGATGATGCTTCTGTGCTTTTCTCCAAATAATTACTGCCTCAAGAAATTTCAATTCAACATGCATTCCTCGACATTTGACCGGCATGTTGCTGCTGCTGCTAACCACATTTATACGTCTGTCTCCAACACCTCAGCATAAACAAAACAACTTCGCATTAGACCACAATCATTTAGACAGAGTTTTTTTTTTTTCTCCTTTTGGTCGCTGTCGTTTGATCGACTAGGGGAACGTGTTTGAGAAGCAAGCCTAAACTGCAACTAATATATATCATCCATTAGATCACAGTCGTTTAGTTGTATCTGTTATATTATTGCTCCACCATCACTAATCTAAAGACTTTATAAGAACATGTTTAGCAGTAGCACCTGAAAGTTTAACCTTGTACAGTTGTACTAGTAATCAGGAAAAAAAAAAAAAAAATTGCTAGAGGGGAAATGGCCAAATTGGCCACTGGCGGGAAAAGGGAAAGAAGGGAGCAAAATATGGGATGCATTAGCAGTTCCAAAAATAAAACCGTCTCGACAGAGAGGACGCCCCCGGCCCCGTCGTCGAAGAATTGTAACCAATTCCCCAGAACGGGATAAAAAGGACGAGCAAATACGGGTAGCCCGGGAAGCAACTTCTGATCAAAAAACTCATCATTCAAATCATGAGCAGATATAGCTAGATTGTGAGAGATATAGATGAACAAATACGTCTACTACTCAGGACAAAAGGCAGAGAAATCAAGTAAACAAATAGTAGTAGTTGGATCCGTCGGCGACGGCAATTGGGCAAGGAGCTCGAAGACGGCATAGAAGTAACCCAACTGCATTCAGTGGCCCACCCCCCGAGGGAGGAAAATTTTGATTTAGGAACCGATTAATGTTAGAAAGTAGCATTACTAAACAGATATTTATAAATTTTGATCAAGTGTTCATCTCTGAACACATATTCCTGTTTTAAGACGCGCGCGCGCACACACACACACGTATCCAGTCCATCTGAAGTAGATGTGTCAGAACGATTCAACGTGTGCAGTTTATTTGGAATAAAAACAACCCTTTTCTATATCCAAAGATTCGGAAAATTTTGATTTAGGAACCGATTAATGTTAGAAAGTAGCATTACTAAACAGATATTTATAAATTTTGATCAAGTGTTCATCTCTGAACACATATTCCTGTTTTAAGACATGTGTCAGAACGATTCAACGTGTGCAGTTTATTTGGAATAAAAACAACCCTTTTCTATATCCAAAGATTCTACACGCAAAATGAATGCATAGCACACATAACCGGTTAGACGTCAAATCAGAAAGGTAGCGCAGGGGCTGCTGATGATAGCCCAATGCAGTGGCCACCGGGCAGCTAGCTCTCTCCTCCGTCAAGTGCTTTATCTGATTTTGGAAGGGGAGATGCAATGCCACACCACACCACACCACACCACACCACACATGTAGTGAGTAGTCTCTGGCATGCGCGCACAGCGAAGGAGCTGAGAGACAACGACAATTGAACAAGTTGATGTCCGCACTCTACAGTCGTGAGTCACGAGTCCCCAACCCGCCCTCCCTCTGATTGAGATGTTGCTCTCATTTCCTTCCTTTTCATTACACCACCCAACAAATTCAAGACCGCGAACAAAGGGGGAAGAACGAGGATGAAGAAGAAGGTCCACATAAGTCTGCAAACAAGTTTGAACGGCCATATCAATCAGCTTGAGGGTCAGCAGTCCCGTCCTCCCCAAGTCCTATAGCTAAAGAAGTTTTGAGGACACACCTTGAAAGTTGAAAAGAAGTTTTGAAAAGGGGAATTAAGCAGATTAAATGTTGAAATGAAGTTTTGAGGATTCATCTCACGTAACATTCAGCAAAATTGAAATGGGGACAATATCCAAAGAAAACAAATACTACTCTACTATGTAAGAGGCAGGGGACAGGGTCCCTTAGCAAAAAATAGCCTTCCTTTTTATCTTTGGGTTAAACACTTTTTATCTCTGCCCTGCAGGTAATTAAAGAAAGAAACGATTATAGTCATCAAAATTCGCAGTGCAGGTGATGCGCAAAGAAAGGAAAAGCATCAGAAGCATTGGTACAGATAAAAATAAAAGCTCCAATACACATCCGGCTTCCTCCAACTAGTAATCCAGCAAATCAATGCCCAAGCACATCATGGAGAAAATGATAGATCGATATTTATTGAGAATCTTCGTATTAAATCCGCCAGACCCAGTAAGGTAACAGCATCTTGTCAGCTGATTTGATTTGCAAGTCTCAGGTGATGGGGTATTTAGTGAAGGGAGTGATTCAACAAAAGAGGCCCATTCATTTAATTCAGACGTTTGTTTTTTTTTTTTTTTTGCCTTCTAACGTGTGATAAAAGCAGTCAAAAACGAGAAGGCGGCAATAGAGTGTAGTCCCAGTTCCAGCTTCTTCACGTAAAAGCCTCTCTACTGATTTCTTTAGCACAAGAGAGAGGAAAATTCTACAGTAGTATGCACTCACTGTTGTGTTAGTAGTAAGGAGCTGAGACAGTACTATTAAATCATTAGTGCCCCGGCACGGTAATTTTGTCCAACGGACATGAAAAGATATACTATATACTAGTAGAGAGAAGGAGAGCGGAAAGGCCGGCCCGGCACTCAGATTCCATCAATTTTACTGGGCATTTAAGCGCTTCTCAGAATGCTAATAAATAAATAAACGAGAGAGAGAGAGTTGGGATGGATCAGCAAAGCTGGCAGCCTCTGAATGTATAGCAAGTATATTTTTTGAATGAGTATATCTGGATGTAATGAATGCAACACACAAGCACAAGAATTGGATAATAGTAGTGGCAACGCTCTATTATTATGCTGCTTCGAGAAAATTAACCGGCTGGCCTAGCCAATTGCTGCAATGCACGTCGTTGTTACACGGGAAACAACAGAAAATTTTTGAGGTTATAAATAAAACATGTCGTCAGTCAGTCAAACAGCTCGGGAAGCGCGTGTTGAACACACCTCACCACTGATCCAGCAAGCACAAAAGAACAAGTGAACAAATCCCGGCCACATCAGGAGTGAAATGAGAAACTGAAAAAGGGCAAAAGCCAAAAGGGGTCCGTTTGAAAAAGCAGCCAAAAAAAAAGAAGCAGAGAGAGAGGGATTCCGCATGGCTCTCAGTTTCAGTACAATGCTACGAAGAAGAAACAGAGATAAGCTAACGACTCATTATAAAATTCGAGAAAACCCAATGTTGATTGGCTCATCAGCTTGAGAGTTAGCATATAACTAGATAGACCACTACTCTACTGGAGGAAAAAAGGAGAAAAAGGAGAAGAAGAAGAAGAATCAAATCAAATCAAATCAAATCGAGTCAAGTCCCCCGTCACCCTCCTCCTCACGCCCCGCCCCATATGTACATGTGAATTGTTTGTGATCTGGTCTGGGTCTTACAGCCTGTCTATAATCGCAAATGAAACCCACTAAGCAAACGGTGGTGGTGGTATCATCGGCTCAACAAAACATTACAAAAAGTCATCGCGGATCCTTCCCCCTCTCGAACTTAAAAAAGCTAAAAAGGCAACTAGTATTAATCAGTAGAACCAAAAAGGCAGCAACCGAAAAAAGGAAGGCTTATAAAAAAATTTTACCCAGCAAAGATCAAACCAAGTCCCTCAACTTCGATCCGGGCGGCTCTTGATACAACCACCATTACTCAGCTGCCCTCCTCGATTCCCTGTTCCATTTCCGCCACTCGTGGCACCCCCACCTCCTTCTTTCTTCGGCTGGGAGGAAGAAAACAAGGGGAACCCGAAGACACCGCCGGCCTTTGAGGAACCTCTAAGCGAACAGACTGGAACATTAAGAACCGGCGTAACGCGGACATTGGCAGAATAAGACCTCTCCATCCCTCTAGGCTTGTACCTAGGCCCACCGTTGAAGCTGCTGGGACTGCTGGAGCTTCTCTCCAAGCTATGAAACACAATCTTTCCCGAGGAGTTCATTCTGGGACTATCAACTGAAGCTCCACGAATTGTAGATTCAGGCGGCCTTCGCAAGGGGCTTCGCCCGACACGCATTGCGGCCGCGTTTTCAGCCGACAGTGCTCTCGATTTAACGACTCGTACTCTGGGAGGATTAGCGTTAGCGTTAGCGTTCTGCGGTTGCGTTGATGAACGGAGCGACGTAGGCTTTTCCGAGTCTAGAGAAAGCCTGGGAAGATCGTCGTGCTCGTGACCCGAAGACGAAGAAGATAGCGACAAGCGCGACGAGGACATAGAAACGGACTCGCTATCAGTTTCCCGTAGCAATGGGAGGCTTAAGGAGGATGAGTCCAGAGAAGACGACAAAGATGACTTGGAGCTTCGGTGAAGGAAATGTTTCAAAGACCTGTGCGCGTTGGTATTGCAAGTTGACGGCGTCACTTTGTGATGCTCTTGTTGTCTGCTACTAGCATTGCTGGCGCTGGTGGTGTGGTGGTAGAGTTTTTTCAAGCCTAGAAGCTCCTTCCAACGACTCGAGCATCTGGGAGCTTTAGGAGAGAACAAGTGGGGATCAGCAGCAGAGATCTCACCTCTGCGACGGAGCTGAGGCGTGTCGGGCGACATGACGGCGGGAGTTGCGGCCTCGGACGACGTGGTTGACGGGCGGATCGAGGAGAGTTGGAGAGGGACGAGCTTGCCGTCGGAGAACAGCTCGTCAGCGGGGAGCATATTAACCGGATCTTCGAGCCGGAACTCGAAATCAACGAAATCATGGGAGGGAGGTTCTGGATCTGATACTCTGGCTGTATCCTTATCGGCTCCGGCCTTGTCAGCAGGAAGAGGCTTGGCTCCTGCGGAGGAGGCTTTGGACGGATCGTCGTCCGGAAACTCTGGGCTGAATGAGATTCTGGGACTGAGCCAGCCATAGGACGGATACTTGACCGGATGACAGTCGAGGAAACTCTTCTCGGGGGACATTCCAATCTTATTGACGCATGCTGACGCCATCTCCGACGATCATGCAACTAAAAGTACTACTATTCTATTTCCAACTGCAAACAACCAGAGAAATGAGAGCGGTAGGACCGTCACAAATCACATAAATGGAGAATGGCAAAGGAGAGGAAGAAGATCCAGAGAGAGAGAGAGAGAGAGAGAGAGCCGGAAATATTAATGTAGAGAGATAGGGAGATATTATAGGGAGACGAGGAGAGAGAGCTAGGGTTTGGGTTGAGGTGGAGATGCTGGTGCTGCTGTGGGCTACTGCTTTGCCTGGCTGGCTGGCTACTGGGAGTAGTGAGTGATAAGCGAGAAGGAATAATAGTGAAATGGGGAGCGCGGTAGCCTTTGCCTACTACTACTAGAGAGTAGTGGAATTGCCTTAATGGCGTACTTGTCCGTCCGTCCGTCCGTCTGTCTATCTAGGAGAGGGGGAGTGGTGTTGAGGGGGACGGGAAGGATGAGCTAGGGAGATGTACCACTGTCGAGTGAATGAATATATGGTACTTAAATAGGAAGCGAGTACAGTGGGTCCCGGAACTCAATCGAATGGGGTGGGGACATGTGTGCATCCTGTCAAACTCATACCTACGTGGCATATGGCTTTCTGCTAGCCTCCAAACAAAAGTGCTCCCTGTTCTTGGCTTTTTTCTACCGGTACAATATACATATACATATGCATATACTTATATATATACATACACACACACTGTTGCATATAAAGATAGCAGAGTATAATTTTTAATTGTTCTGTCTTCGAGTGTAGCACAGAGGATGACAGCCAGAGATGGTTCCCGGAAATATCTTACCCCAAATTCTTGGTTGGTTGGTCGTAGAAATACTCTGATAATTTACCCACCCGTTGTCACTGTTACATGATAATTTGAAAGAATTGGAGGGTGTTGGTGATACACAATAATCTCATGGAACTCTTACTTCTATCACGTGATCCTCAACCGGTAGTCAGGTACCCTGGCCTAGATGGGACACACACACATATATATATTTAGAGGAAAATACTTTTGTTAAAATCTATACAAATTTTTTAGCCCTATCTAAGTGTAAATATTCTCATGCTATTATGATGCAAAAGAAGTTGATTTTTAGTTGGATAAGTCTTTAACACACTGGCATGTGTATATATATATATATATAAGCTATTCTAAATGCACCTATAACTGTAAAATATATAATTCACATCTAAATCCTGTGTACGTGTCATGCATCTAAATCCACTAGTATATGCACTGTTAATTTAGTACTATAGATAAAGATTAATCCTTTTCATTTTCCTAATCCATGCAATAATCATGTACGCACATACGTGAACATCGTCACAATATACGGAATAGTTTTATATGTATCTTGTTTTGGTGGTATGTAGAAGACCTATTACTTTGTGCTTTATGCAAGGACATGAATTATTTTGTTTAGTTGATTTATATGTTGTGACGTTGCATGTTAAAAAAAAAAAAACAAGGGCAGAGAAACTTGTGGACAAAAATTGATCTCAATAGCAAATTAAATTGCAACTGTGATTCTCATTACCTCATAAAAATTGGGGGGAGGAGTGAACTGAAACAAAGGCCGTCCGATGTATTGTAAAAATGTGCGTCGCTTCATAATGTTCATTATGATGTTGTTTACGTGCAGTAAATTCTACTTTTGTTACGAACGGAACGGATGTTGGTGTAAATGTAAGAAACTTACATCTATTAACAATGAGATTTCGGATTCGAAACCCATGGTAATAGAAAAAAATAACGTTTGGAGAACTCCCCCAACAAAAGAACACGACAGTAGGTCGAACAAGATTAGTCGCAGACCGTAAAACGGATGTGGATACGTGTGGTTTGTAAAAAAAATAAATAAATAAAAATTCTACCTTTGTTCATACCATTTGACCATTGCAATCTAGTAACATGGAATGCAGCTATGAGGCTAATATACATTAAACATGCACGTACATAAAATCTGCTGTAAACCAAATGTTAAGCTCGTTTCCTAATCTCCATAAAATTGGAACTCCGTGTTTTAGAGCAATTGTTAATAGAGCATGAGCTCAAACGTGCTTTAATTGTGGTCAACTCGACTTGGTGGTATTATTAGAGTCGTTTGAAATTTGTACAAATAAATTCCTCGAATCATTGATGTACAAGCTCTTAAGTGGCATGTGAATTAAAGTAGAAGGAAGCTTGTTCAAGTTACAACTTACATCACCCCATGCGGAGTAACATCTTTATAGCTATAGCTCCCTTTCTTTATTATTACTATTATTATTATTATTATTATTATTATTTTTAAAAAAATTTATGGCACTACGTAGCTTAGAACAATGATAATATTGTAACTTCGAGAGAGGGCGTGATTTTAAGATGGATGTCGCTGCTCTCGCTGTTAACTTGTCTGAGGTCCACCAAAAGCTTAAAAGGGAGACTGGAGCTTCGAAGCCCACCCAGCATTGATGGGCTGCGTCTGGCTGCAGCACTGGATTTTTCCATTTCAAAAAGTCCGTGCCACTGAAACTTTGGGGGCCCGAAACAGTGCAATCACATGGGCTGGGCAATTATTTACTGACATTCTTTCCGATTTATGACTTATTTTGATCTGATCTGCTTGCTTTTCTAGATTTTTATATTCTGTTGTGGCCTGAGCTCCGGATGATGCACGTCAGTGCCGCAGGAAGAAAAAAAAAAGAATGCAAAACTCTTTATAGATATAGTCTACTGCCAGGTAATTTCTCGACTTTTCTTGTTTCTTTTTTCTGAAAGTCCCTTTTTCTTTTCCTTTAAAGAAAAGTTATGGCTATGTAGAATGTAGGTGTCCAAAGTAGACACCAGATGGTTCATCAGTCCAAAGATTGAAGGATCTATCTAAATCCATGCACTTAATAAAACCCATCTATAGGCATTTAGTCCCCAGGAAACCAGTTATTATGCATCATATTTGTGGGTCTTTGCAGGATATGTAGGTGCGACTATTGCATGAGCTTTATTGGTTAGCTTTAGGACTAATATATTGCATTCATTATGACAGTTTATTAATACAAACAAGTTTAAATGCATGTCATGTAAATATATCCAAAATTAGATTCTCTTTTTATAGATGCGTTATACATTGAAATTCTTTCCCAAAACCGAAAATTTTACATCATCAAATGTAATTTTTCATGTTGCGACAAGTACAATATAGTTATGCCGTACCAACATTAAGTAGTAGTTAATGCTGTTTATTTTGGAAGATTTGAGATCACACATTTCGTCTTTTCCTTTGTTTGTGTGTCTTTATTTTGTACATTCCAAAAACATATGAATCGCACATGCAATAAACAACTGAATAAAGAGAGAACCTGCATTTTCTGTTTTTCCAAGTGTTTTGTTAAAAAGGATCATTTCGTACAACAGGCATATGCTAAGTTTCCAATTAATAAGAAAAGCTCGAAAACACTCTTTTAATGATTGGAGGACACACATTTGAGTGGAGTCCTGGTCTTGTCTTCGTTCCCAAAGTTTTTGACTTTTTCTACGGTATTGTTTGGAGGGATTGTATCAGTATGTCCATCTAACAATTTACGTGGGTTCGAGGCCTAAAGAGACTTAGTAAGGGATTAGAGGGCATGCAGACATTTAGATCAAAAGGTGCTATGGCAGATCAAATGAGTGTTATGACACACCCTTTATTTTTTTAACTATGAGGGGTGGCAAATGGATGTGGATGAGAAGTGGAGACTCACACTCATGGGTAGGGGTGCAATTAAATCGAGTAGTTTCACTCGAACTCGCGAGTAGCTCGATCAATTACTTGACTTGAGTTCGAATTACTCACTTGAGTTAGTAAGTCAAGTTTAAGTACATAATAAATAGGCTCATGAGTTCGACGAGTTACTCGAACTCAATATGTATATAATTTAACATAATAGGTATATATTTTAACTCGAGTTTGAACTTGACGAGCTTGATATATATATATATATATATATATATATATTTATTTATGTTATAATATTATTCGAGAGTGAATAAGTAATTTGAATTAAAAAATAAAACAAGAATAGGAAAGAATAAAGAAAATTGAGAGCAGTAATCGAACTTAAATAGTCGAGTTTGATATCAAGTACTCGAGGTTGATATTGGGTTCGAAAAGCATTTTGATTTTGGGGGTCAATCGAATCGAATTTGAATATTTCAACTGTTTTTTCGAATCGAGTTCGAATATCTTTTTCCAATAACTCAATTGAGTTGGAACTCTACTAGCTTAAGTCGAATTCGAACATTACTCGACATCACCCTTACTCATGGGGGGTTTCTTTTTCATTATTATTATTTTTTTGTTTTACTGGCAGCATTAGGAACTAGAAATTAATTTAAAAAAAAAATAGGAAATATATGTTGCCCAAATCAAAATCAATTTTGTGGCTGCTGGGATTCGAGCCCAGGTCTCCACGGCCACAACGTGGAATTCTTACCACTAAACTACAGCCACAGCTTGGTAATTTGCCTTTGTTGTTGCACATGTGAAAATTTATACACAAACATTCCTATTCTTCGTTATTAAATTATGTGTTATTACAACGATTTTGGTGCTTGCTTATGAAGGGACGCAGCTTTTCTATGGTCATAGGACAAGAACCCATGTTTTTATTACAACAGCAGCAGCTTCCATTTAGCTAATTAGAATTTTAAACTTTACTCGCCAAATCCAAATCACAAAATTTGCAGGTGATCCAAAGTGATTAGTGCATGGAATAACTTAAGCCAGAAGCCAACGATCCAAATTAAGCTGCGAATCATCCGCAGTAGGTAGGTAGGTAGTAGACGCTAGCTAGTACTTCAAGTAATTGTTGGAAATATGGGAATTAGGTAGGGTGGGGATGGCTGGGAGAGCTGGAATGGGAGGGATTGATGGTTAATAGTGATGGGCAGGCCAGGCCTGGGATTGATGGCATGGTCTGCAGCTGTTTACGAGCTGCCGCGCACTGGCCGGTGAGGAAGGTGAACGCAACGGCATGCATGAAAACGCAATCACCTGAGAGAGTGCTCTCGACTGGGCTTGTAGCAGCTGCATACACGGTTATTTGTCCACGACAGCCCGTCTTTTACAACCCGAGGTTTTGCATTGGGCCTCACTTTCAAAAGGTTCGTCCCTCGTAATAAGCACACTGAGAGCGTGGACTTTGAGTCCAGCCCAGCTCTCGGGGAATATCCAGATTGGCGACGGGAAGAGGCTAGATGAATTAGGGTTCCAAACAGCACCGACTCCTCGCTACTTTAAAAGGAGGGCCCCCATCCCTTTCCTTGCCTTTTCACGCTCATGAAATCAACTGGCTCAGTCCCCATATCCTATCTATTAGGGTTGGTAAGGTTATTTTGATTGATCTGGAGAATTCGGCGTAGGCCGCAACATTCCTGAGGCAGCAACATGAGGGCGAAGGTTTAAGCCTCCTCCCTTCATTTCTTTTTTCGTTTTTAATTTGGCACTGTCTTTGAATTTTGTTATTCAAAAATTCCTTGATTATTCACTCGCAGGTTTATTTGATTTGTCAGTGGACTGTCATCAATTGTCGATCTATCTCTCATATTGCATGACTTGTGTTGATCTCTTGTAAATATAACCTTCTTTTAAGATGGTAGTTCAAATCTAATGATGAGTAGTTCCATTGTGAAGAAATGCTTGGACCAAAAAAGGGTACTTTATGTGGTAGTGTGTATGTATTTGGTTCTGTCCGTTTTTTGATGAGCTTTGCCATTTTGGGTTTTCGGATTTCTGGGTTTTTCTTTATGTTACGTTGTCATATTACTACGAATTTTGGGGCATTTTCGAGGTGCATATAAAAAGGAACGGATCTTTCTCTCTGAGATTCAAATAAATAAGAAAGGGGACTGACAAGAGAAGAAGTCCTCTACTATGGCGCTAGGAAATGCTTGGGCGGAATCATGATATTTTGTGTTCTGTCTTGCTATGCTTGTTATTTTGTTTCGCTTTTCTAGGGTGTTAGCGCCACCCCCAACCCCCTCCACCCCCCCCGGGGGCTGGGCGCCGGGCGCGGGGGATGTGGAGTTATCATTTCTAAATGTGCTGATTGATGCTGTTTTGTTTTATGCTAAATTTTTTGGGGGTTTTATGCTAATTTTGTTTTTAATTAACAATTGTTGATCTTGTGCATTATTTAATGCAAATGTTTGATTTACGCTGACTCTGTTTACTGAACAGGATATGATGGTTTTGTTGAAAATTTGACATTCTTCCAGATACTAACATGCTGCTGTTCTAAATTTCCCTAACCTTTATCATCATACATACCAAATACACGTTATTTTGGTGAATAAAGGAGTGACAGAAGGCTTACACCTCAAGTTATCCTTCACCTTTATAGACATCTTTATCTGTAGTTAGATATCGTGTACTGTTAACTCAGCCCATACTTTGCGACTGATGTTTGTTTTGGGCAATTATTTGCAGTGGAAGAAGAAGCGTATGAGGAGGCTCAAGAGGAAGCGCCGAAAGATGAGACAAAGATCCAAGTAGAAGCCGGATACAACATGGTTTCTTCCTATTTGAACCTGCATCTTTTTCCATGACCTGCTTTTGGCTCCTGATGTCAAGCAGCTTTTAGGTGTGGATGAAAGTTTAGCTGGGGGAACTACTGTCTTATATGTCTGCTATTCTGCTTATGACTTTCTATGGTTGTGCAAGACTCTTTAAAGAATTTACTTAGTCAGTTGTTTGAGTAACTTGTGTCTATTCCAGTGTATGCGGCATGTTGTGTCTAAAACCTATTTTTCCCTAATATGAAACTGGAACTAGTGTTTTGACATGGCGCAGTTGGTTGGTGATATTACTTAGCCGGTATTGGTTTTTAAAATTTGTATTGGTTGACTATCCAGATGCAACCAGGCCTTTTGCACTTCTAAGTTTTTAAGTGGTGCAATTCTGATAGATTTGGACGCCCTAAGCCTCTCAGCTGACCTCCATTCTAATCAACTATTCAGTGCCCTACTTGGTGAATTTGCACCGCTTGGCACTTTGTCAAGCATAGGTGTGTGTTGCGCTTGCGCTGCAATCTGGTCAGATCTCTATTGGAGGATAGCACGTCGATTGCTTTTTGTGCGACGGGTAAAGATGTCTTCTTCCTTTGTGTCTGCGCGCGCGCGCTAAATACTAGCTGGGCGGTTGTATTCAGGAACTGTTTGATGCTTAATCCAATCTAGGTATTAGCCCGTGAAGGAGCTGCAGGTTGTATCTGTGTTTCAATCAAGCCCAATATGCAGTGATAGACTCCTCATTTGTGACAGATTGGATGGGGGGCATCAAAAGTTCTTAATAGATAATATTCTTTTGTACGTCGTTTATTGTGCTTATAAATTTTCATTCTGTGGATCTCGGAGTGCAATTACGTGAATAATCTATCAACCAAAAAAGTATTGATGTTTTACAGTAAAACAGATCCAGTTCCACTATGGAACAATTAGTTCAGAGTAAAAAAGGAAACAAATGATGAAAAGGAAAGTTTGACAATTATGGGAGATCATTAAATGTGCTATAGATCTTTCTCGGTTGTTGGATTTTTCGTTTTCACAGCAGAAATTCATAGAAACTGCGCAATTATGATCGAGAAGTAAGAACTACCTTTTGGATTAAAAATGACTACTCCTGAGATACCTTAAAAGCATGATGATATTTTTTTAGGAGAGTTGTCTCTTTTTACCAGATTTTCGAAACTAAGGACTTTGGACAGACCAGGACCTACTAATGTAGTGTTAGTGCTCAAAAATTGCAAGCATACAGGAACCACTATGTATGTAGCATTTTTTTATTCAAGTGCAAACAGAAATTTTGACGCAGGATAAGGATAAACCTAAATCATTAGAGCCCAGGCGTAATAACCACATTAATACGCAATTGGCAAAGCTGCAACGTTGAATCTGACGTGAAACTGATCCTATTTCTCTCTTTAATCCATAAGAATCAGACTCCTCGTCAGAAGAGAATAGTGATAAATATACAGTGTGAGCAAAAAGCTAAGAATAAGGTTAAAGTGAAGATATACAAGTTCGAAGCCGACCATTGCCAACATGTTACCAATCACACTCATTACTGTTACACTCTGAGAGGTACAACGAGCACAAGTTTCTCGAGATTTCCCTTGCATACTCCAGCAGTTTTGCCAACATGATTCTTCAGCAATTACCCGTTGCCCCATTGTCTGTCCCAATTTAACTCACTGTATCCCCACCTCAGACAGCTGTCTATATTGATAGCTCTTCAATGTCATATTGCATTACAATCCTTTCAACTGTATTTCTACTGACTACTTGTCTCCGATGCAGCTCTTTCAAAACTACTGCTGCAAGCTCCCTTTCTTCTTCACGAATGATCCCTTCAACTAAAATAGTGTAAGTCGTCTCACTAGGCATATACCCTTTCTCAATCATCATCCCAAAGACTTCCAAGGATAAGTCTGTTCTCCGAGATTTGCATAACCCAAGCACAAGGGCATTGAAGTTATCCGTGTCAGGTCTGTAACCGCTTAATTCCATGATTCTGAAAACATCTATAGCCACGCCAAGCATCCTCTCCATGCACAGTCCTCTAATCAGAGATGAATAGGTATATGAATCCGGATTAAAGCCGCCGGAGGTCATTTCATACAGCAGCTTAAATGCTGCATACGTGCTCCCTTTCTTACACAGGCTAGAAATCACTGTTCTGAAGAAATCATGATTGGAGGAACTCTGCTTAGGCCTCAAACTTTGGATTATTGAGAATGCCTCTTGCACCATCCCCTCCTCACAAAGCAAGGCAATGGCATTGTATGTGCCCTCATTAGGACTGCAATGACGGTACATCATCTCATCAAGGCATTTAATTACAGCATCCAGCTTCCTCTCTTTGCACAAACGAGCAATGATTGGATTGTAGCTGGCTGCGGTGGGCTTCAACTGCCCGCCTCTGTGCATTTCATCCACAACCTTCAAGGCGTGTTCAGTTTGGCCATGAAAGGCAAGGGAGCCAATCAAGATATTATAGGTGACTATTGTTGGGCAGCGATCATCTCCAACCATCTCAGCTAGAAGTTCATTTGCCTCTGCCCACCGTCCTTCATAGCACAAGGCTCTCAACAATATATTATAGCTCACAACATTGGGGTTGAATCCCTTCGAAGGCAAATTCCTGAAAAGCTGTATTGCTTCATCAACTCTACCTTCCTTGCACAAACCAGTCAATATGACATTATAACTGACCAAATTAGGCGTTCCACCTTTAGCAACTATTTCATCTAAGAGTCTCATTGCCTCATTAACCCCTTTTTCCTTATATGCAGCCTCAAGCAAGATTGAGTATGTAAATGCATTTGGCACCAGTCCCTTCTGCATCACCCTATCTACAAATTGCAGGCTCTGATCCAGGTTTCCTCGCATACAAAGACCTCTAACAAGAGAATTATAAGTCACAGTGTTGGTTGGGTATCCGTTTTCCTCCATTTTTTCAACTAATTGCATGGCATGACCAACATTTCCTCTCTTACATAAATGATTCACCAAGAAAGTATACGAAGCTGCATCAGGAATACTACCTGATGCAATCAACATTTCCATTACCCTGGTTGCTTTTCGGAGTTTACCGGACTTACAAAGATCATACAGCAACTGCGTTGCCTGAACAACATCAGGCTTGTGGCCTTTCCCAACCATGTATTCCAAGTACAAGAAAGCATCGTTCATCCTAAGCTCTTTGGTTCTAGGGTCGTTCCTGCCAGATCTCCAATTGGGCAATGTGAAAACAGTATCTTTATGAGCAACTGCCATCTGGGTAGAGGCCAACAGTCTAGGAAAATCATTATTACGGGAAAAAGAACGGAAATTTAACATTTTGGAAAAGAATCCACCAGAATTTCTTGAATGTTCTGAAGACGGGTGTTTTATAGGTGATATAGAGTTTAATAAGACTGCCATGGATACCAGCAAATGCTTGAAAGCTGAAGCTACTGATAGATCACTTACACAAAAGGGGTTGTAAAGCTTGGACTCTGAGTGCAAATCAGAGCTTCGAATTTAAAGCAAGCAAGCTGTTTGAATGAACTCTTGAAAAGGCAACAATGGGATTCGTATATTTTCTTTTGTTTTTTGATCAAAATCTTGGCTACAGCATCACTGCTAAAAACTCTTCCCTACCCGAATACAAAATATACAATATAAAAAAACAAAATAACTATAATCAAAAAATTTGACGAGGAAAAATTATGATCAAGAAGAACAAAGACAAGCGGGATGATGCAGTACGTACAATGAGAGTGTCATCACCAGTTCCTTTTCTTTCTTGTTTAATTCCCTCTTCGATCAGAACCGTTGTTCACGTTTCACAGAGCGGGTGAAACGTGAACTAAAGTCGGGTTTTCTGTTTCATGCTGCTGTCCTTGTAAATTGTAATACTCCTTTTGTTTCTAGGAAAAAAAAAAAAAAATACTAAAATAGAATTTGATTTATTGCAGTCCCGTCTTGTCCACATAGCTAGCTTCTATCTAATGTTATCCGGAAGTTTGAGACAAACGGTAGACCAATAAAGGAATCGCTCTGTCCCGACTTCTGAGTGGTCTTCTCTCTCAGAAGAAGATGAAATAAAGCAGAGTCTACACTTTTATTCAGCCCAAACCCAAGAGTCATAAAATTTTCAATTTTGGGTTAACAAAATGGGCCCAAGTACCCCCCCCAAAAAAAAAAAAAAAAAAAAAAACCTCTTTCTTCTTTTATGCCTCTCTCGTTTAAATGAAGGCTTTTCACAACGCAATTCATCTTTTTTTTTTTTTTTTTGTCAAACGGTTGCTTTATAGATATGTAATAGGGAAAGTACAGGTTACAAATGCAGGGTAACTACCCTAGATGCTTGTTGTGACCTATTGGAAAGTCACAAAGGGAAAGAGTTTTCCCATCTAACTTCTTTGATCAACTTTGTGGCAAACATTGCCAAAACATGACTAACAGAATTAACACATCTACTAATAAAAGTAAAATGGCAACTCCAAAAGGAATCTGATAACTTTCTAATATCCTCTATGATTATAGAAAGCCAAGATTCATCCGCTGCTTTCTTGTTAATTGCATCAACTACAACCTTGCAATCCGATAAAATATTGATCACGGCTAGCTTAAAGTCTAAAGCTAGATGGAGAGCCGCTCTAATAGCCAAAGCTTCAGCTAGAGCAGCCTCAGAGCAGTGTTCAATTGGGATGGCCCAGGTAGCTTTCAGTTTGCGGTCAGGAGACCAAACCACAATTCCCAGACCTGCTCGACCTTTTCTTTTATCAGTTGCTGCATCCGTGAAGATATTGACTCTAGCAAGGTCATTCACTGCTTCCAGGAGTTCAGTAGTTTGCGTGGCCTCAGGAACACCATAAGTCCGACTCCTTTCATTGTTTGCATCTTTGTATTCCAGCCACTCATTCACAGATTTTGTAGCTATCCAGAAGCTTGGTTGTGTGTTTGAGTTGAAACCTGCTTCGTTCCTGCTTTTCCATATATTCCACAGCAGATTTGCTGTCAAAGCTATGTGCTCCTGGCCATTCAATCTTGACTCTGCTTGTCGAAACTTTGACCACCAGTCCCAGATATTGTTTGCTTCCTCCTTGAGTCCTTCCCATCGGACTGGGAACAATTTCCAAATATCCTGAATTTTTGAGCAATGAAAAAGCAAGTGCTCAATAGTTTCAACTTCATCTCCACATCTTTTGCACCAAGGACTGCCTTTATTTGTTCTTTTGAAGATCGCTTCATTGGTGGGTAGGATCTGGTTCAAACATTTTCAAATGAAATGCTTGATTTTGAATTTGATATTTAGGCCCCATAGCTTGCTCCAGACATTGGATTGAGATCCTTTCCGGCTCGTGCTTCCTTGAATACCATTTGTCCTTTCAAAAGCATCGGCTTCTGATTTTAGGAGGTCATAGCCAGACTTTATGGTGTAGGTGCTTGATTTTGAGTTAATCCATCTTTTCTTGTCTTTGCCTCCAAAGTTGCTCAAAGGGATACTTAGAATTTGGTTCCTGTCAGCCTCATTAAACAGCTCAACTAACAAATCTCTATTCCAAGCACCTTGGTGTATAAGCTGGTTTACCTTTGAGTAGATACAAGGTTGAGGTTAAGAAGAAGAAATAATCCCAGAAATAGGATCTGGTAACCAATGGTCAGACCAGATGTCAATGCTTTTGCCATCTCCCACGTTAGTCCTAGATCCTTTATCAATCACTGGAAGAGCTGAGGTGAGACTCTTCCACAACCAAGAAGAATTAGCACCAATTTGAGCATTAAAGATGGAAGAATTTGGGAAATATTTAGACTTTAGGACCTGACTCATGAGAAGGTTGGGTTTTGTGATAATCCTCCAGATTTGTTTAGCAAGTAAGGCTAAGTTAAACCAATGAATATCCCTAAAACCCATCCCACCTCTACCTTTGACCATAGAGAGTTTTTCCCAACTTAACCAATGAATACTCCTGCCCTCTTTGTTACCACCCTACCAGAACTGAGACATAGCAGAATTCAGATTTTTACAAATACCCAGAGGCAACTTGAATAAAGACATAGCATAAGAGGGCATGGCCATAGCAACAGATTTGAGTAGCACCTCCTTTTCTCCTTGACTTGGCAATTTGCCTTTCCAGCCTTGGATTTTGTTTGCAACCCGCTCTTTGATGAAGCCTAGCACTTGATTTTTTTGACCTACCAATCACCGGTGGTAAGCCAAGGTATTTGCCTTGTTTTACCACATGGATTCCATGGAACAGAGCAATTCATCTTCTTCAGTCAACTCTGAGAAGATAGGAGGCAAAACAGCCTATCCCAATTAAAGAATTCCTAAGCAATAAATAAATAAATTTCACTCCGCTCCGGTCTAAGTGTGATCTATCTATGAGGCTATTCCAGTTAACGACTTCCATGATCCATCCCCAGAGAGGGCTTCTGATCTTGAACGTTACTTGGAACATTTTAGGTGAAAGGACTCATTATTGGGATGGGATCACATACGTTTATATGTTTGTAATGATCTAGTTGTAGCTTGTGAGACACGCACAAGACTCTGAATTTCGCGTTTTGGGATTTATGTGACCTACTCAATAAATCCTTAGCATTTTGGTTGGGGCATGCAAATGTTCTCAACACACAAGAGAACCCATTTCCATTCCTAGCTTTTGCTTTTTCCAACTCTCGATTAGGATAAAGGCCACGTTACCATCAAGCAAGACCACCCTCGACTCGACAAAGCAAGCCACGTGGCTACGACCGCCACACAAACCTTTTTTCATTTTTTTTTTCTTTCTTTGTTATTATAGAGTCGGAGACGTTCCGGAATCCAGACGGAAGAAGTAGAGAGTAAGGTGTCGATCATGAATTTCGAGACGAGAGAAAGGATGGCAAAAAGCGAGGATGATGGAATACGCTCAAGCGAAGGTTTCAGAGGACGACGCATTGAGAATGAGTTACAAGGCAGGCAGGCACCCCACTTCCACTTGAAGGAGGCAAGATTGCCGACTCTGAACCCGTTCATCTTTTTTCAAGTGCCCACAACATCTCCAGAGCCCAGCAACAGCAGAAGCACCAGGACCAAAATACAGCTCAGGATCAACAGCAACCGCAGCCCTCTGCAGATCAAGTCTCCAAGTGACCCCAGTGCCGGCGCGGCGATACACGACCACCTCCACCTGATGCCGAGCAGCAATGTAGAGTTTAAACCCAGCAGTAGTAACCATGCCCCACCTGAGTCTCTCTCTCTTTCTTTCTGCTCACTGAAGAAAGCTTGTGTCCTACGCTGTCATCATAGTTCCACAAGCCCCACCGTCATTTCCTCATTCTGTGCAACTGAATTTCCAACCAAAAGCGCTTGATTAAATCCAATGAGCCGAGAGCTCTTCACTTGTACGCCTCACCACCAATACTATAGACTCACCCCCCCCCCCCCCCAACAGAATGCAGTGCCTGCTATTATCCCCAAAAAAACTTTTAATTTGTTTTCACACGCAATTTTTAATCTTACTCCATTCGAGGCTGATTCAACGCAAAAATGGATACATCTTTATTCAATTAGTTTCAACTTCAGAACAGTGTGGTATAGCGGGCCAACATATGTGAAATCAAAATTTGGTTCATACTCTTAACACCCCCCCTGCCCCCTATGATCCTCATTTCTCTAATCTAAATATACAAAAGGCAATCACCCTTTTCACTGCTTCATCTCAATCTTTTTTACTGAGCAAGATGGTGCCTTATATAAGCAGGCCTCGTTCTAATTTTTTTTTTTTTTTTTAACAGCTGCGTCATACTCATCAATATCCTCTCTTCAATAGCTGCCTCCCCTCTAATTCAAACCAATAATGCAGGGAAGAGAGCCCCGAATCGCAGCTTGCTCAATTTGGAGCTAGCTCACCGCGCTTGTGCACTGCTTGTGTTTATTCGGCAGTTGCAGTTCTCCTTTCTAGTAGTGACTCCAGAAACGCCGAGCACAATGTGGTAAAAGGAGGAAGGTTATGAGATGGTCCGTCAAGAATCATCTCCCAGCTCCTTTCAGATGCTGCTGCTGCAATTGACGCAGTGCTGTCCCTCTCTACGTTGAATTCTGGAAGTTTACCATAAATGGATGTATACCCATATCTCCCCGCTGAAGGTGGAAAAGAATTTGCAAGTGTTTTTAGTATTATCAATTGTCGAACAAAATTTTTGGGAAAGAATTCACATTCAACACGCCAAGGATTATTATGCATTGGCGTAAAAAGATTTGCAGGAGACAACAGCCTCACCTGTCTCCCCAAAGTCGACCAGACTCTCTGGGTGAGAGGTATATCGAAGAGGGGCCGACTCCCCAGACGGATCCAAGAGGATATATTCATGAGCTCCATTAACGTATGCCAGCAGCTCCACTGATTTTTTTCCAGCATTGCCATCCTCTGATCTTGAGCTTGCATCGATAAAAGCAAGAGACCCACCCTGAGCCTGCAGAGAGAGAGAGAGCGATGCCATTAAAGCAACAGAATAGCTTGCTGGAGCCCCTAGGTCTCATCTACTCGAAGTAGATTAACCTCTACTCCAACAATGGCCCTAGAAAGTCCCAGAACACACTGGTAACTCCCATGAATGGCATTCGTCATTGGTACGCTAGGATAATCAAGCTCAGTCAAACTCAGTACGAAATGCTTTCTCATTTTGAACACAATTTACTACTCATATGACAAATGCACTCTAACAAGGAAAGCAGCCAAAACGTATTCAGACACTAAAGCTATGCACGAGTGTTTTGACGGTGAAACCTCACAACTTGGAGCCCTCTATAAAGAGAGGAAAGAAGCTGCTTTGTACTCAATTGCTCTTTGACCACAGGTCCAACACAAAAACCAGAAATAGTGAAGAGGAAACTTTTACCTTTTGGACAAACCAGGTGGAAACAGGGATTGCTTTGTCTACATTGAATAACAAGATCACTCCATCTACGCCATATGTTGAGCGGTATAAAAACTCCGGACTTTTAGATGATGTGGGTAGATGAGCGAGGGCTGCAAATGAGGAACCATCCCTTGCACAGGACACAGCTACAAAAGATGAGAAGAAAAGTTCAACGTAATGAAACAGCATGTGTAAAGTCTGGATGATAATAACAAGTTAGCATAAAAGAGTAAAGCAGACAAAACTGCTGCTGGCTACAATTACTAAAACCAAATGTGGAACCAGATACACGAGCTACAAATTATCACACCATTGTGTTCTCAAATACTCTTCATGGCAGAAAATAAAGCTGAAAAACATATAGCCAGTTGACAATGGCCCAATCAAGCATGTAGGAATGGTGAGTTGGGGTAGATCATTAAAAAATCGATATCTCATTCCCTCTCTTTTATCAGTGGCGAAATGGATAATGACTCTTCATTTGTGGCTTATTCTCTACAGCCTATGATGAACTAAAATCAGCTTATTCAAAATTGAAAATTGCTAATTGTCGAATGCAGACATTTGATAGCTTTTAAAAACAGCTTTTAAAATTTCTAAATATAAAAAACAAAATCATGTTCCAATTTTTTAAATAAATTTTCAGTATTAAGTTCTTCAATTTCAAAAAAGGCGCTTATAGCTTTTCATAAGCTGTTGAGATCATGCCCTTAGTCCATTAGACAGACTTTCTACCTACCTGTTAACAGGCAACCATGTCAAAAAGATCCAAGCCATTGAAAAATTTGAAAGAATCTACAATGATCTTCAATCAAGGTGGTGACATTAGTCGCCTAAAGCAATGATTAAATGCTGATTAACTTACATTATGAAAATTACATGATTCCCAAGGATTAAAAAAAAAAAAAAAAAAAACCACTATCCCCTTTTGTGCAGATGAAAGAATAGTAAACACAAACCTTCGGCATGAAGCTTGTATGACCACAATACTGAAAGATTGGACATACTCCAAAGGAACAGTTCAGGGTTTGATCCTTGGGATGCAGATACAAGATAGTCAGACTTTCCCACAAATGAGAGCTTTCTGATTAGCTGCGCAATGAAATAAATTCATGAGAAAAGAAAATGACTCATATGGAGTAAAGCAACTAGAATGCAATAAAAAGTTCTGATGCTGTTTTTGCAGAAATGATTGCCTTCTTTTCCTTGGAACTTTCATTTCCCATTCCTGCACATAGCCAATATGCAGCTGCACATATATCCATGATATGTGCTTGTACGAAATATAAGCGGTCTCATCTGTTGACCTTTTAAGTCATATTCTCTCTATCTTGCCAAACAGGTCAAGGACAATAGGGACAAAACACCCCTTAATATCTCTACAAAACTAATAATCATAAGGACTTCTCTAGATTTCATGAAATGTACCAAACTGAGTGTTAAATAACTAAGCTCAGACATTGATTGCAAAATTCTGATTTTTGCAGGAATATATTACAATACTGCCAGGAAAACTATTGTCTTTCATCCTAATAAACACGTACCTTCACGAACTTCACAAAACTTGTTCACACTCCTCTTTTAGTAGCCAACAGTTCTAACAAAGTATCGCCAAAAGAAACAGGCACTAGCTAGTAATGCAGATGGTAATTAGTATAGATATTTCCAAGCAAACAATTTGAAGCAGCCTATGTTCCAGTGCATGAACCTACAAGACTATGACCCTACTTGAGATAAACACCAGGAGACAGAGTTTTGAGCATTCAACATTGTCTATCAGTCCACAATGCCCACATGGCAAATCCAATATAGGTACCCCTTGGCAAGGAATGAGAACAGACCTCCAGAAAATGTCATTACAAATCCAATCTCAGGTATCTCAGCATGAAGGAATTAGAGTGGAAAGATAAAAAAAGTCAATTTGTTCAGGAACTCACTTCAACACTCTCTCCAATTACAGCCACAAGAAAATTCCTGTCAGGATCCCACAACGTAATGACATTTTCAGCAGCAACAGCAAGAACAGAACCATCTATAGAGAATGTTGCAGCTGTCATTGGCTTCTTTCTACAAGGGCAAAACTTCTTTTAAGTCTACTGGAACATATTGTTGATCGAAGAAAACACCAGAAAACATGAACAAAAGGACAAGCCGACTCTTTAGAACTATTTTAAAAAGAAAATTAAGCAATGAGCATACTTGTAGGAACCAACAGCATGGCATGTCCATCCATTACTCTGGAGCTTCTGGTCCTTACCTGGGACACCATAACCGCGTTTCCAAACCTGCCAGTTCAAAAAACTTAAGCAGGACTTGCTAACAGAAAACCCTAACACAAGATATTACACACCTTGAAATCAGCACCATATGAGGAGCTGACAGCCATTTGACGGGTAGGATGGAAAGCAATGTCTGAAACACCTGCGTCCCTATAAAATGCAGCATTTAGCACAAGGCAAGTAGGTACTTAAAATAATAGCTAGTTCTCATTGTTATTAAAACAAAAATATTCAGGGACTAAATATTGGATTTGATAAGTGATTTATCATGCAATAGCAAGACTGCTCATGGATAGGTTGAAACTGAGAATTTCTACTAAGACAGACAAGGACAAACCTGTGTGGCTCGTATACAACAGTGGATAAGCTAAATTCTTTACTTTGAGGGCTATATTCCCAGAATTTTAGACTTACAAGGCCCCCTATTCCTTCTTCAGGAAGCCTAGTTTCAACAGTACCCATGCTATAACCATCAGGGGAGAGTGCAACCAAATTCACAATCACCTAAAAAAATAACAAAATTAATGTAAAATTTGTAATATGTTTCGAAGAGATAAGATTGCATACTTAAATAAATGCAATTAGACATTCATGAAATTAGTAAATAAACTAGCCTAGACCGACGCAGATCTCAATCACAACAATTGCTGCTGGATATTGACAGTATCTGTATCTGATTAAATAACCTTAAGGTGTAGGAATTTAATGAGATAAGGATCTATAGATCATAGCTCATTCTTTAATTATAACCTTCACAGCAATAAATTGGTCCAGTGCAATAACCAAGCATTCGATGATTGCTACTTTACCTTTCCCCATTATAGATTTATACAGCTATTAGTAAACCAAGAAGCCTTTGCCAACTTATCTACCTATTCACTATAGAATGAAGAATCAGCTTATTCGAAATTATGCATACCGTGACTTCCTCCCCTGGTTGATGGTTCCTTTCACAGACCTGAACCTGCAAAAGAATAAAAGAATATATCATAAATCCCCCAGTTGATAGTTGAAATGGAACTAAAAGAACAGAAAAGTGTATTTTTCAACAAATTAAATCAATTAATGCAAAGCCACTATCATGTGACCACAGAAAAGCCAGAGCATTTAAATGAAATGAGCCCAAAAAAAAAAAAAAGAAAAGAAAAGAAAAGACAAGAAGTAATCTCAGATAATAAACAACAGAAATTCGAGAATATTTAAGTTAAAAGCCAAATAATTCAAGCATAACTAGGTCTAGCATTTAACTGAAGTTGGCATTGAGCTTACTCCAATCAGAACAAGATTACCTCAGAAATTTCACGGTCATCAAACAAGCTGTAAAATTGGACACGGTAATTCTCTGTACATATAGCAGCCAGGCCATCAGAGTGATTAAAAGAAACCCCGCTGCATGAGCCCTCATTGAATTGCAAAACTGAACTGGGAGGCTGAAATTTAAGCATAAAGACACTCATGGCACTTATGCATGAAATAATTTGTGCTTCAACTTTACATTTCAACCGAGTTGATCTCCCATGACTCAAGCGTGCAGACCCAATTGAATCAGGAGACATAAATAAAATGCCACATCTATGCAAATTTACCTACCTTGATGCCAGAAATAGATTTCGAGATAACCATGGAAGGCATTTTCAGCAGATGAATGAGATTATCTGCACAGGATACCTGAACAAACTAGATCAGTAAAAGCTAATGCAATTGAACCACAACCTAGAAGCTAAACAGATCTACTTACAGAAGACAGGGAAGGATCCAAAGAATTTGTGAAATACAGAAGTGGAGACCCAATACGTGGAAGAAACTTTTTCTTCCCTGTGTCCAACTGCCAAAGTACAAGGACTCCTTCTTTCCCACCTGTCACAAAATGGAAGAGTTCAATTTGGCATTATAGATCCTTCAGTAAAATAACAGGGCAAATGAATGACCAATCACAAGGAATTCCAAATACCTGAGAACAAGTAGGCACCATCAGCAGAGAAAAGTAAGATGTTTACTTCAGCAGAATGCCAATGCCATGTGGTGCAAGAATCAGCATCATCATCCTGTCTCACTCCTGGCCTTTCCTCCGCATCTCTATGGGATGCACCATTTACCAAGTTATTATCACCACCAGAAAATGTCTTGTCCCCAACACCTCTCCATACTAAGATTCTCCCAGTAACGTCACCAGCAGCAACAATTCTCTCTGTTGGATGAAAAGCAAGAGTGGTGAAGGTCTTTGTGTGATGCAATCTCATTTTCTTGAAGGCAACACGATTAGCATCTCTTGCTGGGATTTCCCATATACGAAGTTTGTGCTTTTCACAGATTCCAATGTAGTTTCCAAACGGACTAATGGTTATAGTCTGCGGTTTTAGAGTCTGCGGCATCACACAGAATTCGTTCAATCACATGAAAACTGGCAGAGCGAAAACTGAAAACCTCTAAGAAAAAGTAGAAAGGAATCTGACCTCAGCTAAAGTGAATTTATCTAAAAAACGAGACTGAGTTAAATTGCACTTGCGAATCTGCCAGAATGACGAGACATTCCGATGACCTTGTTTTCTCACCTCCTCGGTGCAGAGATAAGCAAAAAGATGAGATGGCTGCTCACCATGATCAGCCGGTTTGCGTAATAAACCAGGAACCACCTGAAAACAGAGACGCAAAGACGCTATGCTTATCCACAACCAAGAAATGTTCAAACTCGGCATAGGCGCAGCCAAAAAAAAAAAAAAAAGGAAAGAAAGAAATCGAACTTTATGCTCCAGAAGAAACAGGATGCAGCTAAAATACACAACGAGCAAGTATTGAAGAAATGTAGCAGATTACCATGGAGTGAATTGGGACGTCAATATTGATAGTCTTCATCAATTCTGGAGCGGAAAAGTCCCAGTACCTAATGGTACCATCAAGCGAAGCCGTCCAACAATAAGCTAATATCTTACTGGCCGGCGAAGTTGGTGGCACCACTACCACCGATGTCACTAGTGCGGTGTGACCTTCAAGCTCATTTATCTACAGAATTGTAACGAACGAAAATTAAAAAAAAAAAAATACAAGCATTATTTACAACACGCGCGTGTGTGTGTGTATATATATATATATATTGAGGAACTGCAGGGGTGGGTAATTAATTACGAGTAAGCCAGTGGAGGTGCTGAAGATAGAGACGGTGTTGCCGGTGCAGACGAGGAGATTGTTAGTGTCGTTTGAGAATGCCGGCGGCGACGAAATATAGCTTTTTCCTCCTATCTTAATCATCTTCCCTTTTACAGACAACAGGCTACTCCTACCTGAATCTTAATCGTCGTCCCAGTTAATAAGAATTTGACGCCTCTGGGCTCGGAGAAGCAGCAGCAGCAGCAGAACAGCCAACGCTGACTTCACTTTTCTGTCCAAAACTCCCCTTCTTTATTATATTCATCCAAACCCTTTCATTTCTTAAACCCTACAACTACTTCACATCCCAGCTGCAACGGGATGCTCACACTCCTCTATTATATTAATTTATTTATTTATTACGGTTTCCTGATTCTTTCCTTCTTTCTTTTTTTATTTTGGGCCTTATTTTGATGGACCGGGTCATATTAGCTTTACGTTGATCATTGATTGCATGGACTTGGGCCTAGATTAGGACCGGACTATGTTTTAACATCAAGGCATTACTGGGTCGCATAGCCTTTTGCGGTCCAATATGAACTTAAGCTAGTCTGATGAGCCGTCTGATATTGGAGTTACAGCCCAACAAAAAAAAAAAAAAAAAGGCTCCACGCTCGATAAGTTAGAACCGAAACTCACTCGAGTGAGCCCCAGACATGCCAGAATTGTTACCAGTTCCAAACATTGGTGATCAGATCAACTAGGTAATTTTGAGTCTCTGATTTGACTTTGTTCCCTGTTCTCTTTGGTTTCGTTTTGATTGAGAAATTTGATGAATGATTTGAAATCTATCCAAATTGCTTTGGTTATTTGGATTGCTTAATGAGCAATTGGGTTTATAATACACCAATTATTAAAATATATTTTAAATATTAGAATAATTGATAATTTACAAATCTAAATACTTCTTAAATAATGTAATCAGTTAAAGGGACTATAGAGGAGGATTTCAAATTCTTTATCAAATATCTCAATCCAAACACAACCTTTAAGATTTGGAGCTTCTCATGAACCAACAAAAATGAAAAATCATACAAATCACCCCTTACATAGTATTGATATAAAATTTTCGTTCATTAAAATCAAAATGAGCAATTTTAGTTCTTAACAAATATAAATGGTCAACTTTTTGGTTAAATTTCAATAGGATTCTGTTGGACCCCATCGTCTTCTCCTCCAGGTTCTGCAAATTTTCTGGCCTACTTGTTAGAAAGTTAGTTTCACAAAAATTTATATATCTTAATTTTGGCATTAATCAAGTTCTCAAATCATTTCAAACATGTCCCAAATTTCAAATCAAATAAAAATCATCATGTAAACATAAATCAAAGGGATCAAATGATAAATCCAAAACTCCAATTTTCCTACTCTATTTTCTCCATAAGGCTCAAACAAAGTTGCAATCAAATTACATCCTGTAGTTTCTAGAATCCTAGAGATCAAGATAAATGAGAATTTTGAGCCTTATAGTCGGTAAATAAGGAGCCAAAATTCCACCAGAAAATTGACCAAGAATCAAAAGTAAGCCTTTTTTTAGTTGTTACTTGTTAGGGATTAAAGTCGCTCGTTTTAATTTTGACTGACTAAATTTTTAGATGAGTGACATGCGAGGGACAATGGGTGCAATTTTCTCTTTTTATTCATGCTGGAACTGTGCTTTGATTATGTGTGTGTTAGCCAAACAGATGACATGATCACTAGCTCACCACTAAACACATGTTTAACGGATATGATAATAGTACTAATTGGTGACATCTGATAGCATGCTTGATATGCTGAAATAGTATGCCCTTCTTCCCAAGTAGGGGGCGAGAAAGAAAACCAAAAAAAAAAAAAAAAAAGGAATGAACGATGACCGACTCGGACTCGGGTAGCTTGCAAACAGTGGGAATTGCCCGAATATTTTACCAGAAGGCCTGGGTCCTTTTTTCGAATTGATTTCAAGAAACCGTGCAAATTGCTGGGAAGAAGAAGAGAAGAAGATGGTAAGAGAATGAGGCGGTCGAAGCAAGTGGTGGTGGATGTCAGCAGTCGCATGTCAACACTCCATCGACGCCTTTATGATGCTCTCAATCTCGGTCACGTCGTTAGGTAACTACTACTCCTCCTTTTGTCTTTTTTTTTTTTTTTGTTGCCAGCTATTCTAATTCTTTAAGAATCCTGAATAATCTAGGGCTGTCTAGTTTTGTTGAATCAGCTTTGTCTCCCAAACAATTGGACTAAAACTCGCTTTTGTAGGTTTTTTTTTTTTTTTGGGGAGCTGTCATGATTCCCTTTATGGTGATTATTCGAGCTTAAAGATAAGTAAGCTCAATTTTGTTCATTCCTAGTCTCCCAACATTGCTCCTTGTAATTGCAGATGCGGTGATGATAAACGACAAAAATGGCATTGTACGGATATTGAAACTCAGAAGCTCGTCATCCGTGCAATCGATGCTTTTCTTGATTGTTTAGCCAGGGAGTCTGCGTCCCGACATCCTTTGGTAAAGGTGGGCATCAGTGACCCTGCTTCCACTATTTATTCTGTGTTCCGACCATTTCCATTTCTAGAACCACCTTCTATTGTGAAACTCATTATAATGCCAGCTTCCCTGTTATTGTTGTCCAACCAACTAATGTAACTACCTTTAACAAAGGCAACTGAACAAGTTGTTGGCAAACATCGTCTGATCAAGTTTCAAGTTGGTCACAGGGTTTCTTTTTATTAAACCAAGAAGGAGGGAGGGGGGTTACTTTACGTGAAAATTAGCTCATTTGAGCTCAGAAATAAGGCTGGGATTATATATTGCCTAAATTGTGATGAAAATTGATGAAGTTTGTTATTCAACTCCCTTGTCCCTTGGGTGGTCTCAGTGGCATGGGATAGATACCCGTTATCTGGAATGCTGAGAAGATCCGAATCTTGACTAGATGGAAATCCTGCATTCACCGTAACTCTAAAGAACTTAGTAGAGGATTGTATATTGGTTGATTAATTCCTTCCAGCTTTTGATAGCTAAGAGTCTGAGAAACTCAGTTGATTGAGTCTTGGGGACTGCTGCTCAACTTTTATTGAAGTTCAATTAATCAGACAAGTTGAATTCCTTAATCGTAATTCTTAGATGGATGCATAAGGTGTCTTGCTCATAATTTGTAGTACATCAACTCTTTGTGCACTGGCATCTTATCATAGTTGTCTGACACTTCCTGCCTTCTATGTTTGGCCTTTTGCCTTTATCCTTCTTCAGGAGTCAGTTGATGATATTGTTGGAGCTTTGGAGAGCATTCTGGAATTAAAAAGTGAATCCCTGCTGAGAATGGCCTCAGACATAGCTGCAAAGATGGTCAAACTTTTACCAAGCTCAGTGCTGGAATCACATGTTTCCCATCTAGTTTGCCACTTGTTATCATTGTTATCCAACCGACAGTTACAAGTGTCCATTTCATGTGCAACTGCCTTGAATTCCATTTTATCCAATCTGAGTACTAAAAGAGAGAAGGAAGTTGGGGAGATCTTGAAAGAAGGAAATACAGTTCTTGTTCTTGTAATGAATGTCAAGGATTTTTCTATTGGTGATAAACCAACCGAGTACTTTCAGGAAGTGGCTTTTCTATTGAGTAGAATCTTATGGCGTTGGCCGCCTTCTAGGTTCTGTGTGTGGAGTGATTCGAAATTTTTGGATGTGTTAGAAATTCACAAAATCAATCCTGAAAGTTCCTTGAAAGCTGCGGTCTTGCAGTTATATTCTAGTTTAGGTATTTGTATTTCCTGTCCAAGTTGCAAAAATTTGTCTAGTTCGCTACTATGGAGACACTAATATTAATTCAAATTCCAGCTTTATGTGGTAATGGGGCTAAGAAGCTCCTAGAAAACGGAAAAAGCCTTCTAAATTTAATGGTGGACAGCATGGGCAGCCCAGATACTCATTCAGTCCAGATGGATGGATTTAGACTTGCGCAATGCCTAATGGTAGGTATTCTTGTTGTGATTCTTTTGGCTGCATCTTTTGCATGTATTTACATCTGAATGTATCCATGTCATTTGTTCATTTAGACTTAAATTGTTATGTACCATTAATTGCTTAGGTAAATGAGGAAGCATGTCAAAAAGTGGTGGAAACGTGTGGTGAACATCTAGTTAAAGCCATAGTTACTGGAATGAATAGGAGTTGTTTAAGTTCTGGAAAGCTTCCAAAGGTTCAGATGTCATTGGTAGTGGAAGCTTGTCATTTGGCTATGATCACTCGTTGGGCCGGGAATCATCACAGTTACTTTTGGAAAGCAGGAGTTGGTAGAACTCTAGTTGATCTTCTTCTAACTGATTTTGGGAGAGTTCACAAGTCTCTGCATGGTGTGTCACTGCAAGAACAATTGCTGACATTGAAAGAGGGTTTCAATGAAAGTTCTCTTCCTTCGCTGAGACCATACATTTGGGATATTTTAGGAGGGCTTGCAGCAAATAGTGCAGAAGATTTCACTCCCGTGATGCATGAAGATATACTTGAACTCAAAGCCCTAATCACATGTGCATGGTAATACTGCTTTATGGTGTTATCTCAATTTGGATAGATTAGCTTCATTTTCCAAGTTAGCATTATTTCTTCTCTTCCCTTCTCTTGTTATTCGATATTTTAAAGGTTCTATCTTTTTCTGTGAGTGTGATGTTATTTTTTTTTTTTTCTTTACCAATCCACTGATGTCTTCTTTCTCCCATTTATTGGCAGCCTGGCCTTTACAGAATCTATAAATATGGCACGCCAGATCTCTCGAAGCAAAATTACCAACACAATTGGGAGTGAACCAGTCTCAAGAGCAGTTCTGATGATGGTTTATTCCCCTTGCAAGTATATTGCCTCCCAAGCCAGGTCCATACTCTCTGAAGTATTGAACCTAAATGGCAAGAACTACATTGAGTACTTGTTGAATACCCTGAATGCCACATCCTGCAGAAATAACGTTCTAAGACCAGATAACTTTCAAGTTGTCATTAGCTTGATAAGTTTGGCTTGTTATGCTAGTCTGCCAAGATATGGGAAGATGGTTATCGATCATCATGGGATACACAGTCTGTTGATCTTTGTGAAGTGTTGGTTAAGCAACCCAGTATACATAAAAAGGTCAAGTTTGGCACCTCATCTCCACAATTCTTACAGTGAAAGAGTTTGTTGCCATCCGTTTGTGGAAGATTGGGAAGGTGAAGACATGCAATTGCTCTTTAGTCTGTGGGCCTTGGCTGAATTGGTTCACCAGTTTGCCTCTCATGCTGGTTTCTTAAAAATTAAACTGGAGTTTGACGAATTTCAGATGGTTAGGGAACTTGAGGAGATCTGCATTAATCATTCTACTCCTGGACCAAGATGGTATGCTGCTTATATTCTTAGTCATTTTGGGATATATGGCTTCCCCAATAAATTTGGAAAAAGGATTGGGAAAGCATTCTTGGATAATGAACTTGCTGATTTAGAACTCATTCTGACTAACCAATCTTCAGTGTATGTGAATGAAGTTATTCTTTCAGTTAGGTGTCCAAACTTACTGCCTGTGCAAGGACCAAAGCTTAAAGAGAAATCTAGCACTGGTCCTTTTCTGGAGCAGCAAATGGAGATACATAGAGGGTCTAAGGTAGAAGTTCGCCTCTCTGCTCATGTAGATTACCAAGCACTAGTCAAGTTGTTGCAATATGTGTACATGGGGTATTTACAAGCAGATAAAGATCTGTTGAAAAAGTTGAAAATTTTAGCCAAGCATTGTGACTTGCAGCCTCTGCTACACATGCTTCATAGACGAAATCCAAGATATGGTGCTCCTATCCCTGCCTTTGATCTTACTTCGGCTCTTGGGCTGGTTGGACATTGTTCATCGTATGTATCCTCTCCTTGACAATTTATCTCAATAATCTTCAGTTTGAATTGCATTAGATTGTGTGGAATGCCTTTTGTTCCTGCTTAGTCTTTGCTGCTATTTGGTTTTGAGATCTATTATGAGCAATATAGTTTTGGAGATTAGGGATAACTTCTTGTTCCCCAGCAAAATGTTTGATACCATGCGCACCATTGACTGGGATGAGATGGAGAGATCAAAGTACTTGTACAAGCTGCTAGTTATATGTTTGAAGATAGGAAGCATATTCTGAAAGGATTCATATTTAATAATTCCCTATGAGTGACAATTGTAGTGTCATGACATTAAGGTGTTTGTATGGATGTGAGTCATATGGTTTGTTGAAGGTACACTATAGGATAGATGAATTGAAAAGTGAAAAGCACTTTGCAGATGGTCATCCTTTGATCCTATGATTTAAAAATTTGACTAGTTTACTTTTTTATGTTTTTAATTTCAGGGATGTTCTTTTAGAACCTAACACGATCCAACTGCTGAACTGGAGATGCAGTTTTTGCTCAGCTCCTAATCCGCATCTCCATGTGCATAAAGTTATATTGTTTTCGAGTTGCGAATATTTGCGAGCTTTGTTTCAGTCAGGAATGCAAGAAAGGTACTTTGACCTGAGTTACGATTTTATATTGAAACCTCTAGATTTGGAGCTCATTTAAGTAGGAAATAACTTTTTGAGATGATAGAGATTAGATATGGAACATTTTTGGCAGATTAACTATGCGTGCAGTTATACTAATCTTGTGGTTTTCTCTGTGTTGGTATGTTAGTGGGGGAAGTTGTGTTTTGCAGAGTCACTATAGTTGGTCATGTTTGGAAATTTGTGCTGCTTGTGTGGATGCTATTTCATATTTTTTGAACTTCTTAGGTCATCTTCTTCTTTGCATGTTTTGTGTTGGATGTTGTATTTGTTTTGCATTTGGAGATTTATCTGCCTCTCCTCAAAGTGGGTGAGAATATAAGGCTTTGCAACTGGATACTGGCATGTACAGCTTTTCTCTTGCCTTCCCTCCCCTTTTATTACCATCAAAGTTCCAACTGTGGAAAGGTATATTTCTATCTGTCTAGCTGGTAAACTATGATAATTGAGTTTGCACACTAACTTTTAAGTTAGAAAAATTGAAAGACAAATCTCAGATAAGGAAACCTTTTTGTTCGATCGTGCAAATATTGAATATTGAACAATTGGATTGTTCTGTTGTTTTATCTCCTAGATTTTCATTTCAAGATATGACAATCTGCATATGGACTAGTTTTGGTTGAGATTCCCGTTTTGCTATTTTTTACCTGACAAGTGTAACCTTTGCAGCAATTCAGAAACCATCAAAGTACCGGTTAGTTGGAACTCATTAACTAAACTGGTTGGCTGGTTGTATTCTGATGAGTTGCTGAAGCCCAGTTTTGATTGTCTGTGGGACAATCTGGCAGTTGATCAGAGGCTTAATGAATTGCAACCGTATGTAGAGCTTTGTTGGCTTGCTGAATTTTGGCTCTTGGAGGACCTTCACGAACAGTGCTTCAGAGTTGTCTTATCTGGCCTAGAGACTGATAGGTATCTATCCGTTAAACTGATCCAATTGGCTGCTAATTTTGCACTGTGGAAGTTGGCTGAAACTGCTGCAACCTATGCAGCCCCCTTGTATCACCAACTACGCAACTCTGGTGATCTTGATCAACTGGAGGAGAGTTTCACTGAAATGGTGCGTGCTGCATCAGTTCAACTTTACCAAGAGGACACTGATGACTGAAATGAGATGAAAATGTTCTCAGGCTCTCTTGAAACCTAGAAATTTTCAAGGCGTTTGGCAACTTGCAGAAGAAATTTGTTACATTCTCTTATACTGTATGAAACCAGGCGGTTCTTGGAAGTTCGCAGTCGCAAGGGAGATGCATGCAGTACCGCTATAGCTGGCTTATCCATTTCAAGGAATAACTTGTCTGACATGGAAACGCTGGTGCAATTTTCACTAAACTAAGCTTTTCTTACTCTGAATACATTTCAAATTACAGAGACCGGGCAGTAAACCGGGTTCTATTTTAGCATTCCCTCGATGCTATCCGTCTTCTAATAGTATGTATCTGCTCTTTGCTGCGAGCCAAAACCTTTCACTGCAGTGAATGCTTCTGGCAATGGATAACACGGGCAAACTGCAAATAGCTGAAACCCTGTCGCAATGCAAAACAATAAATGTACACACAGCAGATGCCTGATGCAAATGGGTTCCAGTTTAAGTTGCCACTTTGCGAACGGTACAAGTAGTCAAGAGACGTGAGACCTGCCGCAACTGAATCGAGCAAGGATGGAACTAAGAGCTTTTAACAATTTCATATGATCTCAAACAAATTAGGAACATCAACTATGGTTTAGAAAGCGGGTAAAATATATCAGACCATCCAAGTAAAAGATGCGGGGAAAAAAAAGGCTTGCAATCTCTTTTTCGAAGCAAGTATTCTACCGTTACAAGCTTGTAGCTATGGCTTGAATCGAACCAAACATGGAAACTACTGCCAACATTTGCACTGCCGACTTGACATCAGCTCAGGAAAAACATAGCAACAATTTCCTTCTCACCTCCTTTAAAATTAAAAAGTAGAGGCAAGGGGCAAAAATCCAAGTGAACTCTGTACATCTCTAGCTTCTAATACCCATTACTATCAGGGGTCGAATAACAGAGCATCAAAATAAGCTCCAACGCAAAAGTAAATAAGAAGTCTCACTGTAATACAGATCCAACATAAAAATTCTTCACTGCTGCCTGCATGGATGAGGGAAATGAAGGCTAACACTCAACTCTATCAGGATTACTGTCTCATGCGTCTCAAGCAAGCAGCTATTCAACCAGGCTTGCCCTTCGTGAACTTCTCTAGTAACACAAGCCCAATTGGGTGCCCCCCACCCACCCCCGCCCAATAAAAAAAAGGATGAAAAAAGAAAAAAAGACTAATCCCCCATTGCACAATCACTGGCATGTCTTCCAGCTTGTCCGTAGCTATACATGGAGCCTCGCAATAACAGATTACACTCAAGAGCCACCACTAACGCCACCCTGATTACTTAACCCTTGAACGGGCATCGACCGCTGTGCAAAATCCAATAGCAGCTTTCTTTGTTGCTCACTGGTATGAGGAAGACTAGCTCGCAAGAGTTCAACAGGCATTTCCTTACTGATGGCTTTGGCTGCGTCAGAACCAACATTAGACATGTCCGGCGGAGTCTGAGTAAGAAATGATTGCATAATGGTGTCATACTTATTGAAACAATACTTTGTGAGAAGACCGAAAAATGCATCAAAAGAAGCCTGCCAAAAGGCTCTATTGGGCATGCTGCAGTTGCCAGAAGCACGAGGATCTCGAAGAAGATCAGTTGCCCTCTCAAGAACAGATTTCAGAATCAGAGATGCCCCATCCCCTGCAGGGCTTCCAATGGGACGAAGAGGAGGATGCTCAGCTGAACAAACCACAGATGCAAAACATGCAGCAAGTGCTTTAAGCTCCATTCCGTGAACAGAAAATGCAACCATTTTCGCAAGGTTATTAGTAGTTTCAGCAGCTCCAGGATCAGCAGGGAGGCCCCCAAACAAAAACCTTAAATGACGGAAAATTGCCATGCAGACAACTCTAACAAGTTCATCACCTGGAGGAAGAAGCTGGAGATACCTTGATAGCAGCTTCCGACCCTTGGTAAGAGAGACCAACCTCAAGAACACAAGATCATCCTTAGGAGCCCGATCCACTGTGTTGCCATTCTTGCCCAGGGGATCCACCAGCTGAAGTGACGCTGCCAAACCTTCCAGCAATACTTGCCGTCTCTGAGTCAGCTGGGCTCCACCATCTTGGAGTTGGTTAAATTGCAGAAAACGGTCAATATCATCAACATCAAGTAGAAGGCAAATGCCATCCTCAATAGTCACCCTAGCCGCAAGCATAGGTTCCTGGTCCAAGGGTTTCTCACACACCTTCGGTTCAGTGGTACCAGTGCCAGATGCATTTGGCGGGTCAACTTCCAGCAGTGGACGGGGTCTGCGAATTGAAGAAAAAGAAACCCTCCCAAGAGCATCAACCTGGAGAAAGGCATGTGGCTCATTATTAGTGCGAGCTCGAGCAGGACCATCCCTCAGGTTATTCGGGCAAAAATGGTGCTTTAACTTTGCACTAGCAGTTTTTTTTGCTAGACAAGCTTGATGATAATAATCATCTACGTAAGGGTCATTGCTGTGCGTAGCAGCAAGCTGCATCCTCAGAATATTCTCAATTTCATCAGCTGTCATGTATTTGGATTTAAACACTGGCCACCCATTGTCACTCTTCTGGCTACTTATGTCAAATCCTGGTGAATAGCGCATGCCTTGCCTACCTCTTACCATTGATTTAATCCTAGGATCTCTCAAATCAGCCAACCCAAGCATATCAAAATTACTTGTCATCTGAGGGGATGATGAAAGATGGTGATTGAGTACTTGGGACGGCAATCCAGGTAAATGTCCAAATGCTGGCTGGAAAGGGTTCTGCAATCTGTGTTGTTGAAGTTGCTGTTGCGACATTAACTGGGGGGGCAGCAATCCATTTTGATGAGGTAAATGTTGTTGTACCATACTATTTGGGAGGTTAGAATGGTCTCCAGGGTACATATTTGTTTGATTCAACCATTGGTTTTGCAAGCGGTTATTGACCGGCAGACCTGAAGGACTAAACTGAGGCATGCTTCCACCCACTGGTGAACCATGAGGTAAAGCAGTCATCTGGAGCTGAGGACTAGGAAAGGGAGAAAGATTGGTTGACGAGCGTGGAATTTGAGGTCCACCAGGATGATATGGAATATTCGACTGTCGTGCTTGGTCGTTTGGAGAGCCTTGGTGAGATCTGCCTCCAGGAGGAGGATATGAAGTGAAAGAAGATTTTGGTACAAGAATTGGTTCACTAGAGTAGTGCTGGTGTATATTTAGCTGCTGCTGTGGGAACTGCTGTGGTTGCTCGGGATACGAAGATGTTCTGTACAGATTCTTAGAATCCAGATAATAAGCAGATGAGGGATATGGGTGTGATGACCATCTCTTACTGTCCTGTGTAGTTTCTGTATCAAATGCATTCTGATCAGCCCAACTAGGAAAATCTTCCTCTTGCACCCATTCAGCTGCAGATGAACCTGATATATAGGACAGTAAAAGAAGCAACATACTTCATCAGTCAATAGATAACTAAATAGCATCATATCCAAAGGAAATTATCAAATGAGGCCACAAGAAGGGAACAACAAATATAATATAGTAAGCAAACAAGAAGGGAAAATTGTTCAAAACATCCCTCACATTTCACCAAACGAATTTTTTTTCGTCCTTCACTTTTAAAATGGTAACTTTACGTTCCTTACAAAATCAAGTCGGTAAAATTTGGTCCCAACCAAGGTTTTCAACCACTTTTTACCCAGAATTCATATGTGACTCACATATGATCAGTTTTTTAGAGGCAAAAAGTTTAGATCCCAATTGTAATTAAACAAATGACACAATCCATTTTTATTTTTGCCCCTAAAAAACAGTAGAATCTGACCCAAACTGTATTCATTTTTTCCACTAAAAAAGTGGGGTCGGACCTAATTAATATTATTTTTGCCACTAAGAACTGGGATTTGATTTGTACATAAAAAATGACTACATGTGGGTCACGTGGTGATTCAAGCTAAAAAGTGGTCGGAAACTTAGCTTGGGACCAAATTTTGCTAATTTAAATTTGTAAGAGACGTAAAGTTAACATTTTAAAACTCAAGGACGAACAAATTTCATTTGGCAAAATATGAGAGACATTTTGAACGATTTTCCCAAAAAGAAAAAGAAAATTTCAGAGGTAGCTAACAGCTACACAATCATTGAGCCAGAACAGAATTCCAGGAATAACTCACTTTGAAAGATAAAGGTTAGTAAGCATTTGAATGGAATATTTTATCCACACACCACCCCAAAAAAAAAAAAAGAACAAAAGGAAAAATTTCCACAACATAGAGAAAAATGAGAGAGAACATTCAAAGAATTAACAGCTGACTGGTTCCAAACAGTTAATATATCTATCCAAAAGGAAATGAATATCCCTATCCAGTAACTCACTTTCTCTTGATCCCATGTCTCCAATAGCTCCAGCATCTCCTGGGCCACTGACAACTTTGTTCAACTGTAAAGCATAAGTGTTTTCAGTGATGAGAAGCAAAATGTACCCAGGGAATCAAGCAAGGATGGAATGCGACACATTACAGTATCTACACCACCAGCTACATGCATTATTACTATCCTATTCACAAGGCAGGAAAAGCTAAAGTAGGACTTATTGGCTTGCTAACAATAGGCATTAAAACTGATATATCAGCAGAGGAAACAGAAATTATTAATTTAGGAAAATAGCACTCCAATCACAATAATGAAGGCATTCACAGCGACAGATCAGCCCATCCTATTACTCCTGAAATTACTTTTTGCCCTCAGGGATATTACTTTTATTTAAGAGCAAATTCCTTTTCTTTTTTTTCTTTTTTTTTTGGGTGTAAAAAAGAGTGGCATCTTAAATAAGGAATTGCAAGCAAATTGTAGAAAAGCAATGCCTTAATTTTTTTTTTTTTCAGCTTAGTTTCATAGAAAGTACCCAGTTATGATACATGATTCCTGATCGCAAACAAGAAATGTTGAATAGCAAGAAATGTTGAATAGCAAGTAACCAGTTATCCTTTGAGGTTAACAGATTACAAACTACAAGTTTCAAAGGAAGTATCCAATAACCAAGGTAGGGGCATGGCCTGCATGAAAATAAAGCCTTCTTTTGTTTCTTCTCATTTTAATCAGACAATGAGACAAATTGAAAAGTTATTTCTTCTGATATTATATGGTTTCAAAAGCTAAACATAATCTGAAGGAGTAACATCATAATATGCCTCCCCATAAATACATTTTGAGATAGAAGATAAATACTCGAGCCTATCCTGCAGTTAAAGAAAGTTATTAAAAAAAAAAACTACATAGCAACCAAAAATGGCTAGTTATAAACAGCCGATGCTGATAAAGTTCAGCAGTATAATGTAAAAGCACTTACTTCCACAATTTCATGCAATTTCTGCATTCAGAGATACTAACCTTTGAAAATGTGCTAGCAAGATCATCAATTTCAGTTAAAGTTTCAAATACTTCACCCTGAAAAAATAATAAAGAAATTTACAGTGGGGGAGTTAGTGATTTGAGCAAATAGAATGCAACAGTTGAAGCTCACATTCAGTAACATTGAATGACATGGAGGCGATTAAATTAAAAAAAAACTCCGTATATGCATAAATGCATCTATCATATGCACTTAACATGTTTGACACAGGATTCGTGGCTCCATGCAAATTATTATTCAAGATGAGCCATATAGGCACCAGTAACACAATTATTCAGCATGCTATAGAAATGCAAATGTAAAAAGAACAGTGATGAAGTTAAAAACCAAATACACTATACAAGGTGAAGCATCTACAAGCAGTACTTATTCCCACATAGACAAAACAAGAACTAGCAAACAATCCATCACAAAATACCAAAACCGAAATTAACCGTTTTAAGTTATAATAGAAACCTCTTCTCTATCTAGTTGATACTCTTCATCAGCAAGACCAACTTGAGGAATCTCATCTTCATCGTCTTCTAAGCCCCCGAGCTCTACTTCTTCTACTACATCATTGCCAAAGAATGCATATTGTGATGCATCAAATACTGCATTCCCTGCATCATGAAGCCAGGAAAGCTAAACATCAAAAATCAAAAGTGCAGGTAAATACTACCAAAGGCTTCAGTAAACTCCGACCAGTTGTACTAGTGCAAAAGCAACGACATGTAAAGAAAGAAGACAACCTTACATGGGACAAAAGAAGACAATTAAACAGAAGATAGTAAATATCAAAAACTTTCACATACAAGGTCCACAAAAGCAAAATGAGAGACCAAAACAGGAGATAGCCTATTTAAAACCTGAAATACCAAGCAAAGGAGGGGCGGGTTGCAGGGTACCAAATACACTACCAACTCAAAGACGGAAAACAAAAAAACTGCTTGTGAATGGTATCATCCACTCTTGAATTCGTTAATCAGAATTTCGCAACCAATAAGTCAACCAGCAACAAATGATTAGACATTTAGAATCCATACATCTCAAAGTATAAAACTAACTTCTGCACAATATTAGGAAAGACTAAGGTCTTCGACTTGCTCATCTTACGGTTGTTTCATCCTTGAAAAAATAAGACATACATAAGCAGTAAAATCTCTGCAACCCACATTGTTATTATTCTTTTGCCATCAAGCAGAGTAAAATAAAGTCAACAGGAGAAAAACTTAACTGAAAACTTCAGTATTGATCGAAAACTAGATCTAGATATATTGGAATTTGGAGCTCTTTATCACGAATGAGAAAGGAATTCATAACCAACCTGTTGGATTTGCACCAAATTGTCCAAGATCCTGAGAATTGGAGGACTCTTTAATACCACCCCCACCTTCAAATCTATCCATCTCAAACCCTTTCACTCAACAATAAAGAAAATCAGAAATTCTTCCTTCGGGAATGAACCTCAAAAGACCAAGAAAATTTTCCTCTTTCAAAGCTAATAAACCAATTAACAAAAGCCCAGATACTACTTCCCAGGTGGAAATAAACAACACCCAACAACCGTAGACGAAAGCCCAGAAATTTTATGCCAGAAAAGAAGCGTGGCTTGGAAATGAAAAGCTGAGCCCAGAAAAATATAAACCCTAAATACAACAAACTCGAATTGAATAAAAGGGTCAAAGCTAAATCTGTGGACTAAATGGAAAGCTGGTGAATCCCTTTACCGATAAATTCGTTAGGGTTTCTCCTGAAGAGAAAAAGATCTGTACAATTAAATTAGTTCGAAAAATCATTGGCGGAGAAAAAAAAAGAAAGAAAGAAAATACTATTAAGTATTTCCTCCTCTTTATGAGATGAGCAAGGAGGCGAGCAGTTGCCCTGCCTAGGTCTGTCTAGGATAACGATTAAATGCCACACCTTAGTTCTCTCTATTCTTAGATTTTCCAGTTTAGAGATAGAAAATTTTGAGAGGGACGCGATTCAGAGAGATGGATCGCACTTTATGTGGGAAAAAAAACAAACAAAAGTTTATTAGCCCAGAGATAAATCAATATGGTCTGATGATCAATTACAGAGGTCAGAGTAAAGTTGCTCCATGCCAAAATCAAAGTGCCTATACTTGATTCTTCAATTACTAATACTGAACAGTTTTATTTTCTTTATTTTATAGCGTAAATTTTTTATGCATTGACAACGTATGTATATAATAACGGGCTTAAATAGATTTTACATATCTAATGTTTATTGTTCAGATTCAAATTAATATGATGTGTCGTAAATTCAAACCTTGTCAGTGTATATGCTCATAATAATGTAGCGTGGGTTTATGGAAAAGATTAATCTTATTTTGTACTCAATTTGATCTCACTAAACAATTAAAGGTCTACATACAAGTGAACTATAATATTTATAAATAATATAGTTTAATTTAATAAAATTGTGGTTGGGTTTTATCTAGTACTATTTTAATTCAAGTATTTAACTGCTATTTAAATCAAGTATTGATTATTGTGTTATAGTATGCAAGTAGAGTAGGTGCCTAGTTCCCCGAGTAATGCTGTAATGATCAGAAAAAAGGGAAGAGACCAGTGAAATAGAAATTCTGAGTTTTGTTGGGCCTGCCTTTTTGGATAGTAAAAGTGGCTAAAAAGGTGGACGGAAAGATTTCTTTATTGCAGAATAAATTTATAATCAATCAGCATTCAGGCAAATACCTAAAACTGGGACCCGATGTTGGACATGTGTCATCATACGGGTACCCCTCTCTACTGCTAAGTTGCTGCACTATCTTAAAATGGAGTATCCAGGAGAAAATGCCAGCCCTATGACTTGGTGAAAATTCTACGTAATCGTTTAAAATGTCTCTCGCATTTTGCCAAATTAACCCTTTCATCTTTTACTTTTAAAATGTTAATTCTACATTCCTTGCAATTTCAAATCAGCAATATTAAGTTCTACTCTAAATTTTTGACCACTCTTTAGTTTGAAATCATCACGTGGCTCACATTTTTGTATACAAAAAAATGTCTGATTCTGCTTTTTTAGGGGAAAAATGACTATGAATCGAGTCAGATCCCACTTTTTTAGCTGAAAAATAAATATGGTTAGATTAAATCTCAATTTTTAGGTGCAAAAATGAATGTAGGTCAGATCATTTATTTAATTACAACAGGATCTAAGTTTTTGCCTCTGAAAAAATGATCATGTGTGGCTCGCATGATGAATTCAGAGTAAAAAGTTGTCAGCAATTTTGGTTAGGACCAACTTTACTGGATTGATTTTATGGAAAATGCAAAATTGCCATTTTAAAAGTGAATGACAAACAAATTCATTTAACAAAATGTGATGGAAATTTTGAACAATTTTCTTAATCCTACCCAAACACACATTAGCGCGCGTGCGCACACACACACACACACGTATATATAAGCTATTCTACGAAATCTAAATTAAAAAAAAAAAATTTGATGCCTCGTACAATTATCATGGTGCTTTCTTCTTCACATATGGGAGCAATAATACAAAGTACAACTTCTGGTAACAAGATAATGACTGTTCGCTTGACATAATATATCAAATGATTCTTTATATCAACATTCAAAAATGGCTTGGTTACTTGCTTGATATAGTACATCAACATGATTTTTTAGATTGGAGTATCAAAACTTGTGAGGAAATTTCGGGGAAAAGGAAATTAGAAGATTCAACGTTTATAAGAAGGGCATAAAATTCGGCAGATTTGTAGATAGGAACAAGATAAAGTTGTTATCATAAGTGTAAGGAAAAAAATTAACCTTATGTGCATGTTTTCGCCCATCGTATATGCATATTCAAGTGCACCTGTGCACATATACATTGCAATGCACACATTCAAACTGAAATGCACATATCTGTTTATTAAGATGAATGCTTATGCTGGATAGAGTATGTATTATTACGAGGGTCATTGAGCATTTAGCAACAAGTTTAGAGTAAATATTACATACATAAAAAGTGTATTTACAATATCATTGTTGAATTCAAAATACACATGCAGTATTTGGATTTCAAATTCAAATTTTACATAATTGTCCTTCATCTAAAATTGATAGTGTATATACCGTTAGTATAGATACTACAAGATTAATCCATAAGTCTAGTTAGTTTAATTTGTGAACAGTTACTTAATTCACAAATTTGTGAAAATTTATAACATTCTTACAAATTTTGAAATTTTCTATTCCCCTTTTCCAATTTTTCCTAAACTTTGATCACAACATTAATTCTCCACATAGCAGCATCACATTTAAATGCTTGAAAGTTGTTTGTACTGAGTATTAGTGGTTTTATGCAAAAATACGTGACTACATATATCCTAATATATAGGACTACATTTATACGTAAACATGGATTATATTTTCATGACTTGCGAGGACGGGCTTAAAGCATTAGATTTATGCATTAATATAGTTCTTGTTTTTATAACTCGTGAAGTAGACATGGCCATAAGTTCATTTTTCCCTATAGTAACGTTAAAAGTAAGTTAAGTAACAGCTGATTCACCTGATGCATTCTTTGTTTTTTTGGTGAGAAACTTGTCAGGCAATATCATGCTTTATCGACAACCGACGACAAAGTTATAGTCTCCAGCCTATAGGATGCACAAGACAGATTACTTATTCTGCACAACGAATGCAAGAGAACATAATTTAAAATACCTCGTAGCATAATATTGAGTACTAATTGCAACATACATCAACTTTACCTTTTTTTTTTTTTTTTTGGTTTCGAACAATGAAAGTAAATACCTAAATTTGTGATAATGTATAAGTTTAACTAGAGTGTATTATTAAATAAACAAGTTTAAATCCTAAAATATAACTACATGTTTTTTTCGAGCAAGAAAAAAATGAGCCTTGGGATAGTAATTTTTTAAATACTAATGAGTGTACATATGTTATCAAACTGGTTTCTGTGCAATTATAACAGTGACTGTAGAGTGCAATTGATGGTTACAGATGTTGTATTTTAAAATTGGAGGGAGGGAATTAAATTTTGAACACAAAATTCAACTTGTCAAAAAATTTGTTTCAATTCTGCATTTTTGTTGTAAATAGTGTCTATGGCCCTATTTGGAAGTGAAGTTTTTTGGGTATTTGTATAAAATTCTACTGTAACTTACTGTAGAAGTTGTAAAAAAACTTTTGGGAGTAAAGCTTTTTGAGTGTTTTGGGGTGTGTATATTAAAAATTTTGGGAGTTTTTAGAAGGTTCCTATATATAAAGTAGAAAACAAACAGGTTAGTGAAGCTTTTTGAGTATTTTGCAGGTGTGTATATCAAAAATTTTGGGAGAGTTTAGAAAATTCTTGTAGTTAAAATAGAAAACACAAATTTTATACAAACTTGCTAAAAACTTGAACTACAAAACATGGCCTATATTTATTGTGGTAGCATCTCACTCTGTTATCCTTATATTTCCTTATATTATATAAGATGCACTTGTTTTTTTACTGTTGCAGTATATTTCATCTGCTCCCTGGGGGCTTTTTCATCAATTTACTCTGCATTGTGCCACCAGTCCTGCCTGCTGTACTACAACCTTTTGCATGTGTGTTGGTTCGGATTATGATTTTACCCATTCACTTCAGCTACAATCTTTTCATCTGCCTCCAAGAAGGACTTTTTGGTAATTGGAGCCCTACAAAAATTGTCAAAACGTTTGGATAGTAGATTTTTTGGGATAATTTATTGAAAAGAATACTGTAGCACTACTGTAGCACTTTTTTGATGTGATGTATCTAAGATAAAAAGGTGATTGAAATTTGTGTCGATGACGTAAGCAAAATTTTTTAGCTAAATATAAGCAATCCAAACGCACAGTGTATTCAAAATAATATCCTGAAAGATGCCTTTTGTCTGGTGTTTATTTACACAATCATGTCCACGCTAAGATAGTCCTTTTATGCCTTTGTCAGAGGAGTTGAGATATTTTGAGACCTTAAATTACAATTGTGCCCATAATACTTGCATGCAATGGTGACCTTTCCACCTTGTACCCTTCAAAGACTACGGCTCATTGCATGTGAACCTTTTGGTTTGTTGGTCATTTGATTTGATTTGATTGTTAGATTAGACCAGTAAATAGTGATTTAACATCCAAATTCCCTATTTACCCTTGAAGATGCCTTTTACTAGGACCATAACATTTTTACGAAGGATAAACTGGGCAGAAAGGAGCAACAAACTCAGTTTTTTATTCCTACTTGCTCATTGCATTTTCCAATGCCACATTCAGTTGACCAATATTACATTCAGATGTGTTGTGCTTGTTACAAAAACAGTTTCCTTGGTATCCATTCTTCGCTCTAAGTATCTTGCTACTCGTGTTTTACCTCAGCTTTGATTCCTCCTGCCATTTGCTACTTGGTAACTGATAATGATCTTCTTTTTCATTCCTCTAATTTAAATGTTTGATTCGTTTTGTTGATTACTTTGTTCCTGCCTTTTGTCTTTGGCTTCTGTATGCCCGAAGATTGCGATGTGCTTCGATGGTGGCTCTCCTGTCTCTGTTTTCTTCCCTTTTGGGTAAGTATGATGAAATTAATTTTTAGCCTTGTAAATCAAATCGAGTTATTTTACTTTTCTGTGTCTGTCTTAATACAGAGATTTGGATTTCGTATTGAGTTGTTGATTCAACACTTTGCAGTAGATTTTCTCTACCCTTGCCATTTTAATGTGTGATTTTTTGTTTCTTTTTTTTTTGTTTTGGATTCTAATGCCTAATGTACAGAGTTTTTGATTTTGAAAAATTTCTATTTTGTTATTCATTTCTTTTTGGAGAAAAAAGTTCCATCTTTTAAGTGGGTTCTGCTGTTGCAAAAAAAAAAAAACTTAATTTTTTATTGTATTTCTAATTTAGAGATTATGTTCTTGATTTTGCTAAATATTCTTGATTTTGGGGAAAAAATTATATTTTTGCTTACGAGTATTTTGGATGGGCAGGAAGCCGACGAATGGGAGATGGAAAGGAGATAAACAAAAGCCAATGAGCCTAGGAGAAGAAAGTAGTCTGCTTCACGCCTCTACATCTACTTCTGGGAAGGTACGGCCCTACAAGAAAATTTGCAAGGTCATATGCGATTCTTGTTCCTAAATGAAGTTTTTGCTTTATTGTCATTTGATGAAAAGTTATATATGCATCGTAAATATTTATTCTCTTAATTTTTGCTACTATCAGATTTTCTTTGTACCTAATGCTTACAAGTTCTAATTTTCTATTGCAGATGTCAAACAGCTTTACTAGCAAATTTAAAGGTAAAAACGTTTTTCAGCCTACCACATCTCTACTAACATAAATATGCCACGATTTTCATTATCTTCATTATTTGTGTGTCGATATTTTTTAGCAGTTCTAATTTTGGTTAGATTATCCCAAAAAAAAAAAAAATAGAATGAGATAGAGCTGCTGATTTTTCTTATGCACATAAGTGGCTCAAGAATTCATATTATGCTTGTGGACTTATGCAACTATGAAACAAATAAGCGGAAATTATGTTTGAGTTTGGATTAAAGCAATGATTTTGAATTTTTTTTTAATCACGATTTTCAGAAAATTCATGCAAGTAAAAGAGTCAATGTACTGTGCTATATCAATGAATAAAACTGAGATTTTAGATACTACTCTCGGTGATTCCTCTAAGGTGAATATAAACTATTAGTTGTGCATAAGTTAATTATGTTGATATACAGATAACATTTGTGAAAAATTGTAGTGATTTCGCAACTCTGTTTTTATACCATAGGGTTACTTTAGCCTTTCCAAGGCAAACCTGTGGGAATTACTTCTCACACTTGCTCAAGAGTATGATCTTCACAGAAAACAAGCTAGGGAGCTAATGAAGCAGTGTCTTGGTCTTAGTTTCCTATTGGTGAGTTTTTCAATATATTGTCTATATCTCTTATTTGCTCAAGTGTTAGGTCTCTTTGAATAAAATCCCTGGGTTGTAAGTGTTAGGTCTTTCACATAAGGTTATATTCTTGTTTTAAATGTTATACTCATCTGGGTCATGTACCTCTGATATATGTGAGGAAAGCATATAACTAGGGTATGATATTTACAGTTTTCACATTTAAAGTGGTTAGCCTGTTTCAGTTATTTATACTTTGATGTCAACTTGTATCAGATTGTTTGACAAACTTGAAAAGATTGTTCACGCTAAACCACTAATGATTAGTAGGTACACCACCCTAGGCAGAGCTTCTTTGTTTTTGTTTAACTGAAATTTCATCTAGCTCACCCTAGGTTGACTAGCCTGGTTGTCCATATTATAGTGTACCTAGGCGCTTGGTTTAAATCATGGTTGGGCGCCTGATTTAGATACTGTTGTAAATGTCTAATTTAAAGCTCCCTGAGATAATTTACGTGACAATTTCCATGGTCGCATTTCTCCTTTGCTGTCTAATAAGCCAGTTAATTTTCCTCGCTGTAATTTGGACGAGACACTCAACACAAGTCAAATTATGGCTTAGTCCTACTTACCCAGATACCTCAAGTGGTTGTTAGGTTTTAGTATCATGCAATAGATATCTACTTATTTATATGTCCACTTGACTTCAATGAAATAATCCATTTTTTTCCCTTTCTTGTTAGATCTGAAAAAGCATCAATTGTCTCTTATTGTATGACTCCCACACTCATATGAAAAATTCTTATAATTGCTGCTAGGCTAGCTGTGCTTTAGCTCGCAGAAATTTGATCTCCAAGAGTTCTCTTATCATATTGAACCAAGTTGGTACAAGTGTAAATCTAAGACTGGTTACCTGCTGAACTACAAAAGATAAAACTACAAGTGTCACTACATTTTCAGGATTTGAATACGTACTATATTCACTGAGTAAAACACAAATTAAGAAGATCTAAAATGTCCAATGTAGACCTGCAAGTACATCTATGATTACATGTATTGCATAAAAGTTGTCTTGCAACGTTTGTCATCATGTTTCTTCATTTACCTTATTGCCACCAAGATTTTGGTGATTTCAATTCATATTAATTCCAACATTCAAATCTAAGTTAATTGCTTTTTCCTTTCTCCTAATTAATTACAGAGTTTTGTTCCCTTCAACATAGTCAATAACTCAAAATGTTTAACCTTACTCTTCCTCGGATTAATTGCAGAGTTTTGCTCCCTTCAACATAGTCAATAACTTAGAATATTCAACCTGCACAATATTTTTTGTTATTTGCTTGCTTTAAGAAATCATATGCAAAGCGTTTTGGATGCATTTACATTCAATGATTTGTTTTTTCTTCTCTTTTGAGTTGATTTTATTTATTATGCTTATAGTATCACTGAAACCTCTAGGATAGTTTTGTAATTTTGATTTTGTTATAATTATGATTCTTACACTATTTTCTCCTTTGAATTTTTGTCTGGACGATTTTCTTGTTGTATTGCCTTTTACAGAATCTATATTTAGCTGTAAGACGGATTTGCAGAAGATGAGCAACAGGGTATTACTAGCTGATACACAGTTCTTAATGAATTTTAGAGATATGAATGATATTCTAAGAATACGTGATGTTTGTCTTATTTAATTAGACGTTAGTCAATTGCATCAGAAATGTTTCAATAAGAGATACTGACTTAAAGCTGTAAAATTTTAGCTCAATTTGTGTATAGACTTCTGGACTTTTGTCAATTCTTAAGATTTGAACAATTGCTGATTCTTCTTTTTTCTATTCTTTTTTTAAAGGGAACTGCTGATCCTTCTTACCATGCAATGTTGCAAGACAGCTATGTGGATTCTCAGTATGGTTTTGGAGAATCTAAGGTGTCCGAGTCTATTAGTGATGAGTACCTCAACAAGTACTATTGATAAGTGCCATTGGCATTGAGCTCGTTAATTGTATCAATAGATGACGAAACTTCCTCTAAAACCTATATCTATATATTCATCAAATTTTTTGCATGTGAAATGGAATTAAGCTCATTTAGCATGGAAGATCTGGAGTGTATTATCAAATTGTATTTTCATCACATGCAGCATGATTTTCAGAACTTTTTTTATATATAGTCACAACAAATATAGTCCCAAAGTTTGTTCGTTTCGTGAAAGATAATTCCTACGACTGCTTCTTTCGAAATCTATGCAAACATCAAATTATGCCCAAATCACATTCCAATGGTGATTAGAGCGTCTATAATAAGCCTGTTTCCAAGCTCACATTCCAATGCTGACCAGGCACCCAACCCGCGCCTTACGCGGGAGAGTCCCCCTAGTATTAATTAGGCGATTATGGGATTTCTGATTCAAATCCTTAGACTATATTTCTCTCACTCTCTTTGATTTCCAAAAAAAAAAAAAAGAAAGAAAAATAAAAAACAGATATATGCGTGTGATGTGTGTTAGAAAAATCAAACTTGTCCATGGGAAGATTAATCATCAAAATTGAAAACTGTGGGATGGATTAAGTGTCTCCACACGTAAAGGGGCACAAAGGGTTTTGGCATATTTCATCATGTCCCGTACTTGGGCGATGAAACGAGTCGTGCACTGCAGGCTGCAGCCATCCACTAGTACTGTTTTATACCGTGTAGTCAAAACTACTACTGATTGTAGAAGTCTTAAGTCCTATATTATCGTGTCACCGTCACCATGTATTGATGTTTTATCTGTATCGGTCTTACAGTGACTCAGGACCAAAAAGTCCCGCATGAAGAATAAGTCACGTACGAAAGGAAAAAACCAAAATTCAAGGACCAAGAAGTACAAAATAATACTCGGAGGACTATCTTGAAATTTTTGAAAATACTTTGGGGATTATTTTCATGTTTCTACAAATCGCGAGGGAGACAAACCGACGAACAGTAGCAAGTACGATAGCGTTAAACCCAGACCCAGCTAAAAGAAACGGGAAAAAAGAGCTTAAAGCTTAAAACCCCAAACAAGGAACCATCGTCTTGGCGTGGCTGCCTGTTTGTAGAATAAAAATTACAGGCACTAACTTCGAGTTTCAGCTCAACTCAATTATATATTCGAGTCGTTTCGTTTGGAGGTTTAAGAAAAGCATCCAAAAATGTCTGTAATGATTGTGACGAGCCTGGGAGATATAGTTGTGGATTTGTTCACCGACCGGTGTCCTCTCACCTGCAAGAACTTTCTCAAGTTATGCAAGTAAGCTCTTGATTTCTTCTGTTTTCGAATATTCTGTAGCTAAGATGATTGTAGGTGATCTTGTCTCTATTGTTTCTGTAAAATTGTATTGGACCGGGGAAAAAAAAACCCTAGCTTATGCATTATGTTTTTTCCTTGTAATACTTTTGGAGGTTGTATTAATTGGATATTAAGGAAGCGGAAAGGTGAAGTTAAAAACCTGCAGTGCGAAATCATTTATATGGCGAAAATTAGGAGTTTTTCTGAGTCGTTTTTGTGGCAGTCTTTATGATTTCGGACCAACCAACGAGTTTACTTGTCTTGTACAACCAATCTATGAGTGCTATCAGTTTTATCGCATCCAGTCGTCTTTTATTATTAAGTGGTGATATCTGAATCTGAAGTGGCTTGGACCTGAAAATTTAGATTTACATTTGATTGTTTGGAATCACATGCATGTGGCGGCTCGTCATGTAGAAGGATTTGTGTTCTTTGTTCCTTTTGTTGTAAACAGGGTAGTCAGAAGTTAACGGATTGGAGTGTGTTGTTATTTTTCATTCTGTAGTTTGTTTAGAGGTGCTAAATTTCTAATGCGGGATGAGTTTGAGTAATTGAATTGGTATTTCTGTTGCAGGATTAAGTACTATAATGGCTGCCTCTTTCATACCGTCCAGAAGGATTTTACTGCACAGACAGGTGATCCGACTGGAACAGGGTCTGGTGGTGATTCTGTGTACAAGTAAGGGGAATTGGCACAAGTCTTTTTCTTAACTGGTTAAAGTAGATTCAAGGTTAAGAGTCTGCATATAATACACAAATGATTGTGAATCACATACCAATAAAGTGAATACACCTAGATGCTGAAATGAATTTGGGTGCTAGAAGCCACAGAAGAATTTAATAGATCTAATATTTAAGATGAGATGCTCTGGCAGCATTTCTTCTGAAATATATTAATACATGATGCATTAGCAGTATCTCTAAGTTGACACATAGTCCTTAAAGACCTTGCCTGACAAAAAGACTCGCACACTTGAGAGAAGGACGGCTCTTGCTGCGCCCTGGCAACTGAAAATGTGAAGTTAGGATGAATCCTTTGGATGACTTATGTGGTTTCAGTACAGATGCGCAGGCCCATTTACAGAATAAGTTTAAACAAAGATGTAGCATTCCAAGAACTTACAGAAGACATATGGTGATAGAGTTTAGTGCATTTCTGTGCATCAAAACAGACAAAGTGCTTAAACTTTATCTCTAGTCTTGGACCATATTTTATTTCCTAAAAAAGTTTTATATTTCCTTTTCAGCCCCATATTTGCATAGTGCCCAAAAATTAGCAGTTCAAGTCTTATATACTTCTTTCTCCTTGCACACGAGTCTTTGAGTAACAAGTTGGTATGATATTCTTCACTAGGTATACTTGAAATTACCTGTATCACTATTTCCATACTATTCAGTTTCAAATTGCCCTAGCCACTTGATAGTTTGATAACAAAGGATCTGCAGTCTTCTCAAGCTGCACGCATGTGCGGCTTCAGGTTGCAAAGTTCCTCTTTCTATGCAGCTGGTGAGAATACAGCTACTATCGTAGAAGACAGAAGTCTTGCATATCTAGTTCCATAGAAATTCCTGAATCTTTTCATCTCTTTTCTATTTTACTCATAGCTAAACTGATCCCTGGAATGCATTTCTGGCAGGAACATCTGCTATTGTTTAGTTTTGTTATCTAATTAATACTTTTTCCAGATTCTTATATGGAGATCAAGCTCGTTTTTTTGGTGATGAAATTCATTTGGACTTGAAGCATTCTAAGATGGGCACTGTTGCCATGGCTAGTGCTGGGGAGAATCTCAATGCTTCACAGGTATTGCTCTTCTTAGTGATCAGATTTTCTGACAGTTCTCTTTTATTTTCTTATGATGCCTTTATTTATCGCCTAGAAATAATCTTTAGTACCTTGTTTTCTTCTTTTTACTGAACATGTTTGGTTTAATATGGAATGGGTGTAAGGCATTTTCTTGTTATTTATTAATGTAGTTTTGTTTTCACTTTTTCAGTTTTATATCACACTGCGTGATGATCTGGACTATCTTGATGAGAAGCACACTGTGAGTACTCCAATTTACATTTCAATTTTCATGTTTTCATATATGGAAGTTCTCTTATTGCCCCTATTTCTCCTCTTCTTGTTTTACATGCAGAAGTTAGTTCTTGTTCCTCTTGGTTAATCATGTTTTCCTGCATTAATGTATTGCGCAAAGCCAGCAAACAATTTAACAGATGTTATTCATGATTTGTTCTTCATATAGAAATGCGGGATTGTGGGGATATTAGTATTAGGTAGTCATGGTCATAATCTGTTTTAGTGCTTTGTTGACCTTGGGATTTTATATTTGAGATCATAAATTTCAAAAGAGGTATTTGGGATGCAAAGATTATGTCTTGTGAGGTGAAGAACTATTTATCAACAATGAGCTGGGCTTTTGTGTTTTGTATAGATTTTATCTCTTTTACTCGTTCTGGTTGTCTTTGATTATTGAGGAGTCAGTGTTCATGCTTCTGTTACATTATATCCAATCCACTATTTGGACGTTAATAAGAATAAGGGAGTGGATTCTATCAATCCATATTAATGATATTCTGTGTCTTAACTTTGAAATGACAGGTTTTTGGAGAGGTGGCAGAAGGGCTTGAGACACTCAGCAGGATAAATGAAGCTTATGTGGATGAAAACAGTAGGCCTTACAAAAATATCAGGTTTACCTGGACTCTTTCTTGTTTCTCTTCTTTAATGTTTAAACATTATACATGAAGTTTCTTTGCAATTGCTATGTTACAGTTGCTTGACGTACCTGTTATTCTGAACAGAATTAAGCACACTTACATACTGGATGATCCTTTTGATGATCCTCCACAATTAGCTGAATTAATTCCAGATGCTTCACCTGAAGGAAAACCAAAAGATGAGGTAACAAATAGCATTAGTATGTACTTTTGAAGTGAAAACAAAAATTTTATTTGTTTTATATTCATGTTGTTACCAATACTAGTACAAAGATAAGCATAAAAGTGGAATTCTATTATAATGCTACTTAGGTATGTTGCAATACATGATGGATGTGGTTCTTTATATAGAATATCTCTAGGTTAATATGACTATTTACTGTTATAATATGGTCATTGTTTCTTGTTTCTCTTTTTTTTTCCCTTTTCCAAATTTAATCTTGATAGTGATGTGTTACTTGCTTGTCAGAGTGTTTATTGGTCTTTGTTTTTCTTTTGATGTAACCTTGGCAATGATATGTTAATGTGAAGGAGTTCTTCATTGTCTGTACCCTATTTCAAATTTTTAACTGTGGATCTATTTGCTTTATAATAATCCTGTTGTGTCAATTGTGCTGAAAGTTTGATACACGGCGATGAAATTCTATCTTAAGATGTTAAACATTGATGAGATCTTTTGTACCCACTATCTAATTTGCCATCTTGTCCAAGAAACTTTGATATATTGATCCATCTGTCAGAAGTAGAAATTTGAAGTCAGTGACCTTAAGAATTTTGGTCAGGGTTTCACGTTACAGTTTATGTTGCGAGATTTTTGATATGCTTATGACCTAAATAAATGGAACATAAAGATGCACATTAGCCGAAATTGAACATAAGTGAGTGAATAAAATGTTATGAGATAATTTGGAGTCTCTCAATACAACTTAAACTTATGTCAATGAGACATTATTATAGCTATATTAGTCTTGTAATGTCTACTGGATTGGAGATTTATTTATATCTAGATACTTAATTATTGGCAGATTGCAAGTTATTCTTTTATTTTTATTTTTTGCAGTATCCCATTACATATTAAACTTATAAAATGCTCTTTCTTGTAGTTAACAATTGTTTTATCACTATTTTATGCTTGCAAGAATGATAAGTCCATGGCTGGGTGAGTCTGACTGTGACATTTTTGTAATTTAACCATATATTGGGTTTTCATTCTAATTAGGCTGATGATGATGTCCGACTTGAAGATGACTGGGTACCAATGGATGAAAGTCTTGATCCACAACAGCTGGAGGAAATCTTGCGTACCAAAGGAGCACATTCCAGTGCTGTTGTGCTTGAAAGTGTAAGGATTTGATGCACTTTGATCTATTTTTTCACTTGTCAATTAAATCAAGATTATCTGGTCCTTCCTTTTTTTCCATCTGGCCATTTTCTAGTTGTAACTCCTACCATGTATAATAGATTGGGGACATTCCTGAGGCTGAGGTAAAACCTCCAGATAATGTGCTGTTTGTTTGCAAGCTTAATCCAGTTACTGAAGTGAGTTTCCCATGTCATTGTCTTGTTCTTCTTACCTTTTAAATAAATACTTTGAATGATGCTTTTTATTGGAGTTCCTCATTAAAAGTTTTAAGTCATTTATCTGTCTGTCTCTCCCTTTCTTTTCTCTAATAGGATGGGGACCTTCATACAATATTTTCACGTTTTGGGACTGTTACATCGTGAGTGCTTGACAGCATTATTGCTTTCAAAATCCTTTCTTGCATAAATTCCTTGTGAAATGTGTTTCTCACAGAAAATTTTGGTGGCAGTGCTGATATAATTCGAGACTACAAGACTGGAGACAGCTTGTGCTATGCTTTTATTGGTAAATGGCATTGCTTTTTGCTCCCAGCTAGTTTTGAGTAACATTGTTCTTCTGAAAATGTGTGCACGCGCACCTTCACTTCTACTCTATTTATGTTAGTCAAGTTCATTCTTGCTTTGTCTGAAGTCTGACTCTTATGATACGGGTAAGAAATCAGCTCATTGCCACAAGCAGACAAATTCTATCACTGTCAGTGCATTAACACTTTGCTGTATGCTTTTGTTCCCCGGGAACTAACTATATTTCTCTTTCACTGTCGTATTGGCCATATTACATCTTTTTTTTGGCTTGAACTAACTATGTCTTTGTGTCACTGTATTAGACATATTATAACTGGTAAGTCTGATTAACACAGAAATATCGGTTTATTCTTTCATAAACAGATATTACATTAGAGATAGTTTTCAACAAATGGTTTCTTTTCATCTTCACAGATGTAGTCAATAGCAACCCTTTGAGTTGACTTGGAGCTATGGAAATTAATGGCAACTATTTGTTCCCTCCAATCTCTATATCTTCTTCTCTGCATGCCAGAAGTAATCTTTTTCCTGGGGCTTTGCCTGCCAACTGGATGGATGTGCTAGGCTGTGTGATTTAGAATAGTTCAACTGTTTGTGTTTCTATATGAAGCGATGTTGTCGTATATGCACTATTGTTTAATATTTTCTCCTTGTCAGAGTTTGAAGATAAGGAGGCCTGTGAACAAGCATACTTCAAGGTAACAATGCCAAATTTGAAATTTATCTATTCCATTTTTTTGACCCTGCAGCGTGGGGGGGCTGATGGGTATAAGAGCCCTTGTCATGTCTTTCTTTATCTCATGAAGCACACAATGGAGCTTTTAGTTCATCCTATTATAGCTCTGTGTGTGCTGATTCAATAATTTTTGAGCATGTGTGTGCTTTCAGTGACTGATCGTTGAAATTAAACTAGATACTAAATGCAATAACAGTTCCAATGTTATATAAGTCGGATTCCCATCTCTCTGCGCTACACTTTTCCTTACTTTGTACATATTTCACTGTACTGAACCCCTTGATTTCTATCAAATTTCTTTTAGCCTGCATGTGGCATTAACCTATATGGTTCAAAATTTGGCTCTTTCGTTTTGTATTAGATGGACAATGCTTTGATTGATGATCGGCGGATCCATGTTGATTTTAGCCAGAGTGTTTCAAAACTTTGGTCCCAGTATAGGCGTGGAGGCCGAATGAATAAAGGTGAGCAAAGCTAGATATTCTCTCCTCTTTGTTGCCTTTGACTATGGATACAAGTTGTCCTCCACATAGATGAACCGTTGCATTGATTCCTTTTCAATTGTCTAATGTCTTGCTAGGATTTTTATTTCTCTTTCCTGTTACTTTCTGATTGGATGTAATTTTAGCTAGTAGTAGATATAATCATTTCTTGGGGGTGTCAAATGTGAGGCTTGTACAGTTGGATGCTTGGCAAAGGTGAAACTATTGAATTGGTTGTCAGTTGTATGGCAATAACCTCTCTAACATGATACAAATGATGCATGGTAGTTGGCAATAACCTCTCCAACTGATAAATTAGCTGCCAGTTTACAATTAGGGTTGTACCGTGGGCGGTTTTTGAGGTCAAAAGAGTTTTAAAACTTTAATCTGTTCTCGTTCGGTTCTGACTTCTGGAAACCAAACTTGAGCTGTTTAAAGTTCAGAGTGTAAAACTACAACGATTTGGAAATACAGTCTTTGGTTTCAAAGTGATCTGACCGAAATTTATGAATGAGTCCTACCTGCTCTGTTTTATAAATTAACTATTTTTAAATGCCCATTTCATGATTTATAAGTATTCTGACCCTTGAACTATTGGAACTGATCTCATAATTTGAATTAGACTGTTTATTTGAGCAAGCGGTAATTTTAGAAAACCAGAAAGGACTGGCTGATCTAATTAGTTTTGACAGTTTACTCATCAACTATCCAGATTATTTATGGCTTGAAAGGAAAAAAGAAAATTTAGGTTATGCCAATGTTTCAAACTGGTTGAATTGATCCTCACATCTTTTAGGTTTTGCAATTAAACTTCAGTAATTTTGAAATTTTTGTATTTTGAGTACTCTGTTTTGCATGAAATGTTTTAAAAGAAAAAACTCAGTCAGACTTGTTTTAAACAATTTGTTTGGTCATTAGTTTCTTTTCTTGCAATCTATTTTTAACTAATTTATCAGTTCTTTAAACATGGCCATTGTGTCTCAAGGTTGACACGAACTGAAATTAGTTAAAAACTGACAAAAGATGCTGAAAGTGATTTGTAAAATAATTGGGGGGTTTTTCTGTCAGTTAAACCTGTGCATAAAGTTTAGCAGCCGAAGGTCCTTCATCTTGCCTTTTCTTCCTTTTTTTTAATTTTTTTTAATTTTTTTTAATTTGTTTATTTGTATAGAGGGAATGGAAGGGGGAGTTGTTAAGAGGCAAAGGTTGTTTGGAGCAATGTAATATTCAGCTACTTGGCTGCCAATATGCCATAATTTTAGTTTAAATAGATATTTGTTGCAGGAAAAGTGTGCTTTCAGTGTGTAAGATGAGGGTTGTTAAGGGGGAAGAAGGTCATTGGAAACATATAGAAAGTTTTACTCCTTCAAGACAAGTATACAAAAGGTTTAGTTTCAAATGTTTCCTGTTGCAGGAAATGGTTGCTTTAAATGTGGTTCTCTTGATCACATGGCTAAAGACTGCACTGGAGATCCAACCAATCGACAGCAGGGTTCAAAATACATACTCAAAGATGGCAATACCCAGCACGGGGGAGATGATAATTCAAGGTTGGTCATTATGGTATTGTTAGATAATTCTATTTCTGTGCCCCTTTGTCTGAAAATGCTCTAATCTTGTCGGAAAACGTGTTTGTAGGTATGAAATGGTATTTGATGGAGATGAACTTGAAAGCCCCAAGGGAAACAAGAGGGAAAGATACAATGAGCCTGAAAAAAGTAACAGAAGAGAAGCATATCTAGATAAACAAGAGCGGGATGGGATTAAAGATTCCCAACATTTGCGTAGTCATCGGGACAGAAGTAAAGAGTTTAGAGAAGACGACAAGCATCGAGGAGACCGAGCAAGCACACATAATGGCAAGTACAGAGGCAACAGAGCAAGCGATGAGGGTAATTTTAGAAGAAAAGCATACGGTGGTAGCGATAGGGATAGGAGACAGGACATGAGGTATGAAAAGAGGCATAGAGATGATGATAGTCACGGAGACAATAGGTATAGGCGAAAATACGAAGAGAGGCGTGCAGATGATGTAGGTCGCCGAGACAGAAGGGATGAAAGAGATTCCATGAGAAGAAAAGGCGGGAATGAGGTGAGCCGGAATTAAAAGGTAGATGAAAATGATCATAGTGGTAGACACAGTTTAGAGACGAGTCAAAGGGTGGTGCATGGAGACCAGGAAGGGAAGCGGTGACGTAATGGTATCTGGGAAGCGAAAGACAAGAGATGATGCTGCCCATGTTGGCGATTATGAACGTGATAGCGGGAGCAGGCGCTAACTGGTCCATGAAAAATTGTTGATCTGCAGGACTGTGTATTTGGTCTTATATTATAGCCCACGAACCATCCGCTCAAGATGAATGTAATGGTGGCAGCGGCAGCGTATATGTGTCCGCCGCTGTCTTCTGCTTTATATGTTGAGGCCCAAGTTGCAGCTGGAAAGATCGCATGGAAAGCTAATGACTAACCGAATAGCCTCGCCTTCTAATTAGCCATTTGGTAAATTTATTGAATTTTGATAAAGTACTCTGTGTGGTCTGTATTAATGATTGAAAAGTAATTTTTTTGTGTTTTGGATTTTCTGGGGAAGTTTTTAAAAATACAAATATCAAGTACTAGTAAGATATTCTTACCATAGTAAGAGCAATTATGAAATTTTTGAAAGGTGTATTAGTTAGCGGGGCAAATAGTGGATGTCCATGATAAATGCAAATAACTAGTGTATCTAGACCTAGTTCATAATACTAACTGCAATGAGAGGGTCAGACAATGGCCTTGTTTGGCAGTTGAGTTTTTTGCCAAATTTGTATGTTGCTAGTTTTTTATCTGCTTTTGCTAAATTTTAAAAAATTTCCAAAGTTTTAATGTAAATTTTTAATAAATTTGTATAAAATTTGTTTGTTTCCTACATTATTGCAAGAATCCTCACAAAACTCTCAAAGTTTTTAATATAACACCCTCAAAACACATAAAAAACTTCACTTTTAAAAATTTTTTCTACAACTCCTACATTAATTATAGTAGAGTTTTATACAAACTCTCAAAAAATTTAGTTGCCAAACAAAGGCGTTTTGCCTCCGACTCGTTAGGTTTAACGTGGCTATAGGACACTACAGGTGTAAAGTAATCCACATATGAAATGGCCTGACAATGTTCGACCATGGGTGGGTTAGGAGTTGGGACTAATACGGTTCAACGCCGGAAGTTAGGGTTAAGATGGTTCGACTCCGGGTTAGACAGGTTAAGCAGAATAAAGCTATACTAGGTTAAATAAAGCTTTACTGTATCCATGGTTCCCTTGTCCCTCTCTCCTGTCTGTTCCTCCTCTTGTTTCCAATTACTTCTAACCTAACCTTTTACCTCCACACTTTTCCTCAGGCACGTCGCTTAGAAATGTGATAGAATCTTTTCAGAGTAAAATTTGGTAATTTATCAAAAGGTGACACCTGACTTCTTATTGCAAAGCTTCCAGTAAAAGATATCAACATGAGAAGAAACCAATATATATATATATATATATATATATATTTATATATATGTATGTATGTATATTGGTTTGCAAAAATATGACATGACAATGTGTAGAATTTAAATTGGATCTCTTTAATTTAGATCTATTAAATTTAGTTATACTTAGATTTAGATTTAGACTCTTATGAGTCTTAAAAAGTAATTCCAAACTTGAGTCCTCGTGGCTCTAAGCATTCATTAGGTATCAATGAATATTTTTTTGAACATATAGTTACAGTAAAATAATTTAAAATATATATTTCAAAAATAATATAAATACTATCTAATTTTTGTTTTCAAATGATAAAATTAACGTTCAAGAAATTGGATGTAATATTATGGAACTCAAAAAAAATTATCAGCTATTTCTATTTATTTTATTTTTAAAGTTACATCTGCATCTACAAGAGTTTGAAGTTTGGATACAGGGTCTGTTTTGGATATGCATTATAAAAAACTACATCATACCTACATCCATTACTCTTTGAGTTTAGGTCGGGTTTGAATTTAAAAAGTTAAATCTAAAGTCTAAACCCATATATAGGTATAGATTATATATGGATAAGACGAGACCCATTAACATGCCTAAACGAGACCATGTCCATAATTCTGGAAACTGATAGAGAAGTCTCTATGCACTTGGGTTGATACCTGATCGGCTGATCCTCTTCTCCTTTGACTATCTTCTGATTGTTTAAAAAAAAAAAAAAAACAAAACAAAAAAATGGCGAGAATAGCAGCAGTCGCTACTGCTTGCTCCTCACCTCATTCCAACCAAACTCGCTACTCCGACTGCTACTCTTCTACTCTCAAAACCCTCTCTTCGACTCCAATGGTCGCTACATTCGAAATCTCTGTTGTTCAAGAGGAGGCTGTCGTCGACGGCGAGAATAACCATGAGCCTGAAGGCCGGCATCGTCGGCCTCCCTAATGTCGGCAAATCCACTCTATTCAACGCCGTCGTAAGTCTGTCTTACTCCTTTTTAACTCCCGCCCGCCACTTGTTCGTTCAAATTTGGACCTTCAGGATCATATTCTTGGACATTTGTACGCAGTTGAGCAACGAGAACTAGTTCAAATTCCTTAAAACTTTTAACTTCGCCCGCCACTTGTTTGTTCAAAGTTGGGCTTTCCATATTCCTGGACATTTGTACGCAACAAGAACTAATTCAAATTCCTTAAAATGCATTGAAATTCTTGCGAAGTGAGTTCTCTCTGATAAAAGCCAAGCTTAGTATAGTTTGGTCAATGATTTGCAGGTTGAGAATGGAAAGGCTCAGGCTGCCAATTTCCCATTCTGCACAATTGAACCTAATGTTGGGAAAGTAGCCGTTCCAGATCCACGTCTTCATGTTCTTTCTCATCTTAGCAAATCCCAGCGAGCTGTTCCCGCATCCATTGAATTTGTTGATATTGCTGGCCTTGTTAAGGGAGCCAGTCAAGGGGAGGTGAAATTTTGTTATAAACTCTTCTGCCTGGTCTTCTCGTTTTTTCTTTAGTTTCATACTGGTGTTCATGTATTGCGCTTATTGGAAACTAATTTCTGATTGCAGGGTTTGGGTAATAAGTTCTTGTCACACATTCGTGAAGTTGATTCCATACTTCAGGTGTGTTTTAGTTCTTCACATATGATAATCTTAGCGTATACCGTCTATTTGGTAGGTGTATTAGTTCTTCACTTATGATAATCTTAGCTTAGAGTATCTGCTATTTACTAGGTGTATTATTTCTTCACTTATGATAATCTTAGCTTATATAGTATCTGCTATTTAGTAGGTGAACACTTGAACAGCTGTTATCAGGATGCAAAAGTTAGTTCTTTCCCAGGGTTGGATGCAGTTTGAGTATTGGGGCCCTGCTTTGTTACATGTCTAACAGTGGCAAGCTGCATTTTTCTGTCATCTATTATGATCATTGTAGTTGTTAGGACAAGAAGATAAGTATCCACTGTATCTCAAATAGAACTTTTGAGATGAATAAAGTTGTTGCCTTTAAAGGTATATCACTCTATATAGCAGTGTCCAATCTGACTCAAATGGCAGTCCAGGTTATGCGGATAGTTCTGCTGACATGTCTGATCCTTCACCCTGCTTAGTTGATCAACATTGAGTGACGAGTGAAGGTCGCTTTGATTCTTGAGCAACTTACTGTAACGCTGTTATGTAGCTGTCCTTCTGTGGCCACTTTAGGGAATGTAACCAGCTGCTTATGGGCTCCATGTGTATGAATAGTCGAAAATGTCAATCCCCCACTTCAAGGGAAGCATTTATGTTGATTGAGATTAAGAATGTTGCAAATTATATGATGGCATCTAAGTTACTACAAATGTCTTGCTCATACATTTTATTCTTGGTCTTCAATTTCTCTCGCATAGGTTCAATAAATGATGTTAAACTCAAGTGAAAATGACCAAAATGGTCCTTCAAAATTTTAAAGAATCCTAACAGTCCCTCACACGTGACAACATTCCAATTTGGTTCTAGAACCTATTTTTAAATATATTTCTGGCCAAAAAGTGCACTTCCAAGTCAGATGCTCATACTTTCAAGCGCAAAATAGGAACAAGAATAATATTTTCCTCAAAAAGGCCCTCTCACCACTTCTTGGTGCCCCTCCCAGAAGTGGTGGCGGGAGGACTTTTTGGAGATGTTATTCTTGTTACTATTTTGCTCATGAAAGTATGAGCATCTGACATGGGTGAGCTTTTTTTGGCTGGAAATTTTGTCAGAAATAGGTTTTGGGACCAAATTGGTACATCTATGAAATGTGAGGGACTATTTTGTATTGTTTTATATGTGAGGGACCAAAAAGAATAATGTTTTCGGTCATTCTCCCTAAATTCAATATCCTTCTGCTTTTAATTTCTAAAATGATCCATTTACCATTCTGTTTCATGATAATTCAGCAGCTATTTTATTGGTCTTCCAGGTTGTTCGCTGTTTTGAGGATAATGATATTGTTCATGTGAATGGGAAAGTTGACCCAAAGTCAGATGTTGATGTCATCAACTTGGAGTTGGTTTTCTCAGATTTGGATCAGGTTTGCTATCATCTTTTTTTTTTTTAAATTATTTTTAACTTGAAAGTAGGAATATCACACGTTGAGGCTTAAGAAGAAGAAACTGTAACTGTGGATTTATTATTCTCATGAGGGCACAATCTGATGTAATTACCAGCGAGTGATGAAACATTGTATTCATCCTAAAAATGGAAGCAAATAGTATTGCAGTAAATGTTTGTATTGGAAATTTAAGGAATGGTCTGACCAATTCATGACAACCGTCACAGTTATGCCTAATTTTTGTCCACATAAGTTGTCCCGTGGGGGTTGGCTGAGTCTTATCATACCTCCATATAGTGTACTGTAAAGAACAAATGGTACTCTAGATTGTTTTAGATGATTGTAGCTTACTTTTATTTAGTTAATTAAGCTTAGTTGTTGCTTACAAGAAGTACAGATTGAAAAGAGAATGGAGAAACTCAAAAAGGGGAAAGCTAAGGATTCACAATCCAAAGTGAAGGTAAGATTGATCTTGGTGGTTCCAACTTCTGAAAATGTTGTGAAGTATCTTTTTCTAACACACTCCCAAAATCTGTGACTTCAGGAAGAAGCAGAGAAGTCTGCTCTGGAAAGAATTCAGCAGGCACTAATGGATGGAAAACCTGCACGATCAGTTTCTTTAACAGATTTTGAAAAGGATGCTGTAAAGCATCTTTGTTTGCTTACGATGAAACCAGTCATATATGTTGCAAATGTAGATGAATCTGATCTATCTGCACCAGAAAGCAACCCGTACGTTGCGGAAGTGAAGAAATTGGCTTCTGAATTGCAGTCTGGGTTAGTAACTGTTTCAGCCCAGGTCTGGTAATTTCATCTGGCAGAAGCCCTTTGACCTTATAATTCGTGCGAGTTCTTTTCTCCTTTGGCTTTCTTTTCTTCTGCGTCCATTCATATAGATGTCGTTCAAATTTGCAAATCTTCCTCATCTCCTCCTTAATGTCTTACTTCTGAGTTTTATTCTGTCCTGAACTATGTATCCTCTATTGACAAGTCAGGCCTGGTACTGAAATTTCTATCTCGGTGTAATAAACCTACATTATCTAACTTTGGTAGATGAAATGTATGACTGAATTAACTTCAATGGAGGCCTTTTTACTTCCTTATTTTGCCTTTTTGTTTGTCCCTCAAGTTTCCCTCTGGGTGGGTTGGTAGGATTAAAGCTTAATTACGTGATATATTATGCTCAGCTTCAGCAGTTTCTTATACTATAGCTTAAAACTGATTGTAAAGTGTGTTATCCCAGGTTGAATCAGAGCTTACAGAGCTTCCACTTGAAGAAAGGACGGAGTATTTAGCGTCACTTGGTGTCAAGGAAGGTGGCTTAGGCAATCTTATTAGGGAGACCTATGGACTTTTGGGTTTGCGTACGTACTTCACGTCAGGTGAAAAGGTAAAGTACATCAGAAACTTTTCAGTGTTTATATAAAACTCTGCATAGCTGAAAGTCATATTTACTCATTCTGCTTTCAGGAAACCAAAGCATGGACCATACTATCAGGTCAGTAAACTATTGCCTCACTGCTGAGTAAAAAGCAATGCTTTTCCTTTTCTTCCGAATAAGATACTGTAGTGGGATTTGTCGTATTGTTGCTCTTCCTTGATTTAAATTTTGTTAGAAAGATCTGAGTTGTTCTTTTTTCTTTAGTGGCTATTTTCTGATTACCGGATAGACAATAGCATCTACATGTTTCATAGCCATTCTTATTCTGTTGGTTAGTTAATTTCTCCTCAACCTTTCAGGAATGACTGCACCCCAAGCTGCTGGGGTTATTCATTCTGACTTTGAGAAGGGTTTCATACGAGCTGAGACGGTGAGCTTGCTGAGAAAACTCTGCCTTCTGGAGCACTGCTTTAGTTTTTCCTTGTAGTACTTTCTTAAGCTTAAAGACTGAGGAGCCCACTAAACAATTGTCATCATAAAGTTTTTGGTGACTGAACGATTAAAAGCTTTGCATATTCTTTAAAATTTCTGATCCTATAAGTGAATGATCATTCCATCCATTTCAGCTGGTAAGTTTCTCTAATTTTGTTAATCTTAGGGGAATTTATGTCCAAACATTTTTTATTGTAAGAAAAGCTAAAAAGAAAACATCAAGTAACTTTGTGGTCCTTTACTTTATTCTGGTTCTCATAATTTTCTTCATCTCTTTTTTTTATTTCTTAACCATGGTATAGGGCAGTTGATGGGTTTATTTCCTTTTACATATTAATTCTTTTATGTATAGACATAAATGTTCCTATACTTAACAGAATCAAAAGACATAAAGATGGAAACAGACTTAGTGGTTAGAAGTTGAGTGAGTTGTTTGAAACATTTATTTGATTGGCCAAAAGTTAGGATCACAATTGTTTGGTGGCCGTCTACATATTCTGCACTGACTTTTAAGATATAGGCATTAACCTGATTTGTGTAGTGCTGATAAACATAGAAGATGAATCTAACATGATACCCTGCTTAAATAAATAGGTGGCATACTTATTGGTGGAACACAAAATATGCCATGATTACTATCAAATGATAGGCTGTCTTTCTTCTGAATGCACATTTGAAAACACCCATTCGTGCTTGTACTTGTTCACTGCACTTGACAGTCAGAAACATCAGTCTGCATGTTTGTTGCCAAATCTTGGTTGTGTTAACAAATCTTTGATAGGTGAAGGATTTCACGGAGCTCTTCATGTGATAACTTCATGTACTTCTCTAGTTCAGTTTTGTGTACTGTAGTAGAATAAATTTGTTATATTCGTCTAGTGCTGAAGACAATTCCAAATGTGGTTATGATGCATAGTTTCCATTTTGGTTTGACATAGCTACTAGCTTGAATAACTTCTTGCAGACTTTTTAGCCTATAACTGTCTGTTTCACAAACTTTATCAGCTATATGACTCTGAGATCCAGAAGTTTCTTTGCTAGGTTGCTTATGATGAATTTGTTGCTGTTGGTTCTTTTGGAGCTGCAAGAGAGAAGGGTCTTGTAAGCTTGTTCTTTCTTGTGTTTTTAAACCAATTAGTAGGTGGATTGGTTTCTTCTTGCTAAATATATATGCGTTAACACTGATTAGAAAACAACTTTATCTTAGTAATTAACATCCTATCCCTCCTTGGCCTGCAAGAAAAGAAAACAGAATACGCCTTTAATCCGCTTCTCTAATTAAGATAGCTTACATGAATTCATTACATGATTATCCGTTCTTGTGCAGCTGAGACTAGAAGGGAAAGATTATATTGTACAAGAAGGGGACGTTATGTTGTTCAGGTTCAATGTCTGAACGGTATACTAATCAGATTCTGGAGCTGCATTTTTTTTGGAGCCCTCCCGAACGATGCATGCAATAGTTCAAAAATATACTTATGTGGGATGGACTATTGTTGTGTTACAGATAGACGTGGACTCCCGGCAAGCTATACACTAAGAATTTTGGTCAAGGCGAAAGATCAATAGTACATGTAGTTGATCTTATGCTTGTACGTGAAAATTGGTACTATTTCAATAGTAGAGGAAGGTGACGATATAAGAAAGTGAGAGAAGAATCTGAGTGCACCTTCTTCTTCTTCTTCTTCCCCCCTTCACTTTATTTATTTTTATTTTTGGTAAAGGAGCTCCTAAATCCTTGTATCCAACCCAAATTCGGCCAGCAGTTCACGTAGCAGTGTAAATGGTCCAGCACGAATTCCAGAAAAGATCTCCTTCCCCAGGCCCAGCATTATGTGTTTAGTTTGATGGCTGTTGCATTAGCTTCTAAGCAAAAACAAAAGCCGTTACGTTAGCTTGGAAGCTAAGATGGATAATAAGCTTCACTACTTTGTTTAATCAACACAATCATTCCTTTCAACATTCCAAATCACTGCCTATTTGATTATTAAACATTAAGACGTTTAATGAGGAGGTGGGACACAGTTTACTTGCAAAAGTATCTCCTTAGTTTGTTCCTAAAGCACTCAAAACTACAAGTGCCTCCCGGAAAAAAAAAAAAAAAAATTTTGTCTGGATTGTATGGTTCTTGAGAATTTTTTTTTATAGATATTATCTCAATACATTTACTAATAATTTTTTGCTTCACATGTATTGCGTCTCAAAGAAAAGCCCCCCGTGTATGACAGGCAATCCAAAGGGGAAAAGTTACGCTCTGCTAGGTTCAGAGGTCAGACGACAAGATGTTGCTAAGTTTTTGCATTATTAGCGTTATTGTGCAGGCAACATTATCAGAAGAGCAAGAAGCTGAGGAGCTGATGGTGGTCTGACTCTGACATGAAATAATTAGGCTACCAAGCAAATCCCGACAAGATTGAACTTCAAATACACACAGAATATCTCAAGCCCAATTGACAATGTTGCAAACTTCATTGGAATTGTGCGTTAGAAATCAACTGACCAATTTATGAAAAGGTACAACAACTCTATGGTAATGAGAGATGACACAGTTCATGAGCAGCAGTCTCATTCTTAAAAAATGAAGAAGAAGAAGAAGCTATGCAAACAGTAGTTGCTAGAGATATGCATGGCAGCGGTACTGTAGAGTGAATGCGATTGGTTGCGTTCCCACTGCCCAATTGGGATGCATTGCATAATGCACAACCCATTATTAAAAATTTTGCCTTCTCAGTTGTTGAAAATGAAGAAGATTGCATGTGGTGGTGGTAAGGGTTGAGCTCGAAGACAAGCGAATGCACGTGTACAGTTCTTGTCAGTTTTCCAATACTGGAGGAGGCAGAAATAATATATATATCCGCACAGCAACTCTATGTAGTACTGTTTAGAGAAGAGAATTTACTAACACCAACCACCAACCACCTCTTCCCCACAACCCCAAAAAAAAAAAAAAAAAAAAAGCCGAATGAGTAGGCTGCAGCAAGTGCTGTTCTTAAAAACTTTCTAGATATTTATTGAATGTGTCCAGTACTGAATTTTGGGCAGCGGGGCAGCAAATTAAAGCACCATATATCATCACCAGTTCTTGATGATTGATCAGATTGTATTGGAGTACTGATGGTGGGAAATGGCGTCGCAGGAGGATATGTTAGGAGGTGTACGTGGGTTTCTTTAGCGACTAGTGAATGAATCGAAGCGGCAATAAATAAACTCTTCTGGGCGTCACCACATATAAATAAATTGATCCCCTCCCATTATATTTGAGGAATGCTTTGAAGCGTGTTGGCATGTTGCCTGACAAAATGAGCAACAATTAATTTCAAGAGGATCTATATCTCAACTCAAAGAATCAGTGTATTGGATGTGTATACAACTATCCACCAAATTTGCGCAATAATAGTAGTGCTTGATGATTTCGTATTTGAGATTTATTGCTTGTAGTATCCAAAATATGCTTCAAAACTATAGTCAGGAAGGCTCTTAATATTCAGCATTTTCATCTTTAAGGGAGGATTCTTCCTCCCTTATCCAAGAATGGTCGAGCCGTGGTCATGGCGGCACAGAACAACTCATATATCCTATGATTCTTTTGATAAGTATAACACGAGGAAAAGTTCGCCCTTAGCTAGATAGCAAGGTTAAAAAAATAAAACTACAAAAAGAAGAAAAGATAATAAAGAAACTAATTTGTAGAAGAAAAGAAGAAGAAGAAGAAGTAATTCATCTGCCAGTTGATCTGCTGTTCCGTGTCTCTGTTCGTCGAATTAAAGGAGATAAGTATGATTTTATTTGATCTGAACAAACAAAAAAAAAAAAAAGGAAAAATCAGATATTTAAGGTTGGGATTCATGAGCAGAATGTCAGTATTGCGTATGCCCCACAGCAAAAGAAGAATAGGAGATGGCCTGTTTATGTCATTCGACAATTTTCGGTTGCAAGTGGGTCACGCATCCCAAGCACCGGCAAGCAGAAAGAATGACGACCTCCCACCCACCCCACTGCTCATCCCTAATCCCTCCCAATTTACTACTTTTCTTTTCTTGAAGTGATCAGTGAGAGTATATATGAAGCCTGTCCATGCATGTCACTCTCTCAATGAGTCAATTCCCTTTCTCTTTTATCTTTACAGAATTAATTTAGGGCACGCGCACACCTTAAAGATTGGACGGTTGGAGTCATCTAGAATGAAGAAGCTGAATTTGATACTCAGAAAGTGCAAGACATTGTCCAGACAGCTGGGCAGGACTTCATCCTACAGCAGCCTGAGGTCCAAGTCCGCTAGAGATCATCAAGCTGATCGTGTATGGGGTTCTGCCCACATGCAGGATGATCATGAAAAACGAGATGCCAGCACAAGTCATGAAGATTGTGAAACAGCAGTATTTGTTGGGAGTTCAAGAAGGCGGTTCTTGGTCAAGTCCAAGTACCTGAACCATCCGTTGTTGAGGGCTATCATCCAAAAATCCAACAAGAATCCAGCAGGTGAGGATTTGTCTGTCAAGTGTGAAGTAGTCCTCTTTGATCATCTCTTATGGATGCTTGACAATGCCGATCCAAATCTCACTTCCGACACTTTCTCTCTGGAGGAACTTGCTGATCTCTATGTGTTTTAGTTTTGAAAATTGAGATGACGAGTGTGTTGATACTCCAACAGTTGTATCAATGCATTTGGTCCTACTCCTACCCTATGGATGATGATAAATTAGTCATGCAGCAGCATGTATCTAGGTTGAAAATTGAGAGCATAATTCAGTTGCATCACTTGTGATTGCCTTAATCTTTATTGTCATTCGATTGATGATTCAAAGGATCAAGAAATCAATAAAGACCCGCGATTTTATGTAATACCACTAGTTATCAATGATGTCTATATTCTTCTTCTCTTCTTTTCTTTTATTTCAAATTCCGTTTTAACGGTGTATAAGATGGCTCGACTTTATGTTTGAGCCGAAAGGAAATGAGAAAAGCAAAACAGAAAGGGGCTGAGGATGAAAGGAAAAATCCTACTTATCAACGCTGAAGATGAACTCCAAGGATGGAGCGTCCGGGCTCCGCCTCCGACCGACAATCAACACCTTCTTCCCTCGTGGTTTTCTCTCCTTTTTTGTGTGTGTGTTCATGGAAGGCTCTGGAATCTGAAGTGCACAAAGAAAATATCTACATAATGGTTCACTTGGGTGAGTGTCTTTGCCAGTTGAATCGGATACTTGAAAGAATTCTATGTCCATGTAAAAAAAAAAAAAAAAATTTTGATTGTTTTTTGATCGGAGGAAAGTCTAAAAGGCCAATTTCAATGTCATTAAACACCTATGTAAGATGTTACAATGGCAGTAGCTAATAGTGAGAAGCATATCTATGTGTAAATGGAGAGACAGGGGATCTGGGGTACTTTTTTTTTTATCACTTTATACTTTTAACTTTGTTCTTATAAAAATCACGTGTTCCTTTATTAGTTAGACATGAATTATCAAAATAATTATCATGTAGTAACTATTTTTAACCACAACTATCCAAATATATCTTGATAAAATAGCTGTCTATAAATATTGTAAGTTGTTTGTAACTGTCAAAATAATCATCAAATTGGGAAAAATGGTTAAAATGCTTCAATTTGTTTTAGTAATGCATGTTTTGAAATAAAATTAAGTTTTTTTAAAAAAAATTTTAAATTACAAACACATTGCGTGTGTTTGGCACTAATATATACAAGCTGTGGGTCCGTTTGGAGGCTATGTGATTAGGCACAACCCCTTTGTTATTTCGCAGTAGCATAGGTACTGTTTACGGCTCAATCCACAGGCCCATCTGTGGGATAGAGATAGGAGGTTGGGTCGTAAACGCCTAAGCGGGTACCAATAGGTGACAAGGTTGAGAAGGGAAATTTCAGAAGATCCAGCAGCGAAGGGGCAGCAACCGCCCAAAAAGATTTTGTACTTGAACTAAATGTGATGCCTTTGTTCAACTAATGTAAAATATTTTAAATTCAGTACAAGTTTAGAACAATTTTTTGTAAGTCTTTGACGTGACGTTGAAAATGATATCCACTGTATAATTTGAGTCTTTTAAATTTTTTAGCCAGTCTTCAACCATCAGTCTTTGAGAGATGGGTACAATTTTTTTGCAAGTCCCGCACATCGCGTTAAAAACAAACCATTTTCCAAAATTTATTCTTGCATCATCAACACATTTTCCAATCACCTTTTTCTCTCACACACATCACATCAAAAAATATTACAGTGTTTTATTTCAAAAAATTATTTCAAATACTCTCTATCCAAACAAACCCAATGTGTACGTTATGTAATTTAGGCACCATTTGGATTGAGAGAATGGGAGGGAAAGGAAAGGAGAGAAATTGGAAGGATTTAGTTTTTGTTGTTTGGTTTGATTTTTGAAGAGGGAAAGGAAAGGATAGGAAAGGGAGGGAGAGAGCGGGTTGCAAATGAATCGAATCGAGTCGAGTTTTGATCTTATCAAACCGAGTTCGATTCATTTTTTATCGAATTCAAGCTCGATAAACTCTCAAAATGAAGTCGAGGGGTTTGAAGTTCGAACCTACTCGAACTCGAAAAAATAAAAAATAAAAATAAAATATTTATTTTTAATAAATAATAAAAATATTAAGGATATATATTTTTTCATTATTAGAATAAAAATAAAAAATAAAAAATATTTATATATATTTGAGTCTATTCAAGTAGCTCGCGAGCTATCGAGTCTGAGAGAATCGAGTTCGAACTCAACTTGAACATGAAAACGAGTTGTTCGAGCGAACTTGAACCGCTCGATTCGTTTGCAACCCTAAGAGCCTAGTTATTTTTTTGAGTTATGGTTTTCATCCAAAAATGAGTAGAAATGGGTGAAAATGAAATTAAATTTATTGAAATAATTTAAAATTTTTTAAAAGATCAATTTTTCTTATCTTTTTTGTAAATTTATACTTCATCTTTTCCTTTCCTTTATTCTCCTTCATCAATCCAAACAAAATTTCAGTATTTCTTTTCTTTTCCTCCATACTCAATCCAAATGAGATGGATAGCAATTACTCTCCCTTACTCTCCTCCCATTCGTTTTCTTTTCTGTTGATATCCTTTCCTTTCCTCCAATCCAGAGAGTGCCTCAAGCTTTACAATTTTTTTAGCCAATCTTCACAATCTGCCTTTGAGAAACGCGTGCAATAGCAACCGTTGGTACCACTTATTCAATCTAGTGAGGCTTCCCATTACATCATTAGTCATTAGACCGTACAAAAGAAGAACCGGAGCCAGATTATCTTCTAAGCCAATTGAAAAAGAAGAGTATTTTGAGTGTGGTGTTTTTGACTTATTTTTGAAAAACTAGTTTTCACACTCCAAATACAACCTCCAAAACACGTTTGTAATTCACAAATATTCTTATGTTTTTTTTTCTATTTCTTTTTTCTTTTCCTTTTTTCTTCTCATCCCTTTTCAGTTTTTTTTTTTCCCCTTTCTCTCTTCCTCTCCTTCCTCCCCTCTTCCCCTCCTCACACCCTCCTCCCCCTCCCTCCCCACCCTCCCCATGGATCATGACCAGATTTGGTGATCCTTTGGTCACAACCAGAGGTCATGATCGGGGAGAGGGAGGAGGGAGGAGGAGGGAGGGTGGAGGGAGGGGGAGGAGAGAGGAGAGGAAGAGAGAAAGGAAAAAAAAAGTAAAGGAAAAAAAAGGATAAGAAAAAAGAAATAGAAATTCTAAAAATAACCCAAAATACATCTACAGTAATTGTTTTTTGCTACCGTACTATTTTTAAAATACAACTCCAAAAACAGCTAATCTAAACGGACCCGAGAGTTTGGAAGTTTTTCAATCTCTTTTTCAAGCGCCCCCCTTAAATGAGGCACATAGATACTTAAGGCCAAAAAAAAAAGAAAAAAGGGTATATACATTCACTCTCAATATTTAGTTTAGACTAATAACTGCTTAAGTATGCTGGTGATGAACTGGATTCAAGTGATAGAATGAAAATTTTATGAACAAGTCAAGTCGTTACTATACTTGGTTACTAGGCTTCATGCAATAAAGTGTGCACTTTTTGATTCATTTCATATTAGTTTGTCGTGCCAAAAAAAAAAAAAAACAGCCAAGGTCACTACAAAGAAACTGCATGAAAATTTCCTTTTTGTGTTCCCGAGTTTTCTATGAGCCTTCCACTTCTTCGTGTTCAATAGAAATGAACTAGCTACACTTTTTTCGTGCACTTATTTCTCTCTCAGCTTGTGACCTTAGCCGCCCAACAAAGTGAAGGGTTGTGGTTATGCTGTACGAAGTTTGCTAATCAATGTAGACTGGAATAACTTTGAATTTGTTATGGACGCAACAAATGTAGACTAGTATAACTTTCAATTTATTATGGACACAATACTTGGCTTTACTTTTGTATTGTACGGAGAAAGCATTGGGGTGATTAAATTAGACGTCTTGCTACTTTCTTTGATGTAACACGTACATATTAGTATGCTAATTAAACTGATCTCTTGAATGGTTGGTTTTCAGGGATGAGTAATTTTTCTTCACAGTGGTTATCAGATCATGTGCTTGTGTCAGTGCTCTCCAACACTACCAAGATTTGTTCAATCTCCTGCATTTAAGTGTTTTGCTCTAAACATGCATGATCATCTAAGTTTATTTTTCTTAAGTAATATTTACAGAGAAGAGCTGAAGTGGTTAAGGGTGGGTTGATCTTTTAATCTCCTTTTCAGAAGGTTGGGGTGCTCAATTTTATTGTTACAAAGTTGAATGCGATAACATTCTTGCATTTTGTGAAAATTCTCCAGAACCTTTCAAGAGTGTAAGATGCTTGTGGCATTCAAGGGAAAGATTAATGAGCAAGTACATGCTGCATTGCTTTTAGGGGCTTGATGACTGATGCTGTCAAATGTCTTGCTTAACGGCTTTGATGATTAGACATTGGTCTTTCGGCCAAGCAAGCATGTTAGCGTTCTACGTTTCATTCCGTGAACTTTTTTATCCAGTTCTCCTACTACTTACATCGATCGTCAAATGCTATGTATTTACTTCGTGATCCTTGACATTTTTTTTTTTTGTTTTAATCTTCACTGAAAAATGGAAGAGTTAGCGAAAACACATGGTTTGGATTTTCTCGGCTGATCTCAGATTTCTTGGATGCATTGACTTGATTTCCTTTTGGTGGATATAATGCATTTTTTCCGTTGTTTCTTGTGATGCACAGGTCAAAGGAATGAAGAAGAAGATGGCTGGAGATCTCTTTAGTTGATTTGTCATTAAGAATATATAGGTTGTTATTGGTAATATCCCATTGGAACAATGTCCTGAAGAAGTTGAAAATAATAAACTTTGAGCAAAACATAAATGTAGTCCCTAAATTATTTCACTATAGGCAACACTGCCTCTAAAACTTTTACTACGAGTAATTTTTATTTATTTCGGAGTAGTTTGTTGAAAAAAAAGAAAGAAAGAAAAAAAAAGAGAGCCGAGGTTATTGCAAAGAAGCAAATAATGATAATGACAACATAAGTGCGTCCAAATCATTTCTTCCATATCATTGATTTTCTTTAATCCAATTGATTAATGTCTACTGGTCTTTTCGGGACAGCTATTATTTTATTAAAAAATTATGTAGTTGCATTATAAATATATTTTTTTAATCATTTTTTATTATTTTTTAACCACTTCTTTCATTTGTCAAATAATCTTTTCTTTTTTTTTTTTTTTCTTGAGGCAATTTGTCAAACAATCTTCAAAACAGGACTATATTATTTCTTGATATTAGGACTATATCTGTATTTCATAGTCCTCTTCAACGAGTCCTAAATTCCCCTTCCAAAGGTGCCGCTGACAAACATTCTTCTCTACCTCCAAAATTTTCCTATATATATATATATACACACACGTATAGTGGGGCTTGCAATGAGAAACATGATCGGCCAAGCGTCTTCACATCGGACGGCTAAACGTAAAAATAAAGGTCAAACCACACTGTAATGATGCAATCGCTCATGCACGATTATGCACCCCCCAGGCAAGCACAAATATATACTCTCTCACTCACTCCCAACTCCCAAAGTGCACCACTGAGAGCTGAGAGACGAAGCCTGTGTCTTTTTCGCTTTCCTGCTTTCCTCCTTTCATGCGTTTTCTACATTAAATTACTCGGCTTTCCTCAACTGGGCTTCATTGCAACTCGCAATTCATGATTCATCCAAGCTAGGGAGCTGATTACTGTCTGAAGTTCAGTTAGTTGTCCTGTTCATTCAATCTTTTCTATAATTCTTCTTAAACTTGCCCGTAATTTTCTTCAATTTGTTATCTTTCAGCATGCTTATGCATTTCTTTTCAAATCACCACTAAAGTTTTGATCTTTAAGGGAAAAAGGGTTTAGCCAGGAATACCTTTCATGCTAATGTTTTGTCAACGATATGGTTTAATTTTCTGGTTTGATTTTGCCATTATATTACATCTATTTTCACCTTTATTTTAAATTTTTTTTTTGTTAGTGGGGTTGGGGTTTGTTTGCACATTGGCTTGATACGAAAATGCAAAGCTCAGGCCTTTTTGGTTGTCTCGTGTCTCACTTTGTATTTTCCATTATAATTCAGGAGCAGAACCGTTGCTTTTCATGAGGCCTGGTTTCTAACATAGTCGGTTGTTCGGTTAGCTAGTTATCTTGTGTTTATTCTGTTACTCTAAAAGTTAAGGTTCATTTTCTTACTTATGGCATGTTATTTTGAGGATTGGTTTTTCGGAATACTACTTCGTCGCTAGCTTTTCTGAATATTAGTATGTTGCAAAAGAAATTTGGGGACTTGGAAAAGGATGCTTTTTGGTCAAACCTGAATTATGATTAGGCAATCGAGGATGCCTACTGGGTGAAAATTGTGCTCCACATCAGGATGGTCTCCAGACTTACTGTCCATTCTTTCTTTTCCTGATAAGCAATTATTCACTGTCCTTGTTTTCAACTTGATAAAGCAAATATTTACTGAAGGAAGAAGCTTAACTGTTCATGCATTCTTTTAGTGTTGTTTGTGCCCAGTTTATCATGTCAACCCTACTTCTCTTGCTGCTGTATAATCCACATCGTCTATGAAGATGTTTAATCTAAAATCAACAAGTTTTTCTATTTTTTTAAAATTATTTTGGTTGTATTAAGGTTCATTACTTTGCAGAAAATTTTCATCTGGTCGAGTTTCTCCCAATTGAAGTTTTAGATCAAGAACAAGGTTGAATATGAAAGCCCGTTACTCAGGTTCGATCCCATCTGAAGAATCAGCGCTGGACCTGGAGAAGAACTGTTGTAGTCACTCCAATTTGCCTTCATTCAGTCTGCCAACACTTCAACCTTATGCATCAGCTGGACAGCACTGTGAGAGTAGTGCTGCTTACTTCTCATGGCCTAGTCGATTAAATGATGCAGCTGAAGAGAGGGCAAATTATTTTGCAAATCTACAGAAAGGGGTCTTGCCTGAAACTCTTGGACGACTTCCAGAAGGGCAACGAGCAAATTCGTTACTTGAGCTTATGACAATCAGGGCGTTTCACAGCAAAATCCTTCGCTGTTACAGTCTTGGCACGGCTATTGGGTTTCGTATACGACGAGGCATTTTGACAGACATTCCTGCAATACTAGTATTTGTATCTAGGAAGGTTCATAAGCAATGGCTAACCCCTATTCAGTGTCTGCCTACTGCCTTGGAGGTGATAAAGTGATACTTATGTTCCCTGCTTCTTTGGTTATTCAGCATTTAATCATTATAGTTCGTGAAGTCATTGCTTCTCTCTCTCTCTCTCACACACACACACAGAGCTGTCCTGATTGTCACACTCTTTGTTCTAAAGTTGAAAGCTTGTGTCTCTTCAGGGACCAGGAGGTGTGTGGTGTGATGTGGATGTCGTGGAATTTTCATATTTTGGTGCACCAGAGCCAACACCTAAGGAACAATTGTACACTGAAGTAGTAGATGACCTACGGGGAAGTGATCCGTGTGTTGGTTCAGGTTCTCAGGTGTGCTCAAGCTCTCTATCCATATACCAATCTTGTTTACTTTTTAAGCTTCCTTCTTGTTCTCTGTGGGTATAAAAACAGATATTCTTAAGAGTGTGCTTTTAACCAGATGTTTCCCCTGCTATGTTGAATAATATGTTTGAACTTTCTAATGGTTGTTTTTCTCTGGATTAGCCTTGCAAGTCAATGAATCCAAACAGCTTTATGGCTTAAAATTTTCTCATTGGACATTTCTGATGTGACAAATCTTCTTTTTCTTGTTAATATTTAATCTAAACCTTCATATCTAAAGGAAATGTTACATCTTGAGCTACTTCATGATAGTAATGCATTTTGGAGCAATCAGCTCATCATATAGTAGGGAAGGATTTTATTGGAGCAATCAGCTTATTGGGTGACAGGGAAGGAATGTGGTGCTCCCACCAATTTCATGTAGGTTCAACCATGTGAGTAGAATTGTTTTTTTCCTCAGTGGAAACCTGCAGTAGGAAACCTCTGCCTTCCCTTAGGGGTGGCCTTTAGATTCTAAAAGTACATAAACAGTTCTACAACAAATTCACAGCAGAAATTGTTATAAAATTTAGTAGTCCAAGTTTTTTTAACTAATACATGCAAAGTTCTAACAGTCAAGTAATTTTATTTATCTAGCTACTTTTTCGTTTCAAGTATGTAGGCGGGAAGTTCCTGCAATTTATTGCTTAGATTGACAAAATGATGAGTTCTTCACCCTCCTGGAGGTTCTCTTATCTTTATCAACTTCATAGTTTGAAAATGCATTCTAATCCAATGCAGTAAATGTGTTAAGAGTGTCCAGTAAAGTATCAGGTATCATTTATGTAAAAATGTAGCCTCAGCTTGTAGCTTTCCTTTGTATTCTTGTCGAATATATTTGGCAATTGTTTTCTGCTGCTGTCGTGTTCCATCAACAAACGATTGATTTGGTTGGGAGTATTGAAGGTTGTGGGGGTAATATTAATTATTAAAATCTGTGAGGGACAACATGGAGCTTTCTGTTGAAACACCTGCTTCTGGAGATCCATCTGGGAAGAAGTCAAATATGCTTATCTTTCCTTTTGCAATTTCTTGTTTAATTTTCATGAAAACCAAATTTCTGACTCTCAATCTTTTCTTATTGTTCTTGTTCTAGAAGTTAAGTTCATATTACTGGACGATATTCTAAATATGTCTTGATAAGTTGATTAGGTTGCTAGTCAAGAGACCTATGGAACCTTGGGTGCTATTGTTAGGAGCCAAACGGGCAACCGGCAAATTGGTTTTCTCACTAACCGGCATGTTGCCGTTGATTTAGATTACCCAAATCAGAAGATGTTTCATCCTTTACCTCCCACTCTTGGACCTGGGGTGTATCTTGGTGCAGTTGAAAGAGCCACTTCATTCATTAGGGATGACCTTTGGTATGGCATCTTTGCTGGAATAAATCCAGGTAGGTGGTTTGAACTAGAGTGGATTAAAGGATGTGCTAATGAAAATAATACTTTCTTAAAGCTGATGCTACTGGTTTCTTGCCATGTTTATTTTCTGCAACTATATCTCTCAATTCCCTAACATACTGATCGCTTTGCCTTCTTCCTGCATAAAATATTAAGTATGATTTTGTAATACCAGTGAATTGATTGAGATTATTTTGGGCATATTTAGTTGATATATACACATAAAATTTGGTCCATTTGCAGAGACATTTGTGAGAGCAGATGGCGCATTTATTCCTTTCAGTGATGATTTTGACATGACTGCTGTAACTACTTCTGTGAAAGGCCTAGGAGAGATTGGAAATGTGAAGATTATAGACTTGCAATCTCCAATCAGCAGTCTTATTGGGAAACAAGTCACAAAGGTAGGAAGGAGTTCGGGTTTGACCAATGGGACTGTATTGGCATATGCTCTTGAGTACAATGATGAAAAGGGGATATGCTTCTTGACTGATTTTCTTGTGGTTGGTGAGAACCAACAGACATTTGATCTTGAAGGAGATAGTGGAAGTCTTATAATTCTGAAAGGGGGGGATGGAGAGAAGCCGCGACCAATTGGAATCATTTGGGGTGGAACTGCCAACAGGGGTAGGCTAAAACTAAAAGTTGGTCAACCTCCAGAGAACTGGACTAGTGGGGTTGATCTTGGGCGGCTACTCAATTTTCTTGAGCTTGATCTGATCACTACAAATGAAGCGCTGAAAGGTTTGTAGTCCTATGTGAATTTTGTTGTACACTGTTGACATCACCTGTATCTGTGGAGTCTGGACACATGCTAAATGTGAAAGAAATAGAGAAGTAACAACTGTACTCATCTGTGCGGTCATTTTTGTTTTTCTTAGAAATTCCTCTAGTTCAGGGATAGAGTCTTAATCTCAGTCATTCTTTGTGGTATAGTCGCAGTGCAGGAACAAAGAGCTGCTTCGGCAACAGTAGTTGGTTCGACTGTAGGAGACTCTTCACCACCTGATGTGATGCTCCCAAAGGACAAATCTGAGCCTTTGGGGCTTCACATTCAACAAATCCCCTTGGAAGATGGTGTGTGCTGCCCAGATATGAATTCATCACCAGTAGAAGCTGCATTTCTATCAGAAGATGGGTTGAACGTTGGTCCAAGTGTGGAACATCAGTTCATTTTTGGCACAAGTGGACGTTCCCCACTTCATCGAGATGATCTGCAAGATAGGCCTGTATCTGAGAATCTGTCTGCCTTGAGGAATGGTTCTGATGAGGATATCAGGTTTTCGCTACAACTGGGGGATAATGAGCCTAAGAGAAGGCGGTCTGTGCCTTCACCAAGTGCAGAAGAACTAAATTGAGTTTTCATTGTACTCTTATCTTCACTAGTCCCCTGAATTCTCATGTATGCTCGATGCTTCTGTAAATGCAAATTATGATCGCCCCTTGTGGCTTTTAACATCTTTCACCTGGATTTTCCGAGCTGGGAATGGACTTGATAAAAATGCATGGTGAAGCTCTGATCAGTGTTCAAGTTTAGTATTTCTTTATTTGGAAAAGATGTTTAGCACCTGTCAAAGCAAAATGTTAAGGACTTGAGAGAAACAATCACCAAGCTATTACCTACTGATGCCATATGTGGGCACTCTGGCGCTGGCATTTTGTGTAGGTAGATTTTGCTTCTTTCCTTTCAGTTTAACACGTCCCCTCGTTGGTATGAATATGGCTATTTTAAACATTTATCAGGAAAGCAGTGTATTCCACTGTAAAAGACAAAGTCGCCTATTTCTTGTAATTTTGTTGAAAGATTTTCAACAGAATGAGACTAACTAGCTTTATTGTGATTTCGTAAACATTTTCAAGAAAAGAAGATGAATTAGCTTCTTCGAATTATCTATCATATCATTTCGTAAGGTGAGCCGGTATACACTCTGTTTTGTGTGTGTGTGTGTGTGTGTTAAATAAATCTCCACAATGCATAGAAAAGAGGGAATAAAACCAAAGGAAAAAACAAAAAAGAATGGGAAAAGAGGGACAAAAGTTTTCCACGTGACAGTGGGCTATCTGGGCCGGACATAGGTAGTACATGTACGAGACACAATAAGTAACGAGCCCAAGCTTGATAAATGCAGCCAGCATGAGGTTTTCAGCCGTCCAAGTTCCAAAGACTCGGCTGGTGGAGCTGAGCTCAACCAAAAGTAGAATTCGTCATCCCTCCCAGCTCGTTGTTTTTTCTGAGTCTAGGGTTTTTGGTCTATCTAAGAGAGAGTTATTTCAGTCACCGTTAAGTTATGGCGAAACCAGGCCGAGGCCGACCGGCTACACCGTCGGGCTCTGGTTCGGCTCTTCATCGCGTTCCCGCTCTCGCTCTCCATCTAGGTCAAGGTCTCGCTCCCGCTCCTACTCCGGCTCCGACTCTCGCTCTAGCTCCCACTCTCGTTCTCCATCTCGTTCTCGCTCCCGTTCCCGTTCTCCCTCTAAATCCTTCTCTTCCTCGTCTTCTCCTTCTCGTAGCGGCAGTTCTCTTAGCCCCAGTCCCCCTCCCCAGCGAAAAAGGTTTCTTCCCACGCTTCCCTCTTCTTTTTCTGTGCTGCATGCATACTTTTTTTTTTTTTCCAGCAGAATTTTCAATTAGCAAGGTTAATTGCTAAGCTAATTGCTTTTTCACTGTCCTGCATTACTTTGTCAGCAAAGTAGGAAATTAGGCATATGCATATATTCAATATTTCTTGATTCTTTTCTTTATTGAGGTTGAGGGGTGCTTCTAGCTTATGCTAATCTTTTAGTTGGTTGATAAGTGCTTTTTTTTGTGGGAGACCACCGTAGTAATTTTACAATTATTTTCTCAATGCTATTTTAGCACTTTTTCTTTGTAATACGTACTGACTGTCATGATTTTTTCTAATCAATCTCTTCTGTGCCAGTCCGGCTGAAGGAGCTAGGCGTGGTCGATCTCCACCTCCGCTGTCTAAGAAAGTTTCACCACCTCAAAGGTATTGGCTATCTATTACATTTTCACTTGTTCATACTCTATTTTATATCTCGGTGCTTCTACCTGAGTTTGATTCACTGTTCATCTTGGCACTTTTGAATTGTTTGCTTGGTCATACCAAATTCGTTTATACCAGATTCCTGTGTGAACACCTTTTTGTCCTCCTTTTTTTGGTGTTTTTTTGGGGGGGGGGATAGGGTATCATGTACTATTTCCAAAATTAGTCATCAATTTGTTGCTCTTGGTTACTTCTTTTCTATGTGCCACTAGCTTGAGCCATTTGGGATTTAGTTACCTAGATTTGTTTGTCTTTTTCTTTCAAGTATCTTTTTGTCTTCTAATTTTAAATCTGATATGGATTCCAGGAAAGTATCTCCAGTCCTTGAGTCACTAACGCTTCACGTTGATCAGCTCACCAGGAATGTCAATGAAAACCATCTGAAAGAAATATTTGGTATGGTCCTCACATCTAACAGTGCCTTTCTCTCTGTTGGTTGAGTTTTACCACCTAACATTTGTTTGAAAAAAGGGAAAAACAGATAGTGTAACAAGAATTTGGAAGCTTAGAGATATCAACAACCATAAGGAACAATTAACCAATAGAATGATATTCTATGTGTCTAGCGGCAACGCTATGCTAGTTGTTATCTGATATGTGGCTTATAGGTGGCTAATTTCTTCTGCTTCCTACATTGTAGGTAATTTTGGTGAAGTTGTGCATGTGAGGTTGGTAATAGACCATGCGGTATGTTCCTGCCACTCTGAATTTTGTTCTTGTGGTGAATGACTAATGCTTCTTCTGTCTTAAATGTAAACAATGACCATTCTTATTTACAGGTTAACATTTCAAGAGGTTCTGGATATGTCGAGTTTAAGAACAGAGCTGATGCTGAGAAAGCTCAGTTGTACATGGATGGAGTACGGACTTCTGATGAATCCTTTGCCAAAAATTGTTCCTGACCATAAACTTATATTCCCTCAACTTATGCCATAATTGGTGTCAATGCAGGCCCAGATTGATGGGAAAATTGTTCATGCCAAATTCACTTTACCCGAGAGGAAGAAGGCTTCATCGCCTCCCAAGGCTGTTGCTTCTACATCTAGAAGAGATGCTTCTAAGGCTGATAGTGCTGGGCGCGACTTGGACAAAGATGGGCTGAAGCGGCAGAGAGAAGGTATTCTGGTTTTATGAAGAAATTTTTTGGTGTTGATTTTTGTAAAACTAGATACTGATGATTTATATGATGTTCAGCATCCCCTCGTCGGAAACCCCCCTCGCCACCAAGGAGGAGGTCTCCAGCAATGCGAAGAGGATCTCCTAGACGTGAGCTTGATTCTCCTCCTCGTCGACGGGTAGACTCTCCTGTTCGCCGTAGACCAGATTCCCCGTATCGACGAGGTGTTTCACCTCCTCCTAGGAGACGCCCTGCATCTCCTGCCAGAGGTCGTTCACCCTCCTCACCTCCCAGGCGATACCGTTCACCTCCCAGGTTAGCTGCTTTTTAACAGCATTACTTGGTCTCTTGTGAGGCTTCTTTGCAGCTTATTCTATGTTGTATCTTGTCAGGGCTTCTCCCCGAAGGATACGCGGTAGTCCTATGCGAAGACGTTCTCCTCCTCCTCCCAGAAGACGGTAAACAAATCTATTGGCTGCCTGGAAACCTATTTTTTTCTGATACGAAGTGGTTATGATATAATAATCAGTAAAAGAGAACATGTTATCTGTCCCTTTTTTGGGATGCTCTAATGATCTGATAATCTGTGAGGAAGTGTGTTGATTTGGCTTGCTGCAAATTGTTGTAACACCTGTTATCTTAGTTTTTCTCTAAATTGATGCCCAATTGCTTGATGGTATCGTTTCATGTTTTACTGGGTCGAGGTTATCTGTGTTTAATGCATCTCTACACAGAATTTTAGCTGTCAGGATTAGCATATGTGATGACTTCGAGATGCACAAGTATTTAGTTATTGATTGTATCTCGTAGGATGCAATCAATGATTAAGTAAATGTTTTTCTTTGAATCTTTTTGCATTTCACCCAGTCTAAGAAGTGGTATTGTTGTTAAAAAAGCTTTAATGTCATTTTGGGGAGGGTACACTAAGAAAATTGAATTCACCATTAAGCTACTAAGCCTTCTTGAAGTACGAGCAATAGAAGTCAGTAATGAGGGGAAGTAAGGAATCCAAGTCAGGGCCATAGGGGAAAAAAATTCGTGAATTGCGTTATTTATTTGGAGTTGGACTAAACCATGATTCATGCCTCATAGTGAATTCATTTTTAGTGTGAATGTTTTCTTGAGTTTTTATTGGTTATTTTCTAGTTTATAAGCATAATTTGTCTTGTTCAGTTCTCCCCGTCGAGGTCGAACACCTCCTAGACGTTCACCAGTTGGTCGCAGACGCAGCCGTTCTCCTGCTCGTAGGCCTCTTCGCTCACCTTCGAGATCATTGTCTCCAAGGAGGTGAGTTATGCATGATTTCTTTTTCTAGATGTGTTTGATGAACATCATTGAAGCACACTAGAGAGTTTTTACTTTTTCTTATTTGGACATGCTTATCCAATAAACTGATTATTTTCCCCCTCTTGATTTTCCTTATTTCTTTTGTTGCTATTTGTGGGTAGTATCTAGAGTACTCGCTGTTACTTTTTCTTACTTTTGATGCATGCAATGTTGAACAGAGGCCGTGCGCCACCTGTCAGACGTGCAAGATCATCATCCTATTCATCATCTCCTAGTCCACGGAAGGTGTGTGTATGTGCCATGTCTTTGATTTCAAAACTTTTGACTTGGTCAAATACGTTAGTTAAAGTGTATCAATTGATTCTTGCAGGGACCTAGGAGAGCATCTAGGAGTCGCAGTCCAAGAAGGTAATTGTTTTCGTTTTTGCCTGTGATAACTTAGTCCTATGTTTTCTTCTGTGCTCAAAGCTATCATTGGAACATTGTGCACGAGACTGACTGTTTTATGCTATATACAGTTAAGCAGGTCACCATAGTGAAAGGAGAGGGACTATATTTAGTGTAGTCACTAGAGTTCGTGCGGGCCATGGGGTTGGGATGGGTTAGGTGCTTGGGAAGAAGGGAGTGTACATGAGAGGTCCCCTGTTTGAGACCTTTTACCTACACAAAAAATAAGAAAAACAAAAACAAAAAAACTAGTCGCCAATGTTCATGCCATCTCACTATAACAGTGATACCAGGTCACTACTTTGATCAACATCACTCAACATTTATTAAGTTAAAGCAGTTGTCAGCTGGCTTTGCTGGAACATCTATGACATTGTGCTGTTATATAAGTCCGTGGTTATTGTCTGATAGAATTGTCTTTTCTCTTAGGCCTTTGAGAGGTAGAAGCCCAAGTAAGAGCAGTGCGACAAGTGGTTCGCCGCCTCGTAAGCCTTGAAGTCCACGGGGTTGTTTCTTCGTCACTTCTACCAAGTTGTCTCATCTTGTGATGGTGTAAGGTTGCTCTAATGTACTTGTATGCTGAGGAGGATGGTTGAAGTTGCCCTGTGGTGGCTTTAGGAGGTTTTCTTTGTGGTTAATATTATGATCATTGGGTGCCTTAGTCCACTCGTGGGCAGTGGTTGAGTGGATATTATGTTTAATTTTCGTCACTTTTAACAGCTGGAGGAAAAGACGTGTATGCATTTCTATGTGAACTAAAGCATTTTTCTTGCACTGTGTCGATACAGAAAATTCAGTTGGAAGTATTCAGACTACAAATGAGGCACTCTTCAGTTTGTACTTAAATAAACATCTGCATGTCCGAGGCTCAACGTCCTTGAGAGGTTCAAGTTTGGGAGTGTCTTTTAAGATGTTTAAAGTAGTCTTTAGTATCCGTTACAGCGGAATCTCTATAATGTGCTGCTAATCTCTACAGTTAAATACGTGGATGCACTCTTAAATTCATCCCTTTCTAAACTGACTGCTTGGAAACTTGATTGCTCGGAACGGATTTTAAATCCACTAGGCAAATAAGCAGCAAGAGCGCACCAGCAAGGCCGCGGCCTAGCATTTTTAGTTATGGGCGCGGCGCGCCAGGACCGGTCTACATCTGAATCCGTATTATTAAACACTACTACGTGCCTGGGTATTGATAATTCCTCCGCATTTTTTTTGGTTGTCAAGTGAATTTTGTTTGAACTGTGTGCTTGGAGAGGAGATTATTTGAGATATTATGTGGAATAATTATTTGTGATGTGATGTCTGTAGGATAAAATGGGGATTGGAAAAAATAAAAAGATGCATTGGGAAATGCACTTATGACGCAAGTAAATAATTTAAAAAAAAAACACTCCAATCCAAACACAATTTGATTTGAAATTCAAGCTATAATTAACTAAATAATCCTTAGGAGAAATTCTAAGTTTAAGTTTCTCTTTCCTTCTTCATTTTTTAAATTTCACTCTTCTCCTATTAGAATTTCTTCTTCTTCTTCTTCTTTTAAAGAATGATAGGAGTTAAAATCTAACACTCGTATTTCTAGATTAGTTTGTCAAACGATACATGCGCATCATGCACTTTGATACCTGTCGCTGTTCTCCATACCCATCTGTCAAACACTCTTAAATGGATAAAGCAATTGGAATGTTAAAATCTGATGGCTCGAGAAGCGCAATGGAACGAAGTGGAATTTCAGTCAGATTGCAAGAATGTTATAAACATGATTACTGGCCAAACCAAAGCTGAAGTCTCAATCGCAGTTGTTCTGATGATATTAATAACTTGAAAAGCTTGTTTAATCATTGTACTTTTTCCTTTGTCAAGAGGTCAGCAAATATCGTAACTCACAAGTTAGCAAAATTTGCCGTTAAATTTGTACGTGATATTAAATGGGATCGTGATTATCGCATGTAGCTCAAACAGAGTTCAAATTTTTTTCTCTTCTGACAAAAGAAAAAATTGGAATGTTGAGTAAAACATGAATGAAAATTTTCAGGATAAAAAAGAAAGAAAAAGAATTGAGAATAGGAGAAAGAAAATTAAAAAGAAAAAACTAGGATAAAGGAAATTAGAGGGAAAAAAATAAAGAAAAGAACAGAAAGGAATAGAAAAAACATAGACGAGCGTGTTTTCAACTGGAGAAAAAGGAGAGAGTCCGTTGTTTGAGCAGGAGTAGCTTGGTTGGGGACGGACGGTTGAACAATAAGCTTCACCCGATCTTTCGTGATTTTTCCACTTCACTCGGAGTTGTCCCTCTAATCTCTTCCACTCCATTCTTAACCAGCCCTAGATAAATGATTTCTATACCGGTCAGTTAGCTTAATTTTTCCTCATTCCTCTGTATTTTTTTTTTAACTTTTTTGTGCATTACTTATGCTTGTATTGATTAATTATGTGGGCCTCGCTGGATTTCTTCTTCTTCTTCTTCTTTTCTAATTTCTTCATCTAGAAATGTGATGCGCAAATTGATTTTTCAGAGATGCTGCTTACAATTCTGGAAATGTCACTATCGTTTAGAAAAAAGATAATTTAAGTAAATAAAATTAAAAAAAGTAGTGTTTATTTGGCAAAACATTAACTTAATTTCCTGTTACGGATTCGTTCTTCTGTGTGACCAGATTAGATAGAGGGGAATCAGTGATTTTGATTTTGGGTTTAGCTGGGAATCTGTGTTGGGGAAGTGAGTTCCATGGCAAGTAATGGACTTGCAGCAGCAGCAGCTTTGGGTCGAGTGAAGCTGAGTGATCTTGTACCATCTGAAGGCCTTCCTTCCGATTCTTACAAGCTCTCAGTTTCGACCTTGTCTCAGTCACTAGCTCAGTATTCAGCTGCTATTATCCAACTGCCTGCCCGTGATGCCGCCCTCTTGAGGTCTTGTCTTGAGTCCGCTCGTCTCTACTTCAACCAAAAACCTTCTTACCCTTCTGCTGATATGATTCACCCTGATGATTTGCGCGAGTGGTGTAAGACCTCTGGTTATCGTGCAGATCCTCAGCTCTGGCAAGAAATATATGATTTCAGACCTGGGCTTACTCCTACTGACCTGACTAACGAGATGGAATTCCCTCCTGCTGGTTTGTTGGATATATTTGCACTACTTGGGAAAGCAGCAAGGGATATACTGGATGCTATTAGCTTCTTCTTGAACTTGCGTAGTTCTCCTTTTACTGAAATACTTGATAATGTTCCCCTCAGAAACCGTGAAATATCGTCCTCCGTGCTCTCTGTTTGTTGTCATGCAAGGCCTTCTTTTCAGGGAGCCCAGCATCATAATTTGACAACCCAAGAGGATGGTCAGCTTGTGATGTTTTCGGACCAAGAACATCAGGTTGATCGAAGCCTGATTACTCTGGTCAAGTCAGATAAGGCTGGTTTGCACGTGAGGGATTTCCATGGTCGTTGGGTTCTAGTAGATGGTGATCTTGGTCCCCAAGAAGCTATTGTGTATCCTGGTCTTGCTCTGTACCAAGCAACTGCTGGATATATCAGCCCTGCAATGCATCGTCCAGATATTGGTAATCTACAGGGTAACATGTTTGGACGATGCTCTTTAGCTTTTAAGCTGATGCCTAAATCCATGACCAACCTTAACTGTTCAGAGATGCGAGCTGCTGGTCATGGGGTTGAAGCCCAGTTCCAGCTTCCAGTACCAGTTGATGACTTTATGCAAAGATCCACTGATCAAGTCCTCAGTAGGAACAATTTCCCAACTTTCACTTTCCCCACAGCTCAAGATGGTGAGGAACATCATAATGCTTTGATGTCTCTAACTTTAGCGAAATATAATGCAACTATTTTTCTGTTTATAGTATCTCAAATGAGTTGAAATTCTGAAAATCTTTCTCATCAATTGATTTATTTCCTTGTGTAAATGAAGTCATAGAGCCAGATTCTTGAACAACTTTCACATGATTTACTCTTGTAGATTCTTGATATGTAAACTTTTACAAGATATCTGCAACTTGGACATCTTGTGATTTTCAAAGTACAAGAAGGTGAAATTAAACATGAATTGTTCACCTTTCTGAATACTTATTCACCTTTATTTTTATATTTATTGTGAATTATTTCTACCATTGAGGTGAAGCATTGTGAAATTGTCCATTTAGAAGAGCAGATTGGGCTTTATCACTTCATGGGTTTTGTTTCTTAGAGTATTTTATCTTTTCTTTAGTCAGATGTCCCTGGACTTTGTGGAACAAATCCTTTTTATTAGCTTTCCATGCTCTAGTGTAGGTTGCTGCAACTAATCCCAAATTACCATGTTCAGGCTTTTCCCCTCAAGTTCTGCTTTAGTTCCAAAATACCCTTATTGCTAAGTTAAAATCATCGGCATATTAAAAGGTACTGTTGTTACTTTGAGAGATGAGGGCTGGGCAATTCATCTGCAACTTTGGTACATGGATAACAGTTTATGACGCTGTTGCACCCCGTAGATTTAAGTGTAAATGTAACAGGAAGCATGTCTTGCTTTATATGTGATTTTTGCAGCCTAAGTTGTCAAAGAAAACCAGCTAAATTAGCTCAGAATTTATTACTGGATTGATCTAGAGCCGTGTTGCTTGGCTTACATTAATATTATAAAGCTGATTGTAAATGGCTCATCAGGATTTTATCTAAATGTAAAGAAAGTGAGACAAGGTAATTAAAATAGACAGATCAAAACAGCTGTTGGAATCTACATTATTTAATGCCTTCACCTTTAAATTTAGCCAAGAGTGGGAGGGGGAAAAGAAAAAGGGAGAGAACTTTGTTTTTTTGTTTATTATTTTTAACTTTTACACGTATCATCTTTTTGGCTTTTCTAAGTCAGCATGTAATATATTGGTCCTCTTTTTTTTTTCCCCCTTTTTTTTTTTTGCCTGTTCTGAAATGAGAATATATTGGGTCATAATGAATGTTGATGTGAATAATTCTGATATTTCATGAGGTAGCACTTGCATCTTTTCTGCTTTCCTATTATCTTAGTGAGTAGTTTTTAACAGCAGGTCCTTGGATCGATGAAATGCTGGTACAGGACCTATGAAGCCTATTATTAAGAAGAGGAAGAATAGCTCAAGATGTAAACCTCTTCCACCTTCAAAGAGGCTACGGCTTGAGGCCCAGAGAGTTCTCAAAGAAAGGGTTCAAGATATAGCTGATAAAAAAGGCATCAAGCTGCGGTTCTGCACCCTGAAGGAATGTGAGAACCACATCCACTCACTTGATAGTCCATGTGCAAATATAAGGATGGAGATTGGATGGCCTCCTGGAGTTCCATTTGTGCACCCTCACGATCTCCCAAACAAGGCAAAGATTGGATTTCTTGAAACTTATGAACCTGGTTGGTCTGCAACTCATGATATGGAGTTAAGTCTAATCGAACCTGGACAGCAAAGTCAGCACACGGCTAATTGTAAGTCTTCTCGGCATTGTGCTTAGGACTGCTTTTTTGATGAGTTAAGTATTGACTAATAAACCCGAGTTTCTATTGACTTTTAACCAATGAATGGCCATTGTTAAAGGAAGGAAAAGTGTAAACAGTTGTTGAAGTTCAGAGCCTTCTGGCAACTAGGTTGACGTCGCCGCTATTTTCTAATTGAAGTTGAGAAAGCGTGTAATTTCTCGCTGAAATGTTGGAGTGGAATAAGCATGTGTGAACTTTGAGGACTTATAAAATGGAAATATGTTCCTTGCATGTATGTATTTGTAGGTACCAATAGAATTGTAGCACAAGGGATGGGCGGGGGGAACTCTCCTCCCTGAAGAAGTCCTATGTGCTTCAGTTTTTCTTCTTCTTCTTTTTTTCCCCCGAAAAAACTTTTGTGAGATTGGCCTTGATATAAAAAACTCTAGCTAAACAGTGAGTCATGTCTTGTTCCTGCAGGAAAGCATCTTCCTTTTAAGAACGAAGGGACTATTCTGTGTGCACTCTTTGGACCAATACGGGTCTGCTTTGAGAGCCCTCGTCTTATCATGCTTGCCGTTTCCATTTTCCAATATAGGTGTTAAGAGGGCTGGCATGTGCTGATCTTTGAGTAGGAATTTGAATCTCTGTAAATACATCAATTTTGTTTAAGAAAAGCAATCTTCTTTTTTTTTTTTTTTGTGTTTTTCTTTTTGTACCGTCGGTGACTTCTTTTGATAGTTTAGATCAGCTCTGAAGGTCGCAAGCATCTGTTCCAAAGAAGAAAAAGTATGTGGGAGTCCCTTTCTTACGAAGGTGCAAGGACAAGGTTGATATCCTCTGCGACGAAATCTATGATTTCACATGCACATCAATCACCCAAAGAATGTTAGGTTAGAAGTGCCCTCCATTATGAGAAAAAATGCGTTAGATTCAAAGCATTTCTTTTGCAGTGCTGATGTTCAGATTCTTGTATTTTGTACTGTAACAAGGTGATACTTTTCCCAATTAGATATAGTTTTAACGTACGAAGATGGAATAGTAAGAAATTTCCAGCTTCACGTCACATGACGTTCATCACCATTTAGACATTTGAGTACAGTTAATTCTTCTTTGTGGTTCGGTATCCCTTGTTCATGCAGAAACTACGTATAGAAATGATCTTTCAGGACTTCAAGGCTTTCGAGTTATGTCTGATTCTTTTTTTGAAGTTAATTGAATCTGATTTCAGACGAAGACTGGGTGATGACGGCTGCTTTCAATCTTGATGAAAAGTTCTGTAATACAAAAACAATTTAAGACGTGATCTTGCCCCATTTCTTTTAGAAATTGTATATAAGATGATTACATCTAGACTAGTTTCTCTCTTGGTTTGAATTACCCGGGTACCGATTTTGAATCAACTCGAACAAAGAATCTATACACAAAGCAATACAAAGTATACATGCACCAATTCTTTTGGCATGCATATAGCTTCATTCATGGTAATCAGTAACACACGTAGCAGAAAGGCTTAAATTTCCCAGAGGCTCCGCAAGAATGTGGTGAAGCCAAAATAGCCAATGCAACGATTTTAGGCTACCTCTTGATTTGCCAGATATTATTAGAAACTCTGACTCATTTCGTAATCTGGGAACGTCATCAGTTGCCTCTTCACTGTAACATCGTTGTTAGCTCTGGAAAGGTAGCTCAATAATCGTTGCATTACCGTAGAACTCTTCCAAATTGTAGAAAGCTCGTTGCTGAGGAAGAAATATATGCACCACCACATCACCTGGGAAAGAGAGACACTCAAGTGATACTTAAGAAAATTCAACAACATTAGTACTTCCAGTCTAGCACTTGGAATGAATGTCTGACGGCATGTAACAAGCACCTTAACAACCCAACCCCCCCCCCCCCCCCCAAAAAAAAAAAAAAACACACACACACACACACACGCCCCTCTCTCTCTCTCAAGATCTGATCATCATTATAGGCCAAAGCACAGAAAAGAAGAATTGTGTCAATATTAATGGTTTGCAGAATGCGAGGATAAAATGCTAGGTACTTCATTTGAACTTCAGTACAGAAAATGATAAGACAATAGCAGGTCTCCACAATGGGGGAAAAAAAGAATCTACAATAGGATCCCTACTCCCTAGCATGTTCTTAGTTCAACGTTTTTCTCTAGTTGGAGGATGCATGCCTCCTCTGGACATTGTTTTTCATCTTACTCGCCAAGTAGGCGCGGATACTGACTACCAAAGCATTTCTTGTTTAGGAAGATGACTAAGAAAGGGCAAGTAGTACTGTCAATCAGCCTAGACCTTCTAGAAGTCAAGGGAATTGGCACAAAAAGCTGATGGTGGCTACCATTGAAACTTGACAAGCCAGTAGAAAGCCAGTTCTTTTAAATGATTTAGCTTGTGGAAAGGAAAACCAGCACGGAAACTAGAAGGATTCTTCCCAGGGAAAAGCACAAGCCTCTCTGGTGAAGGAACAATCTTAAATCTGTCTACTGCACAGCCCTGTGTTGAATTAGGGTGATATATCTTACGCCATGAAGCAAGATTTAAATCATGTAAAGCTAACTTTGATATAGTCTAGCATAAATAAATGTATGAGCATCATTGTTATAATTCTTTGTCGAAAACATAATTGAGTGTCAAAATAAACCATGATGACACAAACTGCACATGGATGATTTTTGAAGTATGGGATTGTTGTCCATCACATTGCAGTCAACAAGAAACACTCACCGAAGTCCAACAATGTCCATGAGTTAGGTTTTGACTCCCCAGCAGGACCTCTTCCAAAAGATTTCGAGTCCCCAGCAGCAAATCTTCCATACTTAATCTCAGCCATGTCTCTTATTTTAGTCCTGTATACCACAAACAGAATCATTATTTGAAAATTACTCAGACTCACTCTCTGTTCATTCTGCAAGCAGTAATGAAAATCACTGGGTCATGCATAGTTCATTTGTAAAAGCTCCAGAATACTGTAAATTAACAAGAAATACCCAATAGCATCAATCTGAGGCAGAGAAAATGCCGTGGCAATAATAAAAAACCGAGTCCAGTAGACTAGAGGTTTCACAAAGAGGACCTTTATGTCACCAGCCTTGACCTCACTTGCTACCTTTGCTGCAGCGACGGCAACTACAAAAATGGCGGAAATCCTATCAAATGCTTTGTTACATGGCCAATTAGAGAGAGGGCGAACATCCAAAAACTAAGGGGAAAAGGAACACTATGGGAAAGAGGATAGATACAGGTAAATTAAACCAAAAAAAAAAAAAAAACACTTGGCATGCAGAGCAGAGTAGAAGTGGTTTGAGCGCAATGTCATCAGCATTGAAGACAAACCATGGCTGATGCAACCGTTTGACACAGCAATTTAGAAGCCTAAAGCAGCCAACAACTAAGGGTGGGGGAAGCATTTTTTTGCTTTTTGGGTGGGGGGTGGAGGAGGGAGCTTACAAGACAAGCTTTCAGCATCATCATCTATCTCTGCAGCAGCAGACTTTTGATCGCTACTTCGATAGACTACCTTTCCATGTTTCTTGAACAAGTCATCGAACATATCATCAGTGTCCACACTACTTGTATCCTGCAAGAACACTACTAGTACACATCATTATGATTGTCAACAACAAATGAATAAGCACAAGTCTGGGGAGTTCTGAATTGAAGTTCTTCCAACAGCCGAAATGGTTGATTTCTCACTTTACCGTCTCAAAAACTTGACGATTATTGGGGCAATTGATATCAACGCATACAATCTGGAAACGAGCTTTCATACACTTGGTCAAGAAATAAGAAGGGGAAAAAATACAGAGAGAAGAGTAGTCCCAAGCTGAGGATAAAGCAGTGAGTAATAGGAGGAGGAGGAGTAAGCACTAGTAGCGAATTACCGAGCCGAAAGCCATAGGGGAAGATGGAGAAGAGGCCGGGGAAATGGAGAATCGGGGGTTGCCAGAGAAGCCCAGTTGCAGGAGGGAGGCATAAGAACCGCAACAATGATGAGGATGATGGAGAGGCGGGCACGAATAAAACACTGCGGGACGGCCCACCAGTGGAAGAAGCATGTAAGCTTCAGGGGTGCATGAATGGTGGCGGCGGCGGCGGACGGGGGGAGATAATAGAGTTGCAGAAAAGGCAGTGGAAGAGGGGAGCGAGCTGCGAAGGTGGAGAAGAGGGAAGTTGAGTTCCATATTATTGTAGCACAAAGCCAAGCTCCTAAACTATCCTATTCCTATGTTAGTGTGGGTTTTCCCTTAAAATTAAACGTTAAGCGAGCGAGAGAGCTGAGGGAGAAGATGATGATACTTTTAGTATTATTCTTCCAGCGGAGCTGTATAGGATTGTCGATTTATCATCGCAGCAGCTAGCAGGAGGATAAAGGGCTCCTGCAGCATAGTTGATTTGTTCAAGAACCAAAAAGGGGTTTGGACTTTGGATTCGGGGCAGGCCTATTGATGTAATTTTCTCCTTTTCCAAGAAAAAAACAAAAACAAAAACACCCAAAAAAAAAAAAAAAACAACATTCCAGTACTATCATTCATGATAGAAGTCATCCAACAAAAGTGAGATGATATACAATTTGGGATAACTGACCAGAACTCTTCTAGGGTACTGTGAAATTTCTGATCCACGCACAAGGATATTATTGCTTCAATAGCTGCTTTTAGCTCCACCACTTCTGGAGAAGGCAGGCCAGGGAACCTTTTTGACAAACCAGCAGACAAAATTTCCATTGATAGTTAGTCTCGCACACCAATCCCAACTCCCATGCGTCCTAAAAGACTGCTCCAAAGAGTTTCTTTCTTTTTTGAGGAATATACAAAAAAAAAAAAAGAGGAAACCAGCAAATTTAATTTGGACTCACGAGTTATGCAGCTAGAGTTGAAAAAGTATTCGGTAGAAAAAGCCAAGGAGATCTAGGAAAGCCTCGTGGCATTTTTCAAAAATATCCGTTTTATCCTTAAATTAATGTCTATTAAACAAAATTCGTGTATGCGTGTGTATATGCTTAAATTAATGTCTTTTCAAAAATTTCAAACAATATTAAAATCTTCTCTCTTTTCTTGTTGTCGTCTCTTCCTTCCTTCCTTTCGTAACTTAACATTCCTCCTCTTATTTTCTATCCCGATTAACCCTCTAGCAGCAGATGTAAAAATTTGGAAAGGAAGATGTAACCCCCAATCTTGACACACAAGTGGTTGTCACCAACACCAGAACCACATACCACTGCTTTAACCTTTGCTTAATCCCACTAGATAACCCACATACTTATGTCCAATGGACATTGACAAGAAAGGCATTTTACCATCATCTCCGTCTCTTTTGTTCTCCAATTTCACCTCGCATAAATTATTCATGCTTCACATACCTCATAAAAGAGCCATGTTGCACACACACACACAGATCTTAACCTTCAAACTGGAACATGAGAATATCTTGGGAGGATTTTCTGAAAAAAAATGCTATACAACTACCAAAAATTATTCCCCTACAGTTACAGTTTACAACAGAAAACTTATAACTGGAATTCCAAACAAGTCCCCCTTTATGGTTACAGCAGAATATGAAATGCTACAGTTACAACAAGAAGAATGAATCGCTACCTTCGTGTGACCCAATAACACGATTGGATCTCTCTCTCTCTCTCTCTCTCTCTCTATACGTGTCTAAATGGAAGCATACTCTAATTCATCGTAGTCACTCATTTAGTCATCTAACTATCAAAAAATCCTGGCCCAGCCTTTGAGAGAAGTTCTTTGCCAGCATCCTTGCCCATGGCAACCATTTCTTCAAAAGTGTATGAACCTTTTCTGGAGGTTTCAAGAACTGGAAAGGACAGCAGAATCATATAAAGAAGAGGACAGAGCTATGTTAAAAGCTTAACATCTCATATGGCAAACAAGAGACGTTAAAATTGGTCTTTACCTCGCGCACCATCTGGGGAAGCCACCAATCCTCTAAAGAGACAATTACCATCCTTGTCCCGTGAAGCATATCCCGCTATTGGTGTGCGACAGGACCCATCAAGTGTTTCAAGAAATGCTCTCTCACATGCAACAGCCAACCTGGTATCATCGTGGTTCAGTGAGGCTATATAATTGGCCTGCATTAAACACAGTTGATTGAGATAAACACATAACAGTGGACACAGAATTCTCCAAATGACCTATACGAGAGATTCAATATATGCTAGAAACCAAGATAGAAAGCCCATCATGAACTGTTTCAACTATGTATTTCTTCAGATTTTGAGGGAAAACCATTAAAATAAAATGCAGAAATAAAACAGCGAAGATCCATCTCAGAGTACAATAGTCTGCTCTTAATTATTGCCAAAGCTAAAACACTATGAGCTCTTGAAAATTAAAGTGGGAAAAAAAAAAAAAGCATAGAAACATTCATCCCACACAATTATTGCATTTTACGCATACTCTCCGCAAATGGTTTTACTTACATGAAACCAACCTATGCCTTTCCTGACATCTAACTAAGTGATGAATCCCATCATATCAGCAAAAGATATGTATATTCAAGAAACAGGAGACTTTTCTGCTTTATCAGGGAGATTTCCCCAAACAAAGCACAATGCAACAGTAATATGCATCAACTTAATAAGACGCATGTCCAATCATGTTACGGTTTGATACCGATGACAGGACACACATCCAAACTCCATCTTAGCAAGGTTAAATTGAATGGGAAAAAATAAGCAAATTGAGAGAGGAGAGGAGAAACTAGAAATATCCAGTAGAACAGCACATACCATCTTCTCATCATCGCTTCTACATGCAATTCCAATGGCCCCTTGAGCGACAGCTGGAAGCATATCATCAATAGGAAGAATGGAAGTGACATTTTCCGTCATATTTAGACGTTTGAGGCCAGCTAATGCCAATAATGTTGCTTGGACGACTCCATCATTCAGCTTTCGTAACCTAGTCTGAACATTCCCTCGGAAGTTTTCAAGAACCTATGGACAAAAGCTCAATCAGAAGCAATAAAAATAAGCAAAAGAAAGATAACGGTGATCTTGTGCCCAACCATAACTTCACTGAGACTGGATGCAAAAGCATTAAAATAAATTCAATTCAACATCCTAGATTGGCAACTTCTCTGGTTTAAAAGATCAAAAGAGTGTTAACTAGTGGTGGAAGTAGCAGGCACCTACAGAAATTGATAAAAATTGATGACTATATGCACTTATATCCCAATGTGCAAACAAGTAGAAATTAATCCGGATTTTAAGATACAAAATGCTCTAGTAAATTAACTTGTCTTAAGTTAGTCCAGAAAAATGCATCAAAGAAGTATGAGATTTGTTGTTTGTTTGCAACAACTATAATTGAAATTTTCTGGCACAAATGGAAGATAAGAAGAATTAACTAGTCATGCTTCACAGAAATAATGCTGGTTTATATTAAGTGTCAACTTGATAAAAGCTTCCTCATCTTTTGACAAAAATAGAAATAGTCTATTAGAGACCCTCATCATGACAATCATCCATATCGTGCTCACCTTAAGAGATGGATAACGATGAAGAATTTGCGATTTCCTCCTCAGCGAAGCAGTACCCACTACCGCTCCAGCTGGAATATCTGCCAGTGAAGTTGCAGTTAAAGAAATAAATGCATCACGTACATCCTCTCGGGGAAGATTGCAAGGCAAAATTGTCTTGTCAGGCAAATATGTAGGAACATCTTTCATTGAGTGAACAGCAATATCAATGTCTGCATTAATGAGGGCCTCATCTATTTCTTTGGTGAACAAGCCCTTCCCACCTATGTCTGCTAGTGGCTGGCTTAAGATTTTATCGCCTGTTGTTTTTATTATCACAATTTGAACTGCCCCCTCTTCAGCCAGCTCTGGATGAGATGCTATCAATTTGTCCCGTGTCTCATGAGCTTGTGCAAGAGCTAGTGGACTGTCCTACACAATGAAGACTTGTATATGTGAACCATAAGAGAGGCTACATAATGAATAGCAGGAGCCTTTCTATATGCAGGTGCAATTAGACAACAGTAACTAGCAGTGCAGAAAATAGAAAACAGGAGGTGCAAATCAGAAGTACAGAAAAAAGAAAACAGGAGATGCAAATGTAATACAGAAACAGTGTACTCTTCTAGGAGTCAATACATCACTTCGTACTTGCTTGCATCAATACCATGGACATAAATTGGTCAATTAGTGGCAACAATTAGTTAGCTCAAGAATCCATGAAGCTGCTACTCACTTTTCAATCATGTTTTTGTTATGAGACACTAGGGTGCACTTTTTGCTCATATTTTCATATTTCCAGAGGATCTGCTAGTACAAGAAAAGGATAAATAAAATGATTGTTTTTCTTATATGTCAATCTTGTCAGAAAGGAAAAAGTGGAAAATTTTGTTCATATTCTCTCATTTGCGTAGTAAATTTCGGAATAGGATACGCATCAGTGTCATAACTTACAGGGCGTAGTCTCTATGTTTCTAGTGTCACAGGTTGCCTTTTTCTCACCCACAAAGCCCATGCAGTACCAGCAAATTCGAACACAGAAGGTAGGAGATATGTTAGTTTAGCCTTTTCCCAGGGAATGCTCGAAAGTGCGGAAACGTGTGATTGAACACAACCAAAAGGTTTGGAGGCAAAGAAGGAAAGCTTAAGAGAGCTTGGAAAGCATAGTATTGCAAATGGAACTCCAATTCTCATGAATGGTTACAAATGAGAGGGGTCTTAGCCGATCTATAGGCAAGCCCTCAAAGCCCTAGATTATTCTAGACCATTCTACCAACCTGCTATATAAAGGCTAACCTCTAGAACCACAACACGGATTCTAGATACCATTGTCTCTTATGTACAAACTCTAGGCATTTCCATAATGTTCAACAGAAGCCTAGACGACTCCGGAATAATCCAGATCCTCTATACAACTCTGACATAACCTCTGTATATTGGCCATAAACTCTACGGCCTTTCTTTTATTTGTTTCTTGATGTACCAGAACTGCTACTCGTCCTAAGATTTCCCAGCATTTTCCTTAGGTAGCACATGTGATATGAATCCAGATTCTTGAAGTCAAAGATCAATCAAGTCTAATCACGTCCAACCTTAGCTCGTGAGGTCCAACCTTAGTCGCGGGTTAAGAGGACCGGATTCATGTCAAATTCATGTGAAATTAGTATATTTAATTTGTGATCGCGTTGAGTTGTGGCGCCATTCTACCAAATTCCTTGGTTCGCTAATTCGCTAGATTGTGGGTTGAGATTCAATTCAATGTTCACAATCTCGAGGGTTAGAGGGGTCATAGGATTTCCATCCATTTGTATCCATAACCTATTCAAGATAGATCATTCCGCTGCATCGCAAATTTGTGTCTTCAAGAAGCGGGAGCTTGGAGATTCGGGTTCGCATCAACATGTCCTGGTGCTTTGGTTGGGTGGACGCATGCGAACCATGTCAGTAGGAACTCAATGAAGGACTTGCCTCAAATCCTGTGCTCTCTTTTCAAGTGACCACTCGCAAGTTAAAAGATATCTTTGTCTTCCTCTTCAAAGAAGCAACAAAGGAACCAAGGATAATTAAGCGTGTCAAAGCAGATGCAACACTCTTTGAGAACTTCAGAATCCTAAAGGCAAAAGAGGCTGTCAGTAGCTTTTATTTATCCTGAGTCAAAAGAAACATGGGTTTCTACAACACTCCAAAGCCCAGTTCGAAAAGGTTGACTTCTTCTGAGCTCTTATGCAGGAAGAAGAGGAAACTAAAATTCTAGCTCATGTTTACTATGTATCATTGGCCCTGATAGATAGTACCAACTTAAACAGGGAACAACTGCCAAAATCCTACCACATTGATCCTTCCATATGCAATCCTCAAATTTTGATGAGCAGTTGACGACCAGATTGCTGACTTCAACTTAAACTCTTGGAATAATGTATTAAGCACACTTACTTCCATCCAACAAATATGCTTGCTAGATACATTAATGAAATCAGTTCGGTTAGCCTATGCTTCAATTTCTCATTAACCATAGTTCATTTGAAATCTCCTAAAAATGTTATCCAAAACCGGCAACAAGATCCAACACAACAGAACCAATCAACCGAACCCATCTTTTCTTGAATAACAATAATCAATAAGGGAGTTGCAATGAGCATCACAGAAGAACGTTCAATTATCCAGTTGCTGCTGGAACTATCCAAAGAAAAAAAAAACATACAGTTTGTACCATAGAAAAGCAATCTTTAAGCAACAAATCAAGAAAAAGAAAAGCAATAGAGCAAAGGAAAGCAACAGTACCTCCCTCTTGTTCCAATTCTTATGACAGCAGTCTTAGTTTGAGTGTGGTGCTCAACAGCAATGGAACAGCTAGTCACCAGAATTTTCCGGCGTTGATGTGGAAGGGCAGAAGTTTTGTGGGAAGAAGTGGAAGTAAATCCCAGAGGTGAGACTGATGAGGCACAGGTGAAATTTGAGGCGAAGGGTCTTGGGTTGCTAGTAAGAAACGGCAGTTGATTTAGAGTGCAGGTGGATATGGTGTCCATCGGATTGGGCGGGCGGGGCGGGCGGAAAGGGCGGTTGAATTGAAGGGGCTAAAAAGGCAATGAAGCTTGGAAGAAGTCTGTAGAGAGGGAGAGGGGAGGTGGGTTTGTTTGTTTTGGGTTTTGACAGCTTATCCTCCAGCTCACCACCTACACTGCTGCAAGGCTGCCATGTCAGTCGTTGGGAGATCTTAAAAAGGTAATTCGATCTGACCCCACAATACCATCCGCTAGGCCAGCCATCAGTTACCACGTCATTTTCTCACTGTACACCTCAACCAAATCAAATCCACCCTTTAACCTACAACAAACGTCTCTCCCTGTCTCTCTCTCTCTCTCTCTTTTTTTTTTTTTTAGGAGGTGTTAGAAGGACCCCTCCTCCAAATGAGCTACGGTGACTCTTAAGCGTAGATTCGTTTTTAGAAGTGCCATTCTTGATTATATGTAACCAACCGTTCTTAGACCGTTGGTCACCACGAAAGAAGATTTAAAGTTTAAAGTTCATGGAGCGGGAGATTAAATATTCAAACCTTACCTTTCATCATTTTTGCCATTTATATGTGATTTCTTCAAATTCATACAGATGTGTAAAACACTCGTCTCTTCTGATTTAATAATAATTCAATCCTCGTCGGTTCTCATGATCTAATTGGACTTCTTGCAAACCAGGTTAGAATATAAGTAAATAGGTGTAAAGTAGACTGTATCTGGAGCTCAGCTCCAGCATTTCGTTGATATTGAGCCGGGTCCAATCAGTGGGGCCAGTTAGTGGATCAATCCCAGCAGAGCACCATTAAAAAAAAAAAAGAAAAGAAAAAAGAAACCCTAATTTACCAGGAGATCATATGCCCATTGAAAAATTTGTAATGAAAATCTCCAGTACACATTGCGTCGTAACAACATTGGACAGCTCTGGTTTTATTCATTCAACATATTCGCTCAGAAAGAAAAAGAAGCAGAAAAAGAAAAAGCATTTCGGAGCACTAACTCAGGGCATGCCAACCAAAAGTTGAGCCCGGTTGATATGGGAATCGCTCCAGAGTCCAGAGGGCCAGAAGGTTGGTTTGTCTATCAACACCACCACTGGTAAAATACCAGCCCGCAATTGCTGATTAAGGCATTAAAAGTCCAAGAACAACCGCACTATTACAGCCTAGGAGTGGCTTGAGTGAGAAACTCCACGACCAAGAAAAAAATAAATTAAATCAAACTTTAAAAATATAGGCCTTAAAACGCCAATTGGCCCAAGTGGGGGATTCCATTCCACTTAAGAAAGGAAAAAGCTTACACTTGCCCTTTGCCCTTCGGACATTCCACAACACAAGCAGGTTAGTACTATTATATTGTAATCTGTTATTCCTCCGGTATTTGTCAGTGTCAAAGCTTCTTTTTTCATATTATCCTGAAAAAAAAAAAGAGCTTCTCTTTTTATTAGTGCATGCACTTCTCTTTTTATTGTGCTAACCACCTCTCTTAACTTTTTATTTTCCTTACAAAATCCCAAACTAGTATAGTAGAAATAGTAGATCGTCAAGGCATTGTAAACGAAAAATGTGATTATAATGTAAAGTAACAGTGAGAAAAATGTAATTACAATGTAAAAGTCCCACCTCTCCCCTGTTAGGGAGGGAAAAAAAGAATTTAAAAGAAAAGGAAAAAAATGTAATTATAAGTTTTATGTATTTTAGAAGTTTTTCTACAGACTGACTATACGGTAAGTTACAGTAAAGTTTGTTTGTGTATGTGAGAGATATTCTCCCCATAGTAACTTGAAGAGCGGACTCCATTGTAGATTAACTCCTAGGGCTACTTTTCTGCCTGTATTCTTCAACTATACCAAACTTTCATTTTGATATCTAAATTTTGAAATGAGACACTTTAGTCCCTAAAATTAGAGCAGGATAGATTTTATACTTTAAGAATAAATTATACAAATTTAAAGTTAAGAGAGTACTTCAAATGCATTTGTGCTGATTTTGGATGAGTAGATTTGATTTTAAATCTACAGTCTAGATCCTTTCTACTGTTTGGGAATTTTATTTTAAAGACGAGATTTCAAATCCATCTATAAAATAGAGTAGGGTAGTGTAGGAAATTTTAAATCCATCCAAGACAATAGTTATTTGAAATCCATCACTCTCAAATCATTTCCCAAATCCATCTCCATCGATCAAAACACAACCTTGAATAATTGGAAAATGGAATTAACACTCACTCACTCCTACACGAAATAAATTCCCAGCAAATAAAAAGGAAGAAGAAAAAGGTTAACAGGTCATACAAAGTAGAATAATCAATTGGTGAAGATAAAACTTAAAAGCTCAACCAAGAAGTCAATTGGTGCTCCAATTGGCCTCGAAAGTGGGGAAGCAGGAACTCACTTGCATTTCATGCCCAATTACTACTTACCACTAGTGGAGCATTAGCTTTCGATGATGTCTTGCTTCTCTGCTTCTAAAATCGGAAGGGAAAGAGCGCGGGGTAATATGATGAGCAGAAAAACGTTTCGTCATAATGAAGTTAGGAGGCTTAACAATCCCCACCTCTCCGAATCACGGATTGGTATCCTTTTCGTTTCTCACGGTTTAAATAAATGAATGAATGAGCATTTGCACTTAATTTGGTGAGTTTCCTGATCCTCTTTCGTACATATACTCTTCTCATTACAACTCCCTTTTACTCTTGTGCTCTTTGATGTTGGAATCCCCTGGCATGGTGTTTGTGCATAAAGAGAAAAGAAAGATCAAATATGTGATTTGGCTGACTGGGGCAATAATAATAATAATAATTGAGGTTTGAAGAAAGCTGATTCCTCGTTTCGTTTGGGTGGAGGAATCCTACCGATACCCTACTGCTACTACTTCTTTCAACCTTTCAATTTGCGTCTGGTAGATCAGAATCTTTACATTTCTGTCACACTCAGTAGTTTTCTTCTTCTTCTTCTCTCCCTTTTATATTTTTCCCCTCTTAAGTATATATATAGACATATATAGATAGATATACACATACCTTTTTCGCTTTTCCTTTAACCCACTTTACGTGAAAGGATCAGAAAATGGAGCGATGATGATGATCACTCTGCCTAAGTGCATCAGATACATATCGATTCTTGAATTGTTTGGAATATTGGATGCGACATAAATGAATGGCGTTTCAGTGGTCCAAACTTTATGAAAAGCAAAAATGCATGGAAGAAGCACACATGATGCGTAAATATCTACCGTGTTGCTGCTCATCTGGGCACTAACTAGTACAGTTGTAGTATATGATTTGATAAGAGATTAATAATAATAATACGTATAAGAATAGGAAGACACCATACGGCGTTGAGAGAGAATAGATTGATCCCACAAAGATTCCTTAACATCGATCGTCAAAAGGGAAAAGTAGCGTAAAGTAACAGCCAACATTTTTATTGTAACTACTACTGGTTACTGAATGGGATGTTCATTCATTTATTGGCTCTAAACTAAACCCAACAAAAAAAAAAGGGGTCTGTTCTGGTTGTCTCCTTAATTACACCTACTTGGTCTGAGCGGTGCACAGTTAGCCAGTTGACGCTCGCACTACTAGATTAGAATATTTATCTATGGACATTAATTAAAGCAAGCAAAGCTTCACACATATATATATATATATATATATATAATAGTACTACTGCTTGAGATAATAGATAGATTTTCTTCTCAATCAGAGAGGAAGATAGCACCTTGAGAGCACATTATCAGTAGTGTCAGTTTGGACGCATAAATAATCGCACCATATCCCAGAATTGTTTCTTACTTAGTACTAGTTACGAGACCGGGAGGCAGTAGCCACTACTAGTATTATTTTTTATTTGTTTACGGCTGTGCGGTGGGGATTGTGTGTTCGATCAAGAACGAGACAAGTCACGTCTACTGCCCTTGCCTTTGCGCTTGCGGAGTGGGAGGCTGGAACAGATCTGACAAATGCAGGCATGGAAAATAAATACTAATTAGTAATTACCAACCCCAAAAAAACCAAAAAAAAAAAAAAAAAAAAGAAGAAAGAAGAAGAAGCCAACGCGGATATGGCTCGTGGTGGCTGCTACAAAATGAGACGCTGCTAGCAGCATTTGTCCATTTGCATGCTTTTTCCCAACTTTACATGCATCGGTGGGCGCCATCAGAGAGTAATGAAATGAGAAGCGTTCTGGACGTATAGACCGGAACATGTTTTGGTCCCATATGACCATGTGCCCTTTTAAGGTCTTACATACGACATGTTATTATACTAGCTAGTACCTAAAATATGCAAGTAGACTCTCAACCTTAAAGGGCTGATTCTGATTCTGATTTTAATTTGTCCCCTCGAATTGGTACTACCTTTTTTTTTTTCTAATTATATATACACACATATATATATTTTTTGAATTTGGATATTTTTCCACCTGTTGATGAATACGACCCAAAGTCCTAGAAATACAAATTCAGAAAGCCTCGTGCATTATAAAGAAATAGTGACTTCCTTCTATCAAAAAATTCAGATAGTGCAGTGATACATTTGTCTAGTTTGATGGTTTAATTTCCAAAGAAATAGAGTGACTTCCTTCTGTCAAAAAAATTCAGATAGTGCAGTGGTACATTTGTCTGGTTTGATGGTTCAATTTCCAACCTCTATACAAGTTCAGTTGGGTTCACCCTCCCCCTAATGTTGGTGCAGACTGGATTGTTGCTATTAGCATCTGACATGATCAAAATCGAAAAGTAGCCTTAGAGAAGGAAGAGAGAGATATGACTAGGGAAGGAAAAAAAAAAAAGAAAAAGAAAGAAGAAACAATAAAGGTGAAGAAAAATGGAAAATTCTTAATTAAGAAGTATTGGGATGTCAATGGCAAGTTACCCCCAAAAAAAAGAAAAAGAAAAAGAAAAAGATCGGAATCGCATTGACACTAGAGTTGTGTTTTATAGAAATTTATTGCCATGTTTTCCTTCCTTAATCGGTGGTCAAAAGATCATCGTATTCGATACTCGATAGTAGCCTAGGAGGAGCCGTAATTCGTAGATTAACCGCGCCACAGTGTGTATGTATGACACAGTGTGTGTGTGTGTACGTGACGACAGTAATGACCTGGACCTGGAGGAGCGTTACGCCATGCGGCCATTACGCAATACTGGTTTATAGTACGAACCTTTGTCCTGACATGGGCAGGGAGAAGCTGCCAAACCCAAACGGCGGAACAACTTAGAAGGACGACGCCCTCCACCGCCGGTCCTCCGCTGCTAAGTGCTAACTTCAGCTGCTGTCCTTTCCCCCTGTCAGGATTCCAATACGTTGTAAAAGCAAGCCCCCACGCCCCCCAGCCCGCCACCTCTCTTTTTCCCTTCCCCAGTCCTCACGACAAAAAACAACAGAATTCTCACCTCATTCGCCATGCTGGCACGGCCCCCACTTCTCCACAACACACGTGACCCATCCGCTCCAAAACAGTAGTATTGCCCACGTCTCCAGTCTTCCCACATCCCAGTTCCCTAGCCTCCAAGATTGTTAAAAAAAAAAAAAATGAACACAACATAACTTAAATTATTATTATTATTTTTACCCTCCAACCCTTCCACACTCTTTCTACTTCTAAGTGTGAGGTCCAACTTCCAAGATTGGAATTAAGGGAATTAAGGGAATTCTAAAAGCCTTTCCTTAATCATTAAACTAACCCCGAGTGATTGACAAGATTACTTGCTTGAATAAGGCATCTTGGAAATTAAAAATTAGTAATTTCTAAAAGAAAATAATGTAATACATAAGTACTAGTCTAATAAATGATGAAGATTGATAATTGATTGAAGATTATATGCTCAAGTAAGTGCTTACCTAAGTCTTCCAAAAGCAAGCCAAAAAAAAAAAAAACCCTAAAGAATCGCACATGAAGTAATACGGGATAGACACAAGACTATTGTGGTGGTGGTGTTGTTAACATAAATTGGACAGAGTCCAAAATGGCAAGCGTTTGGATACGCATTATTTATGTGTAAATAATTCTAAATAATATTTCACCTAAACTTCTATCCAAACACAAACATTTAGGGTTTTTGGGTATTTTTATGGTAACCGAACGGGGGAGAAAATAAAGCCAAACACAAACATTGAAACTAACGAAGAGAGAGAGAAGAAGAAAAAGAAAAAGATATACACATGACTCATTTACTTCCCGATCACTAATTAGTATTATTGCTATTTTCCATATTAAAAAGGAAAAATCATTTAACAAGTCCTCACATATTGTTATATGAACATTTTCATCAATCACTTTTAAAATATTAATTTTATATTCCTTACAAATTAAAGTCAACAAATTTTGATCCCATCCTAAGTCTAACCATTTTTCAAATTGAAATCACCATGTGACTTATATGTGCTCATTTTTTAGATTAAAAAAAAAGTTAGATTTGATTTGTTAGGGATAAAAACAAATATAGATTAGGTCAATTTTTTTTTCTAAGGAAAGAAAATAAACATAGTTTGGGTCATATTACACCCGTTTAGAGGAAACGATGAATATGAATCGAGTCATTTTGTTTAATAATAAACGATATCTAATATTTTTACTCTTAAAAAGTGACCACGTGTAGGTCGCATGATGAATTCAGGATGAAAAATAGTTAGAAACCTAGATTGGAACCAAAAGTTATTAACTTGAATTTGTATGGGATGCAAAATTAATATTTTAAAAGTGAAGAAAAAAATTTATTTGACAAAATATGATGGATGCTCTCAAGTTTTCCTATTAATGAAAAAAGGAAAATATTTTCCAACTCCCTCGTGCCTCCTCTCTCTCTCTCTCTTTTCTTCTCTTTATAAAAATAGAGATTGAGAGCTACTAATAGTTTATAGGAAAAATACTCTTCTAGTTTATATTTCTGGAAATCTTTCTCTCTTCGGGGAAAAAAATAATTTTCTCGTTCAAGTACTTACTACTGCATGTCGAGCTAATGTACGGAGAAGTAATTTGCTTTCCTCGATCTCTCGTACGTGTATCTGTATTTTTTTCCTCGTACGTGTATCTGTATTTGACCGACCCCTTATATAACAAATCCACCTCCATTCCCCCACGCATAAGAAACCCCTCGAGGCTCGAACCCCTCTAACCTTTCCACCGCCTTTGGCATTGCATGATTTGGTTCTCTCGCTTTTCTCGCAAATCCCCCCCCCCCACCCCCCCCACCCAACAAGTTTCATGACTCAACAAATCCAACAACATACGCAGAAGAAGAAGAAGAACGGACAGTTCAGGGATATATAGTGATCTCGTATGTTGGAAAACCATCCGCCTGAATTACTGAAAAAAGGTCAAGGACGACTCGTCTCCAAATGGCCGTTGAAGCTCGGCGTCTCTGTCCTTTCCCACCGCAGATTCCTGGCAACAGGTGCCCTACTCTTCGTGTTTTTCTTTCTCGGATCGACTGATTTTTTTTTTTTTAGTTTTTTTTAAACGTACACTACCATATGGATTTGATTTTGAAAAGCTAAAGGTAGAAAATCATTGATGGCCTTCTGGGTTGGTTTTGCTTGTGCCAGGGGAATGTTGAACGTGATTGAAGGTGCGAATAATGATTCCAATACTATTAACAACAACATGATGTATGGCGAGCCCTTTGGGTCGACGACCGCCACCATCGCTGCGGATGTATTGATTCCTCCTGCTTCCATCAACGGTAAGACTGTTGTGGCAGATTGGACTCCGGTGAAAACGGCAATGAAGTCGGACAATGGCCTTACATGTTGTATCCCTATCCTTGTGTCAAGGAAGCGCCCCAGAGACTCCTCCTCCGCCGGAATCGCCAACTACCACCGCAACAACTTGCTTTCGTTTCCTGCCAACCTTAACAGTAGTGACCGCTTCACTTCTGTTGCGACTTTCTTGGGAGAAGACGTCTCCTTGCACACCCAGCAGCACCAATTGGAAATCGATCGATTAATCGCCTACCAGGTGAGAATCCTACCTACCTGCCTACCTACCAGTGTTTTCCTAGATTTTGTTTGTTTATATCCAGTTGATGTTTTTACACAAAAAAAAAAAAAAAAAGAAACGGAAAAAAAATCCACTTGCTTTGAAGTTTTTTTTTTTTTCTTTTATTTTGAATTGTTGGGTGTTGGACTATTTGATTATTGACAGACGGCGAAGGTGAGAAGGGAAATTGAGGAACAGAGGAAGAATTATTCGAGGAGGGTCATAAGGGCGGTGGAGGAGAGCTTGACGAAGAGACTGAGAGCGAAAGAGGAGGAAATCGAGAATATTGGGAAATTAAACTGGGCATTGGAGGAGAAAGTTAGGTCGTTGTGCGCAGAAAACCAGATATGGAGAGAATTGGCGCAGAGCAATGAGGCCACGGCAAATGCATTAAGAGACAATCTGGAGCAAGTGTTGGCTGGAGCCCAACAAGTCCAAGCTCAAGGGCATTACAACGCGGAGGGCCTGATGGACGATGAAGATGAAGCCCAGTCGTGCTGCGGAAGCAATTACTACTTGGATATGGGAGAAGGAAGAGGAGAAGGGGCAGAGCAAGTGGAGCATAATAATAATACTGGCAATAACGATGGCATTGGTAAGCGTGCAATGAAGGAGGAGGAGAGTGGCAGTGGTGTGAGGAGGAGGAGGAGGGTGTGCAGAAACTGCGGCACGGAGGAGGCGAGCGTGTTGCTGCTGCCGTGCAGGCATCTGTGCTTGTGTTACTCTTGCGGGCCTGCCCTCCACTCTTGCCCCGTTTGTTCTTCCACCAAGAACGCCACCCTTCACATCAACCTGTCCTCCCCTTCCGTCTAGTCTTTTTTCGTTGTTTTTTTTTTTTTTTTTTAATAATCTTAACTTGTCAACTGATAGACAGAGATAGAAAGAAGAAGAGAGAGAGATTTTAGAAGAAATTTTAAGATTTGGTAAGAAGCAATAAAAAGGGAAAAGGATAAAAACTAATTTCCATTAGCTTCCAAATCTCTGCGCGCGCAGACACTCACACACACAGAGAGACAACTGTAATTATGATTCTTGGTACTGCTAGATTTATATGTAGATTTGTTTAAACCAAAATTTGTCGTATTTGGGTGTTTGGTAGGAGGGGGGGCTATTTTTATGACTGTTACTGTTTGACTGGGGAGTAGTAGTATTTGTTACCAATTTATTTATTTGCATTATAAGAACATTTTTTTAACACAAAATTTTATCTCTTCAAAAACACTTTTTTCATACGTGTTTGCCGCGTATATTGCTTCGTCGTCAGCAGCAGCGGCAGCAGCTGCTGCAGTGTAAGTATTACTTTGGGGAGTGGTCGCGCGTGTTTTCGGTAGGTAATGGTGTGAAAGAAGAAGAAAGCCGAGATCGAGGGAGGAACAGTAGCAGTAGCAGTTTTCTTTCGAAAGTGACACGTTCAGAGTAAAGCCTGACACGTAAGGGCGCGCGCAAATGCCGCTGTTGTTTCAAGCGGGCACAGCCCCCACCGAACCGAAGGCAAATATTTGAGTGTGTTTATTACTACATGGGAGGTCATTTGAATATTAGATTATTTGGAATAAATTTAAAATAAAAAAATATTACTTTAACATGACGATGTATGTAAAAGAAGATGGTGGTTGAAAAATATATTTTAATCACGTAAACAAATAAATTTTTACAAATAATCCATCATCCAAACCAACTAATCGATGTGTATTATCTTTATCTGCCCATGCATTTGGAGGGAAGTAGGAGTGCTGTAGTAGCTTTCAATCTCTAATCCGGTCTTATTGACTTAAAAAATAAAATGAAAAATGTCTGATCCCATCCCCTTCATGAAAGAAGCCTGCCTCTGCTGCTGCTGCAGATGCAGGAGGACGGGTGAATTGTGAAGTGATTTCTACTACTATTGACTGAGATAATAATATATACAACATAAATAATAGATTCGACATAAGTACGCAGTACATTATAAAGTTATGTCGTTAGGCAGAGCTACAAACAATCAAGACACGGGAAAATAAGGGCCGGCCAGGAATATCAGTTGGTGGTTGCATTTTTTCTGAACGCGGTTCGCTTCGAGTGCCGCCAAAACTAGTGACTGTGTTCCGATAGTAGTAGGTTATTTGGCGTAATTTTTTTTTTTTTAAAATACTGTAACATTTTTTTATATGATATATATGAGATAAAAAAGTGATTAAAAATTATATTAATGATGCAAACAAATCAAGTTTGATAAATAATACACGATCCAAACAAATATCATGATAAATTAGAAAAAGCTGAAAACTAAATAGGTTCTGAAGCTAGTAGAGTACTAGTTTTTTTTTTTTTTTTTTTTGTTTTGTTAAGTAAAGGTCTGTCTGCTGCAGGTTGCACTATCCCTTTGTTTGGTTTTTTATCAAAAGTAAAAGTGATCAATACTGAAATCTCAAGAGCATGTCCATGTAAAAGACGGCTGCATGGAGTTGAAGTATTCATAACATGTGTCTGTCAAATCCCAAATTTGAAGCGCGGTAAAGTTACTTTACTGATACTTAAGGACCGGTATTTAACAAGAAGGACTAGCACTGTCAAGCATGTAATTCACTAATTTGGGTGGTGGGATCCATTATATGGCCTAGCGATCTGTCATTCTCATTTGCCTCACCACGACCGCTTCATAGGATTAGACATCAGACTGGTGGGACACTAACAGTTCCCCATGAACATGATGATATGCATGGTCGGACCAAATGCAGTTGACAATTAGACTACTTATGTCGACTAAGACCATTGGACTACTTGTTTATTCCACCGGTCCATCCAGTATTACTATATGCAACAATGGATAGGAACTTATTTGAAATATTATTTAAAATAATTATTGTAGCACTTTTTTTGTGATGTAATATATGTGAAACAAAAGTGATTGAAAAAAAAAAACATATGTTCAAAAATGTGTTTGTGATATAAGTAAATAATTTTTGAGCAAATAATGCCTATCCAAACATAGTACTAAGTGTGTTTGGATAGTAGATTATTTGAGATAGTTGTTTGAAAAAAAAATTTATATTGTTTGGATTGCTCTAATTTGATTAAAAATTTTTACTTGCATTATCGACACAAATTTCAATCACCTTTTTATCTTACATACATCACATCAAAAAAGTGTTACAGTATCCTTTTCAACAAATTATCCCAAAAAATCTTTTAATGTGATGTATATGAAATAAAAATATGATTAAAAATGTGTTGATGATACAAACAAATAAAATTTGGCAATTAAACTTCAATAACAAGTAGCGGAGTGGAGTTCTATTTTTGGTGAGTGTGAGTTTGCATTTTATGCACAACAACACCAAGTAGTGGAGTACTATTTTGTTGAGCCCTAGTTTAGGGGTGGCAATTAGGTTGAGTCACAGAATTGATGGGTTAGTTGAGATCCAAGTATCCTAAACAATACATTAACCTGAATATGACTCGAAAAATTAAAATAGGTTAACTTTTTTCATCCTGTTTCCGTATATGATTTACACCTTTGCAGTCTCCGTAGTTGACTGAGACTGAATTCATCTTAACTTTGTGGTTTGATTTATTTACGTAATATTGCAAACCATCTCGATATTTTAAGATTAGATAAGGGCAACTCTCTTATACCAAAAAACCCAAAAAAAAAAAAAAAGTGTATAAACCCTTTAACAAATACTAGTAAAATATTAGAAATGGAAATAAGCGTCCTTTTTAAATTTTAACTGCGATGTGAAACGCATATTCTACATGGAAAGATTCCACCAAGTCCGTGGTACTTGTTCAGCGATCAGTGTCTGGTGATAGGCAGGCCCCCTTTCACTGCTTTTGGAGATGAAGAATTGTTCTTCGTTACTACAATTTGATATACTTTCAATAGACTGCCTAGTCTTAATTATAAGTTGACTTACTACGTACAGCAAAATAACGTTTACGTTCAGAACCAACCAAAAAAAAAAAAAAAAAGAAGCAGCTTTATACATATGTAGTACTCCATAGTTATTTTGAAGAAGCAAGATTTCATGGAACTTTATGTCAATTTGTTAACAATTTCAAACAAAATAATTTTGTCTGTTGACTTAATGCATGCTTTGTGTAATTGGAAATTTATCTGATTAGCTCTTACACATACCAATAGTAATCATCAACTAAATTTCAATAATCTTGAAAAATGATTCAGTTTCAACCAAGTTTGGCACAGGGCATGCGTTGAGATCAAATACACGTATCCCGATTGCATTGAGATAATAGCATCTCAAACAAATTCCGATCCCCGCTGTTAAAGTTTTACGCCGAGCCATGATCATGCTGCTAAAAAACCAAAATATTGAGGTGACGAAATTACATGCTGCGTTATTAAACTCAGACTCCACATGCATACGTTTCTTACATCAAAACTTCATCTCCTAGACGCAGTAATACCTCCTGTATGCTAGGCCTCGCTTCAGGGGACTTGCTTGTGCATGCCAAACCAATCTCCAAAACTTGCAAAGCTTGCTTTCTTTCTTTTCCTTGCACACAGAATTCGAAAACCACATGCCTCTCGTCTCTATCATTCGTACAATCCTTGTTAGGCCCTTTCAGCAAGTCCAGAATAATGATCCCAAAGTTGTAAACGTCGCTTTCCCTGCTAAATTCTTCACTGTACTCGGAATATGGCTGAGGAGGTTTACGCTGCCAAGTGTCGCCAACTTCCACCCTCTCAGCCAGCTGGATGAAGCCGTAGTCGGACAAGCGAGCAGTGAAGTCTATATTGACCATGACATTGGAGGCTTTGATGTTCCCGTGCACATTCAACTTCAAGTGCTTCATCTCTTGCAAAGGATTTCTTGAATGGATAAATTCAATTGCTCTTGCAATGCTCAGAATTATTTTAAGTCGTTGATTCCAAGTTAGAGCGGTTTGATTCTGTTCCCTTGCACCTTCACAATAGAGAGGAATTAAAGAAGGGAAAAAAAAAGAGAGAAGTAATTAATTTAGAACAACAGGTAGAAAGTACCAATTGAAGTGCAGGAATATGATGGCAATTAATCTTGCATATACAAAGGAAAACATTTTAATCTTGGCTTGGATATCACTCTTAATGTTTGGACAATCATGACAAGAATGCAGCGACTGAATTTGTAGGGATGCTATATATATACACAAAAGATTCTACTAATACATGTACGGCTATAAGGTTTGGCTAATAAGGGCATTCGGAAAAGTTGCAAGTATTAAATTTTTGAAAAAAAAAATATAGAGTTTATTAGTTTGCAAAAACGTCAAAATGTAATGGGAGGACCATTAATAAACATGATTGTGTGCATTTACTTGGTAAATTAAGTGTATTCTAACGAACACCAGACATGCGTCTATTAGAAAAATCACTGTTTATATATAATCCGAAACGAACTGAATTTCAAGCTAAGAAAGATATATTAAAGCAAGTACGTTTCCTTCTAATTCATAAGGGTGTAATAAAAAAGAAAATCAACGACAATAAGTAGTGAACCTTTTAAGGGTATTATATTACAGGACAATAAGCAGGTTGGTTATTCATCAGTAATTTGTATTGGCATCATCATGTCTGATTCGTAAAACTTACTGGCCAGCAAATCAGCAAGGCTTCCCATGGGATAATAATCACAGACAGCAAACTTGATCCTCTTAGTATAGAAATAAGCAGTGACAGGGACAAGATAGCTGGACATGCTACTCACTAGAGCCACCCGCACGATTCTCCTTCCAAACTCCCCCTCCTCAAACTAACCTTCCGAAACCTCTTCAATGCACACATCCTACCATCCAGCAGCACCACTTTCTCCGTAAACCCCAAACGGCTCTCGCCCACCACAGCCACCGATGATCGGAGCACCTGCCGAAGGGTCAATTGCTGCGATCCGGACCAACCGCCCTTATGATCACTACCATCGCAAGAGATCAGGGGGAGGTCGTCCATGAACCCCACCATGAAGTCTCCGTACTCGGAGAGTATGGACGTTGCTGATCGGCAGCTATTTTCTTTTTCCACGCCGTGAAAGCTGCATCTAGGCTTGCTATTCAAAGCCCTTGACAGCATTGTTTTATTCTGGGAGGGTAGGGATGAGGCAGTGATGGAGAAGGAGGATTCGTTTTGTTAGAATCTAGGATGGTTTTCGTTGGCCTGTAGACTTTAGATGTAGCTGTTGTTGCACCTTTGATTGCATCGATACGCGGCCATTGTTGTAGAAACTGCGCATTGAAATAAACTCCAGAATGTTGACACTGATGACTTAGCAGTATTATTGCATTTGTTTTGTAGATTGAGTCATATGTATGGGATGTTCGCCTTCCTATAGACAATTAAATACGAGTAAATGTAAATTAATGAGATCAGAGTAGGGTGAAAATATGCAGATTAACGAATTAAGTAATATTTTTCCATCTTCTTAAGAGGGGTTTAGAGTGTAAGGTTTTTTGGGTTTGCTATGAACATATTTAAGAGTTGTTTGGATTGCTGTTCTTTGGAGTTTTTGTATAAACATGTATTGTAATGACTTAATATATGTGAAAAAAATGCAATTGAAAAATGTGCGTACAAAAAGCACGGAAAGCGTAAAAACTTTTTGGAGAAATTTTTTTTTGACAGAAAAATGTCAATCCAAACAAAGACTTTTAGAGTACCATCCCATAATATATATCTTTCCAATGATGATACTAATTTAAATTTTGGATTTTTTCTTTTGAGTCAAAAATATTTATTTCACCATTTAGCAGCAGATTTAATTTGAGGGTCCGATGCTTAAAAACGGGAAATTTAAAATCTCACAGAATTTGATGTGACTTGTTAGGATGGTGTTCATTTTCGTTTCATCTGTGTGATTGGAAAGTCTTTTTGTAGCTTTTATGACAGCCAACACCATTGGAGAGATACTTTTGAAGGTTTGGGGATTGTTATAACTTACAAAAAGATGAAGACAATCAACCAAGTCCCTATCCGGTTCCTGGTTGATCAAGAATCCAACTTTGGCTCGACGGAACTCCGTCCTACCAAATTAGTAAAAGCATTGAAGGCAAATATACTACTTGTCATGGACGACTTGATACAGCCGACCACCTAAACAAAGCAATAACAACGCGAATAATTTGTTTACCTTTTCTTCTCTTTCCTGTGGATTCATTCCCAAATTCAACATGGTGAAACAAAGCAATTTTTTTGGATATAAGCTCTAAATTACCTAATACCACGACATACGCTTCATTCTAGAAACCAACAGTAAATACTTTTCTAAGGCAAAGATCGAATACGAGCGGTGTTTGAGGTTAAGCAAATATGTGAAATTGAGTAAAACATTGGATATATCTAGGCGTAACTAGTTGCAGGCCCCTGATCAAACCACGCTACGCAAACAATCATCTGATCGATTTATTCGCTTGAATTAAACAACATTTCGGATGGATGCTTGTTTGACCAAAGTTGTCAGAAAGTAGACTGGTTATGATCATTGGCGAATGTCATCGGTCTCCGCTCCCAAGTTTGAGCCGTGGACCTGAGGCTGCTCCGCTAGTGGTGGTGGTGGTGGGGAGTGGAAAGGGACGGATTTGTTCAGAAGTACCACGCTACTATGTTGAATGGCATCCAATCAAGAACACTGGGAGGCCGCGATAATGATGGATACCAATCAAGGCTTGCAGGGATGGCTAATATACTGGCTGGAGGTTTTGGCTATTGATTCTTGCACCATGTATGATCTAATCTGACAAATACAGTTTTCACTAGGGCTTTAATTACCAATGACACTTCGGTAGGTTCAATGCGGATCTTTGTTGCCTATATGTCAGAGTATACATAATACATGACCTAGAGCACATGTAATATTATTAAAAAGGATAAATAGCTATATAGTATGAAGGATAAATAATTATAGATATGGACAACAAATTACAAATTTTAAAAAGTAATTGGTAATAGGAGGAAATAAGGAGACGGATGTATTTATTTAAACGCTTATGTGACCATTTCAGTTCACAACAGATTTGAGTCCGTCGTCAGTAACTCTAAAACTATGGGAAGAGGTCCATTCTTGGTCCCTCTTTTCACGTCAACTCACAGTGTCGGTTTACCCATTCATCACCTAGTACGGTAGGAAAGAACAAATAATGCCAAGTACGGCAAGAGAAGATCAAATAACACGACTAATTGATGTTGTGTCGTCAAATAATACTACTACTAATTGATTGATATTGGAGTGATTGTTGATGGGATGGCCTAATTATCCACTATTTTCCTCACCGTAAGTAATGCTGATTGATTGTGTCATCGTCTCTTCGAGTGCTTGCTATAGCGATACCTGCCGTTGATCGTGCTAAGAGCACTTGCTATGGGAGTGCTATGAGAGCACATGCTAGTTGATCCTGTTCTTTGCGTCTAACAAATGATACTAGTAAGGGGAGATAAGAATCCACAGTTGATGGCATGGCACCACTAAAAAGATATTAAAAAAAAAAAAAGGCATAAAACCGTTCACTCAGCTTGAAATTATACCACAAACAATGACTAGTGCCACTTTATGCCAGAATTTCAATCAATGACCTTGCCATCTAATGCTCGATTATGCTACTTTACAATAATGGATTTGGCTCAAAGGCAAAGTAAGGCTAAAGATAAAAGAGCTTCCCTTTGCAACTTCGAATGGAAACACCCCTTCTCCCATTAATAGGATGAAGTATTGAATAGAAAAACAAGTTAGAGAATCATAAAGAAGGGTTGTTTCAACTATTCATTAAATGTCTGTGATAGATTTGTTGTGATTAAGGGTAAACAAACAATAGCCTTCCCCACTTGCACGAAACGCAATGATCACCTATCAAGATTCAGGACTCACTCGTCTCATTAACGATGGCACTGGAGATTGTGGTCGCGATGCTCAACTCAACTTCCCCCCGTCGCTCTCTCCACTTACATCTACCGAGCCAAAGAAAGAAAGAAAGAAAGAAAGATGTGATTTAGTGGTTAGCCTTTTCAGTGGTGCCCAGATGCAGACGACGAGGAACGCAAACTTTCACTTGTTAGGCAAAGTAATCATGTATGTGTGTGTTTATACACAGTTACACACACAGATGCATGAGAGAGGGGGATTTAGTGGGCACACATGACATGGTACTACGATATTTACCAGACAAGGGAACGATCTTTCTATGTGGGTGGACGGGAAATCTTGCTAGCTGCAATAATGAATAGCCTCACCAAAGACCAGCAGAAAGATGTCCTGTACTTTAAATCTTTGCATCCTTTACTCTGGAACGGACAGCAAATTAGACAGTGACTTGAGAATATAAAAGTGGCGCCCAAGAAGGAATCAGCTATAACTAATGCTAATGCTACCCAGTAAATTTGTAGGACATGCGTAGCAGTACTCCATTTGTCATGATCACACCATTATGGGAATACAAAAGACTAGCTACTCAATGCTTAAATGGAGGAATCTCTTGGGCCCGCCATTTACTTTGCGAATTTCATCAGCATATACGTATAGATGCATTGCCGTGTTCAATCAGTGGACCGTTGAGTAGTTTATCCTTACATCTACCCATCTTTTCTGAGCATTAACGTAGTATGACTTGACAAATTCAATCCATCAAGTTGATAAATTGTAAATACATGTTCCACATGCCATCTGCACTTAATATGAAATTGATGTCTTACCAAACAAATCCGATGATATGATCCTTGTGAGAGTGAGACTTGTGCCTGGTGGTCACCGAATCCCCCAAATATCAGAGTCCCAAAGAAAACTCGAAAGGAACAAAAGTGCAACTTATCCCTGCCGAAATTTGAAAAGATTTATGCCTTGTCGAAACTTCCACCCACTGCGTCCAATATGAATCTGCATTTTCCCATAAAAGTCCAAGAACAGCATAAAAATGACTATCCAATGCATCCTTCTCCTTGGTCAGCAGCACGGAGTCCTACTATCATCAACCGAATTCCGAAAATTTTATTTATAGCTACTTTAAAACATGGACTATGACAAATAAATTGGAATGATTTTACTAGTCACCAAAGATACTGTGCATGATATGATAAGATACCATCAGCTAAACAGTGAATTCTGTGAAGCCATACAGTGGATAGGCGTCAACCAGCCCAAATTCGAATTGCAAGGGTTTGTTTGGATAGGAAATTATTTATTAAAATTTATTTACTTATGTCATTAACACATCGCAGAACGAGACAAGGATGCACTTCAATCCGATGCTTAACATCGCAGAACCCTTCGTTCAGGATTAGCTAAATCCGGTATTTTGGGCCATATTATGGATAGAAATAACATTTGCTGGCCTGCATATGCTACATTCAATCCTCCATAGTGATGTTCAGCATAATGATGCACATTAAGTGCACAGAAAAGAGCATTGCTTCCAGCATCATTCTCGGTGTCTGAAGGGACCCTTTTTTCTTTCTTTCTTTTTTTCTTTTTTTTTTTTCTTTTGAAGCAGAAGGAGGGACCATTAACACATAGCAAACTAAGGTATTTAATTTTTATCAAGATTATAAACCAATATAAGATGAAAAGTATGCACGCTTCTCTGTCAAAACTTGCACTCAAAGAAACACATTTTTCCGAATGAAGAGACATGACATACCTTTGGTCTCACTTAACTTAATAATTCTTCTTGGCACAATTTCTTCAGATATCACAACTCGCACAAGCATGACACATTTTATACCTTTTAAACGGCAGTAGGCCCTCTAATGTGCGCAGAAATGAGTAAACATGTATGATATGCATTATGAAACTCAAGTCTGTCAAAATATACAATTGTCGGACACAACCTACCAAGTGTTTAGGAATGAGTAAAAGACAGAGCAAATGATAGGTCATTCAACTTCATTGCTTGCCGTTGAATCCCCTAATTTAACAGTTCGTCATTCTTTCAGGTTCTGTGGATGTCTTAGGCACAGATCAGGTTCTGTGAATGTCTTAGGCACGGATCAGGTTCAATGGGGGAAATTTGGAAAGCATTAAGCATTAACACTTCGAAGAAGTGCCCTCACAATGTTAAAAGTGACTTCATTTTATCAAACACTCCTACCATGACTATGCTCCAGTAAGAAAACTTCAGTACAAAAACAAATACAGACGAAGATGAACTAGAGCAGAGCTCCAGAACTATTCTGGCCACCGAAGACATGAATAAGTTGACGTCTGAAAAGTTCTTTATGAAGAGGACAGAGAACTTTTTTTTTTTTTTTGTAATTCCCTTGCAAAATAAGGGTAATGCCTCCAACCAATGAAGTTTAATTTCTATGAAAAAGAGAGAGCAATAGGAGCAAAATCTCATCAAACTGCCACCTTTCATCACTTTTCGTCACTTAATTTTTTTCTTAGTTAAAAATGTCACTCAACTCTTTAAATGTAACTTGTTAAGTTTGGACGTTAAGGCCACAGGAAAGTCCCATGCGTATAACTTGCATGGGTGATCATTGAAGGGTGAAACTGTACAAATCTTATTTCAAGGACAATTTTAAAAGAAAGAACAATGTTCTCTAGGTCAAAATTAGTTATAGTAAAGGATCAAGGACTTTAATTAAATCACATAGAAGTCCCTAACCTATATCTAATTTTGGAAGCAAAGGCCCTCATTCCCAAAATTGGGCCATTTGCACAAGACGTAATGATAAGAAGTCTTTGCCTGAAGGGACGAAAATATATTCTAGATCAACTTGAGAGAAGTCAATGCCAAGTGCTAGCCAGCTCCTCTTATGTTCTTCATCAACATCACCAAATCCACCGTGAGGAAATGATACTGGAGATTGTTTGTACTTTCAAGATTTTCATGGTTCCACAGGAACAAAACTAGTAGTTAGAAGAAATTAATACTATACCCAAACAAGGAAAATGACCAATTCGACCATTTTTGTGAACGATTTTCTTAAAAACTTTGACAATTTCATCTGTAGAAGTAGAACCTTCTACGCATGTGATTTTCTAGTAGTGTTTAATGCCTAAACTCAATATAGAATGACCAAGAAGTTGCATTTTTAATAATTTGGTGACATTTTTTACTGAGAAAAAATTTAAGTGATGAAAATCGATAAAAGACAACAGTTTGATGACATTTTACACTGTTTGCTAAAAAAAGAAGAGCTCAAAAACAAGCCCGATATCAAGGTTGTAAAGGATATGCTCGGTGTGATAAATAAACACGCAGTGTTCTCAATCAAAACACCTACTCAATGAAATCTAATTGCAATGTTCACATGTCCAGGAGCAACCAAAAATGTGCATATGGTGTCTCACTAAGTCTGTTCATTTGATGGAACAGACACCGCTGGTAACGCCATTGTTAGTCTACATCCCCTTAAAACTAAGGAAATCCGGCATCCTGACAAAACATGCGGGTGGAAAGGAAGAAGCAAAGAGATTTGCTGACAGCCAAGCCACATTCAGCAGTTCTATCCAGTTCTGGAGTTCTTTAATTTGTAGCAGAATTTTGTGATTCATCCAACGCCCCACAAGTGTCTGTGAATAAGAGAGAACCTAATCTCCAATCTTGCATCTACTTGTGGAAAAAACTATGCAGATGCTGTCGAAGAACATCATTGAACTTCTTAATCGCCAATCAATGCACTTCTTCAGTGACTGTGACGTTAGAAAGCCACAAATAAGGAAATCCAGATTACCGAGCCCCGAGAATATGTGTGTTTATATGAATAGTATTATATAGAAGCAAGCATTAAACAATTTAAATGTTGAAATCTTATCATGGAAAATTAACATGATTCTAGAATAGGCTAGTCCGTACGATATCATACAATCATGATAAATCACCATTGTATTTTTTTACCAGCTACGGAATCCAGAAGCAACCATTAAGAAAATGACACTAGTATTTATAAAGGAGGCACCTAACAAACCAGATTAGCACGTGTAATCTAGAGAAAAGCTTAATGCAAATGTTACGATATAAAACACCATATGCTGCATTGCCAGTTGCCACTTGCTTAGAGATTTCTCCTGCTCTAGTGAGTTTTTGAAGCAAGCAATTAACTGATATGCATTGAATTAAAAGAAGCAGGTCATCAAACAATTTGCTACATGAATTTAGGCTGTCTCCACTGACCAATGAGTGCAGGTTGCTTGCAACTAAAGATTCTCTCCATTTGGGGGGTGAGTAGGAGTAAAGAAGTTCCTTGAGCTTCAAACAGAGTGGTGAAGTAAAATAACTTAGCTTGCATCTAACATCACAGCAAGAGGACCACTACCAAGAAGCATAACTCATATCATTAAAGAAGATTTTCAGCTAATATCAGAAGAAGATAACCCGAGACCTGTATCGATTTCATTCCTACCAGTAAGAGATATGAATTTATCCCTAAATACCAAAAGAGGACATTTGCCGACCAGCGTTGAGCCCTCATAAGCCTCCTTGAGGATTACAGTGCTCTTTGCACCCTTGTTAGTGAGGTAAAAGATGCCATGATGCTTAATCAAGCAAAGCAATAGTCTAGCTGGTAATCGATACTCTGAATGGAAGGCTTCCAATTGACCAGATGTCAACCGCTTCTCCATGGTCAAACTCAGGAGCTCATGAAGCACTCCCACCACTCTCTTTCGAGCTTTAGGATCAGCAGTGTTGAATCTACTTGCATTTAAGTATGGAGAAGGAAATTCCATTTTTTGCCACCTCTCAAGTTCCTTGAGATAATTCATATTGGGCCTAAAACCAGCAGGAAACCTCAACTGAAATGCAAATGGACCATGGAAATTGCCATCTTTGGATATTCTACCCTTCTTTGAATGGCTACCAGGGTACAAACTGCCCTTACAAGCCAATCTCTCCTCCCTAACGGTTACAGCTAGTGAAGAATCCCAGTGCTCCAAGTGAAGATAATCCCTTCCATCGACAGCTTTCAATGAAAAAAATTGCGGGTATTTCGGAATCAAAGACTCCTTAAAATTACTAGGCAAACCCAGTTCATCCTGAACCAATTCAACTGTTTCCAGCGGCACTCTAGAATTAATGGATAACATTAACAACTTCCTTAAATTCTGAACCAAAATGGGTTCCATTTGATCCCTTGCCGCTGCTTCCAAAGCTGCAATCTTTCCAGCTTTGTGAGTGAGCATCACCCTAGGTGGAGTCCTGTCACCTCCACTAACATGAAAAATTGAAGGGTTCTTCTCAATGATGGCCATAAAATTCCATTTCTGCACAAAACCAACTTCTTTTTCCAGGTCTCTGAGAAGCAGGGACTCGTCTTTTTGCGATTGGATAATAGATTTTAGCCTCAGTATCATTGCAGGTTTCTTTTGAAGGTCCATAACTTTATCTAGGTCAGGTGCTCTGTAGTATATTTTCTTCTTTGGTCTACTTCCTCCACTGGATATATGCATGATAGACCCTCGCATGAAACCTGTTTTCCCAAATGAAGTGGGAGGATATACTCCAAAAATGCCCCTCCAATCAAAAAGGAAGGACTTAATAGATTTATGCACCCTGAACAATGAATTCCTCCCCATTTTAGTGGGTGAGAAAAAGTTTCTTTGGCGCCAGGGTCGAACAGTTGGACTGCAAGGCAAGCCAGCAACGGTTAGAATAACAGCGAACCTCTAGGCAAGGTCATATTCAATCGCCGAATCTCCAATTAATCTAAATTAATTGCACTAGGATTCAAAACATGATGAGTGTGTTTGGATAGTAGATTATTTGAGATGATTTTTTGAAAAGAATGTTGTAGCATTTTTTTATATAATGTATATAAGATAAAAATGTGATGATGAGACAGATAAATAAAAATATTATAGTATTTTCTCATGGACCATGGTCACACTCCCCAAGCAAAAATAGGTGTTTTTGGTGGGGGGGGGAGGGGTTAGTTAGCTGATCAAGAGAATCCAATCGTTTTTGAGGTTTTACTGGAAAGAGGGATTGGGGGCATTCGGTTAATTAGCTAAGCCGATCCTTGTTAACATGCTTGAGAGTAATTTGCATTAGAGAACCTAACTAAGGTGAAAACCATGCTTGTCTAGTCCGTAGTATTATCAGGCAAAATTGAGGTTTTCTACGCGCAAAAAATTACCGTAGGCTCAGCTCGCATAAGATGAATGATTTTCTTCTTCAAAGATGTCCATTTGGAGCCAAGCTCTTGTACATTAACCAAATACGAGCATATACACTCACATAACAAGGAGCAATTCTACGAACCAAGCATAAATTTTTGACAAAGAAGTCCACTTTTTAATTTGGTCCCTGCTCTCAAAAGATATGAAATCACCATCTGATACAAGAAAAAATTCTACAAAACCCAGCAGAGAGTTTGCGAAATGATTACGTTTGGTTATTTTGTTCCCGTTCTCAGAAAACTACAGCCCTGGGCTGGTTCAGGAGGATAAGACCAAATAAATTAGCAACTTGCAAAGATTCCCAGATACAAGGCACAAGTCATGAACCACAGCAAACCAAACCATATCATCCACCTGATAACAAAAGCTTTACATTAATCTTCTAAAATTTTGGGCTTGGCAATCTCAAGTAAATGCTAGTATTTGCCAACCCCGGCTAGTCTTTTCAGTTCAATCCATTCTCAAAGGAGACCAAGACCATGCAACAGAAGTTCTTCCATCCAAAAATGACACTGATGTAGAACGTTCAGCAGTAACTCATTTGTACATTTGTCTAATACAAAGTCAAACGTCTTTACATTAGTTAGGCAAAGATTTCATCAGAAAAGCCATTCTTCAGTCTGAATCATGTTAAAGAGCAAAGCAACATGGACTCTTAGGAGTTGTAGCTGTTACAAAGCTTGCAGACATTGCTTCTCATCCACAGACGCACACCTGCAAGCAAGATGATCAACAATTTTAAATTCTTCATCATCTGAGGGGCCATCTTCACAAGATCATGACCTTGACAATGGACATGATGGCAGAACTAAATTTGCGTCACAAAAGCTTCTTCACCATGGGGATTCTTGGTGTATACTTTGGATTTAACTCATGGAGGCTCACTAAATAACTTCAACTCTCTTCTCATCTTTTCTCTTTGTATGCCTAAGTTACGACCCTCAATGTAAGATTGCAACTCAATTAGCAATGGCAGCATACCAATTATGTGAACTAGATCCAACCTATATTATCTTTTTGATGATAAAAAACTTATTGCCTAATAAACTAGTTTGCCTTCAATTGTGATTTGATTTAAAAAATCTGAAGTCTTAAACACTTGAAACTTAATGCTGGAACTAGGGACATAATAAAGCATATTAAGCATGCATTGCAGATAGAAAGGCGGCCACCAACTCTGTTAAGACGCTGTATATCCCTTTAGGGCTTTGGTTCAGATAGACTTGGATGTTCCAAATACAGCTGCACACCAAGAGGTTCACTGCTCATGGATTTGATTGGGGTTATCAACGGAGGTTGCTGCCACTGCTTTGTGTCAGTAGGAATCCACATGAGTTCAGACTCTTTGCTTATACTAGCCTCAGGGAGAGCACGAAAGTAGGCTGTTATCTCCCACCTGCAACCTATCAGAAAGCAAAACAGTAATAGCATTGGAAGAACCAGATTTCCAATTCTCTGGCATACATCACATGGAAACTAAAAGGACAAGCCAGTCAAAGATCAATATATGCATCAAAATCTTACATACAAGTCTTAGTAAATTATGCAGTTAACATAACCACTTGAATTTCTAGACATTGCTCAAGCATAATGCACATTATCCCAAAAAAAAAAAAGAAGAAAAAAGATTTCATGATTGAGTTCGAAAGTTGCTAATATTCTAGGCTTCATTAGTATATCACACAATGCATAACATTTTTTTTTGTTTGGTGGGGGGGGGGAGAAAAAATCCAGACTCACCTCGAGGAAGAAGCTTAGTAAGAGTCTCAGAAACAGGAAGCTTGATCAAGAAGGATCTAAGAGAAAACTCCAGGTCAGCTTTTTCTACCTTGGAACCGTAGGAATGGTTCAAATTAACCTTAAAAACAAATCTCTCAATGGGGAAATTCTCATTATCAAAGAAAATAACCACCACCCTCTCCACCAATCCCTGCATGGCAAATTTAGCAGAATCTCCCTCAGTTTAAAAAACGTAGAAATTTAAGCTACCGCCATCAAATAAATTAAAAAAAAAACGATGCATAAACCTTTTTTTTCTTTTTTGTCCCTGTAGGGGTGAGTGATTCAGAACCTTCAAAAAAAAAAAAAAAAGAAAACAAGAAAAAAGAACCTTTTGTATGAATGGAAGAAGTCCATTGACAGAGGAATGGATGTAGTCTCTAAGCTGAGGATGTCTGGCTCTGTGAACCACTACATTCATGTATCTCCGCCTCTCGAAAGCCCCTTTTCCAAGAATCGTTCCATATTCAAACCCCACCATAAATTTGTCATTACTCAGTGAAGCAATTCATCTGGAATTAAGAACCATATTTAAAAACACCAAAAATAATAAGTGTTCCTTTTTTACACTTTTGTTTTAGTACCATGTGGATAAACTCCTTTGAGGAAAATTATGCAAGTGATAGCAACCTCCAGGAATTCTGTCAATATTCTGGCAGCTTCTCCTGCACCTCGAAGATTTAGCAGATAAACATGTGAAACAAGAATTAAAGAAAAAAAGGAAAGAAGAGAGAAGTGCTTGAGACGATTTTTATAGACTAACCTTCGGGCGTTTTTCCTTGATTATTATCCTTGCGCTCCATCAAAAATCAACGCACCATCCGCCTCTTCTCGGACTCGATTCTACGGGCGCCCTGGCTCCGGCGTACTCAGCAAACTAATAAAGACTGCGCCGTTTTGCTCCAACGCCGGGTTGGGCGTAATTTCACTTGGTGGTCGTGATCGCGGTTTGAGGTGACAAAAACACCCATCTCATACCCAAATTTAATTTGGGAGGATGAATATCTAAAATATAGGTTTGGCCTTATCAGAGGTATATATTCAATAATATTCATTTAAAATATGAGATTTATTTGGGATTTTATGGGTATTTATTAAAATAATAATAAAATAATAAATAATTTTTTTCTTTTCCTTCTCCAAACCTCGGAAGGTTAAGAAGGTGTTGAAGACGCGTATCGATAGCATATTTTTACAAATGCATATTTTTTGAAATTGGTTTGTATTAAATTCAGACTTTATCTATCCTTTTGGCGTTAAAAAGTGAAAATTTGATGATTATTTATTAATTGGAAGATGACATTTAGGGAGTTAGGATTTATTTTTCAAGAACACCTGCTATTAGAAATTTTTCCAAGCATCCACCCAAAAAAAAAAAAAACTAGTGGAAGCTTTGGTTTTTATCTATTCAACACGAATTCCCAAAAAGAATTGTCCTATTATATGAAGTTGATCTTTTATAAATTTTGTATTTTTAGAAAATTTTATTTAGTTTGAAAAATTATCACATAATTTATAAAGAAAAGTGTATAACTTTTATAAAGTTAAATAAACAAACTAAATAATATAAAAAGAAAAGACAATATTGAGATATTTGATTGAGAAAAAAAGTTTTCTTAAAAAAAATAAATAAAATGAGATTAATTTTGGTATTTAGACCGGATCAAATGGGTATAGTCCATTGTAGTCCCGCCCAAATTAGTCCCACGACTAATATGGGACTGTTTGGGCATGACCCATAGTTTATCATCCCAAATAAATCCCTCCCATATCCCGTCCATTTGCCATCGCTAGCGGCGGTGTTGGTAGGGGTTTAAAGGGTAATTTAGCTCCCACTAAATTACAAGCAAGTATTCCATACTTATTACTCCACCCAAGTCCCTTGACTTAACAAGCCTAGGGATTAATATCACTTTGCCCTCTTGAGCCTAACTTTAAAAATATACATTTTGTTCCTCTAAATAAATTTATTTTTATATTTTTAATTTTGACAAACTCATTTGCATATTTTTCTTTTTAAATCATCCCTAATCTTCCTATTTGCTCAATAGTCAACTCTTCACTTATTACATTTTCTTATTATATACTATTAACTTGTTGCATTTTCTTATTATATATTCATCAAAATATTCTTCTAAATATTGAATAGTAGTTTAATTGAAATTCTTCCTATTCCTCCCGCACCTTTCCCACCCCTAATTGTTAGGTGTAAAATTCGAACCCTAAACTTGAACTTGTCTGTGCAAAAAACTGTTAAGCGCTCTCTTTTGTCCTTAATTAACTTATTGTATATGCATATATGTAATTTAGTATCAATTTAAATAGGGCTCCACCCGCGCCTTGCCCGTGCGTAATATAAAATATATTGTAGTACTAATTCAATTTTTTCGTGTGTGTATATATATACACATATACTATAATTTAAAATTAACAACATGTTATTTGTTGTAATAAAATAATATATCCTTTCTCAGCAACTTTTTAAGTTTGCAGTAAGAGTGTGAATTTGTTAAGTCACTTTGCTTGACTTGTTATTTGTCACATATTGTTGCATATTATAGGTAAAAAAGAAAAAAAAATTATAGATATTGATTTAGATTTTGCATGGTATCAATGTGAAAAAATAATTAATAATTGTGATTGTTACTAGTATTATATATTTTTTTGTAAAAAAATTATATCAAATACAAAAGTAGTAATGGTCACAATGAGAGTACCCATAGTAGTAAAAACTAGGGCTGAAACGAATCAAACCACTTGCGGTTCGAGTTCGAGCAACTTGTTTTCGTCGAGTTGAATTCGACTTTCAGTTCGATAATTCATGAATAAGTTCGAATATATATATATATATATATTTATATATTTTTTATTCTAATAATAAATTTACATATATATCTCTAATATTTTTATTCTTTATTAAGAAAAATAATTAATTTATTTATTTTTAAAAAATAAATAAATTATTTATTATTTTTTTAAAAAAAATAAATAAATTATTTATTTAAACTAAATCGAGATTATTTTTATTTTTTGAGTTTGAATTCGAGTTTGATAAAAAATGAGTCAAATCTAAAGTTTGACTTGACTCGTTTGGTAGTAAAAAGGATATCGATAAGAGGTTAGAAACTTTGGCGGTAAATCTTGGAAGGGCAATATACATGGCTCGGTCAAAATTGAAAATACGTTTAAGTGTTGCCAACGTTCAAGGGGGCATAAGTGTTATCAACCCTAAATTCTAATATAATACTCCTGGTGGATTCAGGGTTGGGGTGGTAGATAGGGTTTCGCAAAAGGCTGTTGGGTAGGCGGCGATGGCGATTGACGGCGGTGATATCATGGAGGAGGAGGGGGAGCAGAAGCCAGAGGTGAAGCCCAGAAAGCTCAAGGGCAAGCACGATAAGCCAAAACCCTGGGACGACGAATCCATCGATCACTGGAAGATAGACAAGTTTGATCCTTCCTGGAACGAGACCGGCATGCTTGAAGTCAGTTCTTTCTCCACTCTCTTCCCTCAATACAGAGGTCTCTCTATTCTCTTCTCCTTAAAATTATTTTACGACTAAATACAGAGGTCCCTCAATACAGAGCACTCACTGTTGTTGGGTTATTTTTGTAATTGTTGGTGAATTTTGCAGAAAAATATCTGCAAGAATGCTGGCCCATTGTAAAAGGTGCTCTCAAGGAGTTTGGGGTTGCATGCGAGCTTAACCTGGTGAGTCTATTATCCTCCCCCGGAGGGGTGTGTGTTATGTTATCTGTTAGTGTGCTGTTTTCTACTACTTGAGCTCCTATGAATTGTTTGTTTTGCTTCTTTGGGGAATGAGTTTGCGTGGCTCTTGTGGATAGAGTATGCCACTTGTTAGCCTCTGCTATTTGTAAGGTTTTTCATTTCGACTGAGCCATATGGTTACCTGTAACCTCGTGTTTGTACCTTACATTCTTGCTTTATGTTTTCTTAATGCTACAAACCTCCATCATTCTGGATAATTTGATCAATTTTGAAAACGTTCTTCACTAGCTAAATTTCTTTCTCTAACCTTTTCAGTATTTCTACTTAAGTCAGAGACTTGTACATGTTTTTGTAAAATTCACTTTTTTCCTTTTCGGTTGGCTTCGCTTGGGCTGTTTGTTCGATCAGGTTGAAGGATGCATGACAGTTTCAACAAGTAGAAAGACTAGGGATCCCTATATCATCGTTAAAGCCAGGGACCTCATTAAACTTCTGTCAAGAAGTGTTCCTGCACCTCAGGTCTGTGGGAATCTCTTCCTTTTTTGTTACTTTACACTAGTTTGGTGTAAGGAACTATTTTTTCATTTGCTTTGAGTCATAGATATTATCAGGTGCAATGTTTGTTCTCAGTACATGGTTATGCACATGCACAACATTTGTATAATCCTGGAACATCATACCACCAATAAATATTCTCCTGTTCCGAAATTTTATTTCTGGTATTTGACCTTGGCTGACGCATAAGTGCATGTGCAACCTTTCTGAAATTACAGGCAATTAAGATACTGAATGATGAGATGCAGTGTGACGTCATCAAGATTGGCAACTTGGTTCGGAACAAGGTTTGTATTGTCTGATCTGCTGAAAGGTTATCACTGATGATATGCATGTCATGTTTTGTTTGGCATTTGGATCTTTTTACATAATTTTTGTACTATGTGGCTCAAATTCTGAATAACGGATAGGCCATTACAATGAAAGTGCTAGAATTTTCAAAGACACTTAGACCTTGTCTCATATCAGTATCTTGCAGTTACTACTTCCCCCTCCCCCCTTTTCCCTTGAGCAAAAGAGAATGTAAAGTTAAGGAGAAAGGATTATGACGGTTTAAGACAACTAGATTTTGAGCCTCGACGTTTTTTCAGTTTCTGATGCTGTGAGACCTAAAAGACCCAATTCATATTAAGCTGCATATTTTCTGCCCACAAAGACCTTTTCAAATCAGTTTCTTGATGATTGTTGCAGGAAAGGTTTGTCAAACGACGGCAACATCTAGTGGGCCCGAATTCTTCAACACTGAAGGTTTGTGGTAAAAATTAGATCTCATGAATTGCAATTCTGATTTTGTACCTGCTAATGCTATGTTGCTAATTATAAAATTGCAATACAGGCGCTAGAGATCTTGACTGGCTGCTATATTCTTGTCCAGGTTTCCATCTAACCCCAATTTTCTATCACAGTCTCTGTTTTCAGCAAGCAACTTGACCTGTTCTTCTTAAAGTGAAAGTCGTTATTTCAAAGCTCTGAATCTTTGAAATGTGTAGGGGAACACTGTTGCTGCTATGGGTTCGTTTAAAGGTCTTAAACAAGTTAGGAGGATTGTGGAGGACTGCATTCTCAACAAAATGCATCCACTATATCATATCAAGGTTTGACTCCTGAACAGTTTATCAAGGTGAATTTGCTGGATTTCTTGGTTGTTCTTTGTTGTTTTGTACTGGAGAATCTCATTGTGTACTTCCTGTCCAACGGTCATCCTTCATGATAGATCCTCATGCTGAAGCGGGAGCTTGCAAAAGATCCAGCACTTGCAAATGAGAATTGGGATAGATTTCTTCCAACATTTAAAAAGTATGCAATGATTTATTCATGTCAGCTAGTTCTCTCGTTACTAAATCTCAGGTTTGATTGAGTGTGGTGTTGTTCCTCCAATGTCATTTTCAGGAAGAATGTTAAACAAAAGCAAGTTAAATCAAAAGAGAAGAAGCCATATACTCCATTCCCTCCACCACAGCAACCTAGTAAGGTGAGTTGAGTTGTTAATGCAAGGACCTACATGGACAGCCATTTTGTGAAGACTTGATTTTACTGATTCTATAAAGAGGTTTCTTTTTTTGTTTTGTTGATAAAACACCATTAGATCAATGAATTTTGGCGTGTATCGAGTTCGCTGAACACATTTCTTTTGTGTTTCCTCAGTACCGTATACCTGTTTAAGATAAATGAGGAGTAAAATAATAGTTGCATGCTTAATAGTCTCGGTGCTGAATGATAAGTCTGCAAATGGTTATAAAGCAACTGTCTATAGTGCTTATTGACTTTGGGGCACAGGATGCACATCTGCTGCAAAGAAAAGCCAATGCTGAGAGGATTTTCCTGTTGTCTAATTTGATTAATTTCATTGTAGATCTTCACTTTCTTTACCTGCTTAAAGGTGATTCATGTGTACTTAACCATCCGTCTTATGTTTTGTTTTTCAATATTTTCAGATTGATCTACAGCTGGAAAGTGGTGAATACTTTTTAAGTAATAAGAAGAAATTGGCAAAGAAGTGGCAAGAAAGGCAGGAAAAACAGGCAGAGAAAACAGCTGAAAATAAAAGAAGACGCGAAGAAGCATTCATTCCACCCGAGGTTTTTGTAGTGGCATATGCTGCTTATCGCTTAGTGTGGGTTAACCTCTGCTTTCTGAATGCCAGAATTCTCACATACTGCTATTTGCTCATATTGACAGGAAGCGAAGAAAGACGACTCTCCTTCTCCCAATGCTGACAGGCATGATGATGTGTCTGCCACGGCCTTGTCTTTGAAGGTAATGCTTTTATTTGACTTGCACCAACACTTCTCCTGGACTGGATGACCTCACCGCCTAGGCTTCATTACCTGACCCCTTTGGTTATGATGCAGAAAAAGGCAAAGGAGTTTGGGAACAAAAAATCTGCAGAGAAGATTGATCCTCAGGCTTACATTGCAGCTGTTGGCAAGCCATCGTCGAAAAAGAAATCTGAATACAGAGATTGACGAGTCGTTTGGACCTGGATTTATGTCGCCAGTCGATGCTGGCCGAAGTGTTTTTTTTTAGCTCGTTGTCCTTAAATATTGATTTGCTGGGATTTATATTTTTGTTAAGCGAACGCGGTGTCAAAACTCGTGAAATAGCAGTGAAGGTTGCTGATTTTCATTCGTCCGAGAATTGTAAAATTTTAAAGGTAAGAGGGGACCTTCAATAAGATAAAATGTTAAACTGGGAAACAGAGAAAATGAAGGAACCTCTACTATTAAATGTTTCACTTGGCAAACATAAGAAGTCGTCTGATGTTTGATTCTCACATCTTTGTCAAAGTTAACTCATGGTGGTACGAGTTATTTGCAACCTCGGAGCGGCTTGGATGGGCAGAAAGCTCTGACTGATAATTAATCTAGGACGAAGTAGGTCCACATCCTTCATAATCCAAAATTTGGAACAATTTTACCTAAAATTGAAACACAGCAGCCACTTTTGCATGAATCGCTGCATTGATTTTTACCCCAAACAACTCGTTTAATAGACGCTGCTGACTCAAGGAACTGAGATTTGAAAATCATAAGAATATCTTGACGCTATAGGCATGTGAAAGTAAAAGCGCTACACATCTTGGCGATCACCAAAAAACTGTAGGAATTCAAGAAAATTGCAAGATTTTAAGTCTAATAGTTAATAAAAATGACATGCTAGTATGATATGATCACTTCCAGCTTACAGTTTATCCTCATAGTCAGAGAGTGGGGTGATCTGCTCCTTCAAACCCTTCCTCTTGCGAATAAGAGCAACGTGCTGAGCTGCTTGGGTTCCAGATTCTAATGGATCTGATGGTATCATGTCCCAGTGATCAAACACACTTTGTGGGAAAGCCTGTCCTGAAGTAGCAGCTCTCAAGCTACTTGAGAACCCAAATGACTCGATCACAGGAAGGTAGGCCTCTAATGTTATAAAGGGGTGTGCCGGGCCTCCGCAATTCGTCAAACACATGTCCACGTTTCTGGTTCAGAACACTGTAAATGCCACCAAGAGCTTGCTCAGGAGCCTGGATCTCTACCAAATAAACTGGTTCCAGAAGTCGCGGCCTCGCAGTAAGCTGCGAAGCATATATTACCCTTCTAGCGGTGGGAATGACCTGACTGCCACCTCTGTGAATTGCATCGGCATGAAGGACGACATCACGAACTTCAAAGCATATGCCCCTCATGTTTTCTTCGGCCAATGCACCTTCCCTGGACGCCCACTGGAATCCAGCAACAACAGTCTTTAATTTCATTCAAGTATTGTACTCCGTTGCACATATCAACCATCATGTTGGGGCCAGTAGTCTCAGGACCAAAGCACCAAATTTTCTTCGCAAGATCCTTGTCCCAACCGAACTCTTCAGACAAAATCTTAGCACGATTCTTTGGATCGTCTCTTGGACCAATACGTCCATCATCAATGGCCTCAGCAAGACCATCCTCCATGGGCCTGGCTTCCATGTAAAGACGATTGTGCTTGTCGGCTGACTTGCTCATAACAACACGGCAAGACTTCTCTAGTACAGTTTCACGGAAGGACACAACTGGGTCAGACGTCCAAATTTCAGCACCACCCATGAAATCTTCTTGCAAATCCTTCAAACATATTTCAAGGTGAAGCTCTCCTGCACCAGCAATAATATGTTCCCCAGACTCCTCAATAGTACATACAACCATAGGATCGGATTTTGCCAAACGTTTTAAACCTTCAACCAGCCTGGGAAGGTCTGATGCAACCTTGCACTGCACAGCCACACGCACAACAGGTGACACAGAGAACTTCATTGCTCTGATAGGATGAGCATCAACTTCCTTCTCATCGGTCAAAGTGGCATTCTTGGTGATAAATTTATCCAAACCTACCATAGCTACAGTATTCCCACAAGGCACGTCCTCAACAGTTTCCTGCTTCTTACCCATCCAAATAACAGTTCTCTGCACATTCTTAACATACAAGTCCTTTTTCTCTCCAGGGACATAGTTGGGACCCATAATTCTTATCTTTAAACCAGTTGAGACCTTGCCAGAGAATACACGACCAAAAGCAAAGAACCTACCCTTATCAGATGCTGGAATCATCTTGGAAACATAGAGCATAAGAGGTCCCTCAGGATCACAATTTCTTATAGCATTAGCGTAAGGATCATCAAGGGTCCTTCATATAAGTTCTCAACACGATACCTTTGAGCTTTAGAAGGAGATGGAAGATGGAAGATCATCATCTCCAGAAGAGCATTACTGGCCGGAAGCCAGGTCTGCATTACCCGCTTCATCAGGGCCTTCCCCATCAACTCTTTCTCCTCAGACTTCATGGTGACACCCAGCTTCTGCAACACAGGCCACAGCTTATCTTTCTGATCATTCATGCAAGTGTTAATTATCTGTTTGATAGGTTCATAACACAACTGAACAAAACCACGCTTGCAGGTGGTAGAGCCAGTACTTTTGGTGGTCCATCTTCTGGTTGCAGGGTCAAAAAAATTCTCCCCCCAAAGCCTTTCCATCATCCTGGACTCATCAACACCAAATTTGGAGGCATACATCTTGGCAAAGTTGGTAAGAGTAAAAGCCCATCCATGTAACCCAGCAGAAAAAGCAACTGTACCTTTCTCTGGGTAGACCTGGACATCACCAAGGAGGGGATCTTCGTATGTAGCCATGATAACATTTGCATTCTCAATGACTCTTTGGAATGTCTGGTAAGCTTCTTCTCCATCAACCTGGAGCTCAAGGAAACACCTATCCATCTTATTTACCGTCAAGACCGGTCGAATCCTTTCACCTAGTGCCTGCCTCAGCACAGTTTCTGTTTGAACACACACACACCTTCAACACAATCAACCACAACAAGTGCACCATCGGTGATACGAAGAGCAGCTGTGACTTCAGATGAGAAGTCAACGTGGCCAGGAGAATCAATAAGATTGATCAGGTACGCATTCCCTTGTCGTTCTCCCTTAAGGTTCTTCAGAGCCTCATCAGACATCTCGTAGTACAGTGAGATACCAGTGGACTTGATGGTAATACCTCGCTCAGCTTCATCAGCACGAGTATCAGTCATTCTAACATCACCAGCAGCTTCTTGGGCAATGATACCAGCAGCCGCAACAAGGGAGTCCGTAAGAGTAGACTTCCCTGCAAGGAAACAAAATTTAACAATTTGTCCAGGCAACAAACAGGGCATCAACATGAAATTGGGAAACAAAAAAAATACTATTATGTCCATAGCGACTATCTTTGAGAGCAACTTCATGAAAAGCTATTATCATGAAATAATTGCAACAAACAGAGCATACCATGGTCGACATGAGCAATAACAGACATGTTACGAATGTTATGCTTCAGGTCCATAATCTTACGAAGCTCTTCAGCTGTGAACTTCACCTGCAAATCGCAATCACGTTTCTTGTCACATGAATGTTTAAGCAACCTACAAAGCTGTTAGAGGAATGAAATTAGTGGCATACTTACCATTTTCACACGTTTTTATTTGTTCCCTGTGATCCTTTAGATGCCTAACAGTCAATGATAAGTATCAGAAATTAGGACATCAATGAAAAATTATTAGACATCGATAAAATAGAAAAAGTTGTAGACTCAAACAAAGCTTAAGGCAACAGACAATCAAACACTATAAACAGTTCCAACAAAAGACAAAAGCCAGATCGCAGACTCTGCTTATGCGGTCTATCCAGTAAATGCTGCTGCAACACCAATTTACCATGAAAATGGTGTAGAAATTAGCATAGAAATCAGAAGAACGAATCTGGTCCTTAAGCTAAATATTCTATCTACGTCAACATTATAATACTAAAAAAAAAAGTAGTCCCCAAACACGCATCATAATTTAGGTAAACGGGAAAAAAAAAGAAAGAAAAGAAAAACGTTACAGCCCCGAAACTAACCACTTAAAACTGAAAAGCACGTTTTGATTCACGTATCAGCCAACAGAAATCTCAAAGATAAAAAAAAAAATTTGAAAAAGAAAAAATGAAAAACAATGATCTGATCAAAAGTTCGTATGCTATCAGCTAGCTATTGGACTTTGCACAATCCAGTTTCAGATCACAAAAGAAAAATAAAATCCAAAATTTACTGGTGAATACATGATGAAATCTGAGATACTAAGTCAAAAATCAAGTTATCCAAAATTCTCCTTCAAAATCAGCATGGCGAGCAGAGGTAAAACGTAAAACTACATAAACAGCTGCAATTTCACAGCAAAAGACAAACAGCACAAAAGTATACAATTAAGAAGGTAAAGTATTGAGACGACTTACACTAAAAAAAGAGAGGAGGACACAAAGACGAAGCCGGCAGCGGCTCTCGGTGGGCACTGGCGGTTGAGACCACCAATCCTTCAGATACTCAACCCAAAACTAGCATCAGCTCTTAAACCTCAGCCCCAGTACTGCAGTACTACTACTACTACTAGTAGTAGTTAGTTTTAGATGAGAGTGCAAGTACTACTACTAATATATACTATAAGGGCTTAGATGAATCTACATCTACATATATCTATATCTATATCTAGAAACAGAGAAATTTTGCGCGCGCAAGTGTTTCCCTACCGGTCATTCTTGTTGTTACTATAGTAGAATAAAATAAAATAAAAAGAAGGACAATAGGCAGATAATTTGGGCGCCTCATTCATTCGACGAAGCTTGCATTGCATGCCATCTTCCCTGTTTCTTTCAGGTCAATACTTGCTTACTTGTCCTACTTACTAATTAATTCCTGTAAAAATAATCTGGTCAATGAACTCTCTTTTATTTTTTTTGTCTGGGGGACAGGGCGGTGACATTGGTCAATGGATATATTTGGCACTAATTATAAAATTGAAGAGAACATTTTATAATTTGAAATGAATTTAGACGGAAAATGCATAGGATATGATCAGATGGGATGTTCAAACACATAATTATTCAAGACATTCTTCAAACACTGCGAAATCTGAGGTGTAGTTCATCTTTCTTGTTGAGCAAATTGTTGTAAATGGTTAAGGAATTCATTTACTGCACTTTTTTTTTTATTTTAAATAATACTCTCTATCGAGATATACTCTTTTGAGCACTTTTTACCCTTCCCTTTCTTTTCTTTTTTTTTTTTTGAATCTAAAATTCTAGTATTTCACTTTTTTTTAACTATTGTTTTTATGAATTCTACATGTCTTGACACTAGCTTTCTCAGGAAATCGGATGATTTTGTTTGTATTGTATCGTTAGTGAATGTTGGAAGGGAAAAAAAAAAAAAGAGAGGGAGAGATTCAGACAAATATGTAGCTCACCGTGCAATTAATACAGACCACTAGTATTTTCAAGTTGCAACAAACGATTTAACATAGGGATAATTTTAGAAACCTCCCTTGAGATTTTTTATAATATCACTCAGCTCTCCTGAAATTTTTAAAATCTTAGTTACCTCCCTTGTCAACTTGACAAGAATAAATATCCCTATAAAAAGTCACAAATTGATAATATTACCCTTGATCTAATGACTATTTAACTAAAAGCCAAGCCAAAATATAATTTTTAAACCAAAAAATTGTATATTAAAAGAAATTACTATCTAATAATGGTCCATGTTTCTCTACATCGAAATCGTGCTAGAATAGCTAAGGACATGAATAAATTAAATCTAATCAAAGTCAATCATTTAGGAGGATTTTGGTGACTAATTAATATCATAGACAATTATAATTAAGGAACTCAAGAAGTTTTTTTAGAAAATATATTTTAAAACATGATGTAGCTTAAGTTGTGTTGATAACTTAAATAGTTTCTTTATACGTACAACTTTTTCAAGGTGTGAATTTTACTTTTATTTCAATACAACTAAAATAAATAGTTGAAGTCAAGAAATTTACACTTTATAAAAATTTAGCCTTAATTTATTTGTTATTGTTGTTATAAACTTCATAAATAGGATAATACAAAGGTAGTATTAGAACAAAAGTTTTATCTTTTTTTGCATTTCTTTCAAAGGGGCTAAATTGTTGTAAAAAATGTCAATCCAGGAGATAAGTGAGATTTTGAAAACCTCAGAGGAGCTCAATGATATTATGTGAAATCTCAGGGGAGGTTTCTGAAATTATCCCTTTTAAATATTTGTCGAATGATTTTTGTATTGTATACAGTGACGACGTATCAATTATTATCATCAAATACAGGCTAGTAGCTTTTATCGCGTAAGTGGGTCGAAAATCTTCTCATTATATATATATATATATATTGTAATTGAAGGGCGTAGAAACTGATGCAGAGAAATTCTGGCCTCAGGCTCCGTGACGCTGGAATCATTTCCTTGGGTTCCAAGGACAAGAAATTCTTGTCAAACCTCCTCAGGAAATTGGAATATGATCCGTATGTATAACATTCTTGGTCAACCCAAAGATTAAAAAGAAAGAAAATGGGGAAGGAAGGATGTGTAACTTGGGCTCCAAGCATGAGAAAATTCTGATCAAACAAGCACCTGGACCTCGCGATTCAGCACCAACAACTACACACTAGTGGCTCTAAATCCTTTCTTTCCAGATTTAGACGTCCTCTGTTTTTCTTTCACTTTCACATGAGAAATTTTTCCATAGCCTTACAACCCTTTACGTTGAATCTTTACGTATGCCTTCTTGCAAGACATGAAAAGCTGCTCTATTTTCCTTCCCCCCCACCCCCAAAAGAAAAAGACAAAAAAAAAAAAACCCCCCGGGGGCCCTCTCCTCCACATGGATCTGATTGTGTGTATCATATATATTATTTTTTGTCACGTAGAATATAGCAAGGCTCAATTTTGGCAATTGACGTATGCTAGAACACTACATTCTTGCTTTCAAAAGCACTGCAGTCTAGAATGCATCTCCAACAAGACTGAAAATGGAATGCACCAGTCTTCCAATTTTGCTATATATGACAGAAGTTGGCAACAATATATATTCATCAAGAAACGAAGCACCCCATCCATTTTGTGGAAGGGATATTAATTGAAAAGAATCCAAAGAAAAGAATGTTGTTCCACCAATCTAAGCAAAGCCCTCATCAAGCTGTCAAAATTCAAATGATTAGGTTAGGACACCAGATTTCAAAACCTACTACTCATTTAACCTTCTTGATGAGGTTAGATGTTCGAAATTCAGCATCATCCCTGATGAAACTCCACCATATGAAGGTTAGAGGGACGGTTGTGGCATGCCAAAGAGCATGTGCATCAAGATATCCCTTATATGGAGGGAAATCATAAATCTCCAGAAGCATTGCTAGACCACCTCCTACAACCACAATCCACAACTTCCAGCGCGAAGGATGACGAGTCACACCTGCCCACACTGCCCAAACAACAAGCTGAGTGACAGCCATTACAACGCATACTTGCATGTTCCAACCTGGAAAGAAAAAAATAAAAAAGTCATAATCGTTCCAAGCCAGAGAAACTGACGGTAACAAAAGCAGCTGAACTTGGCAGGGAAACTAAAACCAGGTCGTTCATACCATAGTCCATTTTGTAGTTGTTGAGGTACAATATATGGGTGGTAATGAAAGCAAGAAGAGGTGCAGCAACCATGACTCTGCCAGCCTCATCCCTAACGTTGAAACTTCTCAGTATGGCCAAAATAAGAGAGTATCCAAGTAAGGCGACTGCTGATGAGTAGTCCAGCCTTTCTGTTAATACCACATCTCTGTGCATAAACAGTTCAACACATAAAGAAAGTCAACATGTATACTTAAATTGGCTGTGCAATAAAAGCTATGGTATCTGCTAACCAAATAGTCCGGTGCAGCTTGTACATGGTAAACGAAGAGATTGAGATGCATAATAGGAGAATGCAGTCTCTGCCTCAAGTAGTCACTTACCGACTGTGGAAAACAGCACTCCAGAACCATGAGTTCATGGATAATAATGCATAGATGTGCCAAAGACCAGTAAAATCATAGAATGGTTGCTTGTCTTGCTTTAGCGGCAGCTTGTAATGAAGAAGAATGAAGAAGGATAACCAACCATGGAAATGCATTGCAAGGTTGAGGGCAGAAAAGGCCACAGAAACAGGCTCCTGAGCCACAAAGACACTTATTCAGATGCAAAGAGAAAAACAAGGGACACATGCAGCTTCCCTCTGAACAATATTTTGATTTCCCATCCACATCCGGAAAGATTATAGCATTTCCTCGCCCCCTTGAAATATATGAACCCTCAAAATTACTAATGGTGTGGAACACAATTAATGAAAAGACTAAGTTGTTGCTAAAAACCATCCATACAAACTACAGCACTTGCTTTCAGAAATTGGTTAGTTCTGCACTCAGCATCCCTGTAACTACTGAGATTTTAATAACTCTTATCTAACATTAACAGGGTAAAATTGTAATTCACTTATAAAGAGCCCCACTGATTTCATCAAGTACCTGAATGCAATTTAGATATGGCCATTAACTCTTACAATGCAATACTTAAATGGAATGATTCAGTAGAATTAATAGTTCCACAGAGAAATGCAAGAGGCGACTACACTTCAGGAGGGCAGATTGCACGTTCTAAAAAAATGCAAAATTTAACATAGAAGATAATGAAGTTTCCTTCCACCTCCAGATTTTTTGTTGTTTTAGGTCTTAAAGTACATAATATTACAAACCTGAAACCCATAGAGTCGTCGGAAGGGCCATTTACCATGATATTTGACAGGCCCTTGATTAACTGCTGCTCTTTCTTTCTCTCTCTCAACCATACAGTGGTAGCGGCAATCACTTTGGCAATCCCATTGTCTCCAATGCAAATAAAGAGGTTCTTGCATGTACCATGGGCCATCAATGGAAGAACCATTCAACAAGAATTTACAATTTGTGAAGCATCTTTCTCTGATACATCCTGTAGTTTCACATTCTCGGACACAATCCCTGAATCCCTCAAAACAGACACACCCCAAGAGATTCAATATATGTATTTCAATTGCATTTTCTACATTCTTCTAATTTTGCAGAAAGTGGTCCAGTGTGACAAGGCTAGCAAGTGCTCAGAGAAACTCACACCATCGGCAAGGAAGCATGACAAAATAACACTCTTCTTTCCAAATAACCGTACTTAACTTTTTGGTAAAACAAAAGAGATAGAAAATCCATATAATAGCAGAAAGCAGTTTCCTATTTTAACTGTATTGCACACACTACCATTCCAGAAACTTGTAGCATCTCAAAGCTTGTGAATGACATACATGAAGAAAGCCCATATGACAAAAGAAGCACAATGAGATACAATTCCAGTCAGAAGCTGGACAAAAGGCAAAAATACTAATGACATGGAACCATTGTTTTCATCACTTCAATCAACTTCAGAACCATAAACACTTGCAATGAATTATATTATATGAATGAATAATTGATGAAAAGACTAGGTTACTCTTCAAAAATTTCAAAAAGTGTAATGCACATCTATCTTCTAAAGTAGGATTCAAGGATAAGGATTTTTTTTGGTACAAGTTTTCTTTGAACAAAAGTGATTTCAAAGACTTCTCTTTGAATGACTTTAGCTGCAAGAAGTGATGTTTTAGATCAACGAAAATAAATGAAAAATTATGTGATGTAGAGTTCATAGCAATAGTAAAGAAATGGGGAAAGATTACCTGTATAAGGGGTCAGCATCACCAGCACTAGCATCAAGTACTCCCACAAGACAAGGAAGCACTATAATGAAGGTGATCCACCGAGGATCCACCATCTGATTCAGAGACTACTCCAAGTCAGGAAGTAATTCTAATAAGAACACAGGAGAAGGGATGAAATCCAGACAAATTAAAAGATGTTTCAAGCTGAAATTTAACAGAATGTATAGATTCCCTAGATAATTCTGTTATTTACTCCAGTTATATTTCACTTAAGGAACAAAGCGACGTTTAGTAGCCATCTATAAAGCTCATCCATGTAGCATGTGCGAGAGCACAAATATAGCAAAGAAAATTAACAATTGTGGCTTATTGGAAGTGTTCTTAAACAGAAAGAGAAAGCAAAATAAGTTAAAATGCATAAAAGACACTGTCAATGGCCTATTAAAACCATCTAACAAAAAGAAACTCAAGTTTCCAATTATCCAGAAAATTTTAGAATACAATTCTATTCCAATGCCTTATTTCAAAGATCAAAACATCTAAATGCAACAAAAAGGCACAAACCTTAAAATGGTCATGCCACTTTTAAAGTCAATTTTACTTGCCTTCCTCACCCACACAAATCTAAGTCTATTCAGAAGAAAAACCACAGACAAGCAAGATTGAAAGGCATGAAATAGGACACACATACATAATGTTGCATAGTTTAATTATTACCAAGGTATACCCAAAACTAAAATAGAGGATCAGTAGTACACACTTTACAAGACAAACTTACTTATATCCATGCTAAGAAGCTTGATTGTGAAGGTCCTACTTTTATAATCTTAAATGTAATGCTGATATCCTGCATAGCAATTAAGTTTGCTTTCTTAATACCTTCAAGTTTCAGGTTCTAGATCATTTTTCTAATTTCTCACATTTGGGGGATTAATTCCAAGTTCTAGTGCTATTCAATTAATGCTTATCGGGTTCTTCAGGTTAGATTTTCAAACAACAACTACCATCCTTATTACATTCATAAGAACAGCAAAGAAAGCTCAAGCATCCTTATTACATTTGGCTTCACCTCATATCCTCTTCAACATGACACAACCCAATCTCTTAACCAGCTCACCAAGGAAAGATCTTTCAGGCTGACAGTCATCTGTACCATACTCCACCATCTTCATGAATTTACTTTATTTCCCAAAACTAATCAGCTTCCCTCCAATGGGCCTTTTATTCCAGCTTATAATCTCAAGGTTATTAAGTTAGAGGTATTTTTCTTATAATGCATCCCTTATCCGCCTCCAATATACATTTCACTGTAGTGATGCTGCAAAACTACGAATACAACCATAATGACTTGTCTAGATAACTGAAAGAGAGAGAAAGAGGTCAGTTATCAATACACTCTGCCTACAACATTTAAACAAAAACCACGGATCCATTCTACCATCCACTTAAGTCTTATCTTCTATGTTCGTACAGAGTACTATAATTCTCCAAGAACCAACAGCAATTTACGCATTGGAACTGAGAAGAGATTTAGAGAATCAACATTCGTATATTGGCACCCCAAAAGGAAGTAAGCAGACTCTTTTTCCTTTATTTTTATTTGATTTTCCCTTTTCCCGGAATTCCCCGAATTGGGCATCTAGCAGAAGTTTCCTCAAATCTGCCACCGCGGACAGATCAAGAAAGCTGATAACTTTTCCGTATAACACAACTTCGACAAATTTACGAATTTCTACAAGCTAAGATGCAAAATATTTAATAAAATATCAATCTTGTGAACTAAAATTATGCCAGCAAGGCCCACTCCATCTGAGACAAGCCCGGAAAATTTAATTTGACGATTTTCCACATGAAGGATTCAATTTTGAGAGAAGCCCAGAAGTGCGGGGGGAAAAAGCTCAAATAGATCGCCGGACATAGATATGGTTGTCAAAGATTACCTTTTGAGGTTGAATGCAGGCACCCAAAAACAGAAAGCCGAAGGAGCATCCAACGATTAATCTGCTGGTTGCGCTTCTGCAAAATTTTAACGGGAAATATAAAAATTTTGAAAACGGGTATGGACAGATATACGGGCCGAATTACCGTACTGGTTTTAGAAGCCGTGGGGGAATTACTAACTACAAATACCGGCCCAAGTTTAAATCGGTGCAAAAGTATTATGACCCAGTTTGGGACTTTGGGGGTGCGGTCATTCTACTTTTGCATGATAAAAAGTATCTTTGAGGTGTTTGGTAAACATCACCTAGTAAATTTAAGAATACAGCTTTTAGTGTTACAAAGCACTTTTAGTTAAAATAAATAAAATTTGTTGCTTTTAAAATAACTTATGCATTTTAAAGAATAAAATATGATATTTAATCATTTTTGTCCTATATTATGAACTCAATAAAGAGATAAATACGTTTACAATATCTATAAATGGATTAACCTCTTATGTATTGACAATATAATGATTTCTTTTAGGGTTAATCACACTTTATCCCCTTTAACTTTGGCTATTTCTCACTTTACCCCCAACATTTTATTTTCCTCAGTTTATCCCCTCCGTTAGTCAAACTAAGCAAATTGACCGTTAACAATTTCAATATGTCAAAATGCCCTTCACAATAACTTTTTTTTGATGACCAAAATGGCCTCTGGTTTAGTCAGTTATAAAAGGGATCCTACCTGATGCTTCGTTCCAAACATCAGCATTTTTTTTCCTTCATTCTAGTCTAATACCACCTCAAATTTTTCTTTATCAACTCAGAAAAAATGTCACGAAATTTTTCAAATAACGGAATTGACAATCGGAGTACATTTAGATAATACTAGCAATCAAAAAGAAAATGACTCAGAAAAAATGTCACAAAAATTTTCAAATAACGGAATTGATAATCGGAGTACATGTAGATGATGCTAGCAATCAAAAAGAAAATGGCGCATTTTCTTTTTGATTGCTAGTACCACCTCAAAGAAAATTTTGAGGTGGTATCAGACTAAAATGAATGAGAGAAAATACTGATATTTGGGAGAAGCATCAGGTAGGATCCCTTTTATAACTGACCAAAAAGCCTTTTGGTCATCAAAAAATCAAACAGTTATTATGAAGGGCATTTTTGGCATGTTGAACTTGTTAACGGTCAATTTGCTTAGTTTGACTAACGGAGGGGATAAACTGAGAAAAACAAAACGTTGGGGGGTAAAATGAGAAACAACCCAAACCTAAAGGAGATAAAGTGTAGTATCATCTAAATCTATTAATGAAATATTATATATATACATATATTGTATAATGACAGTATATAAAAAACTTACTCTTTACAAATACATATTATCCAACAGCACTTATCAGAGTATGCATCCAAATAACATACTTAAACGCTTAATAAATACTTTAAATTAAAAGTTCTATTAGTGAAGCATTTTTTAATAAGTCACCACAATCCTAAACAGATAATTAGTAGTAAAGATAGTAACCCTAGTGTTATTGGCACTCTACTTTTTTTGATAGTATAACTCCATATTTTTTTCATGTATTTTTGTTAAAAAAAATTACAAAAGGAGATAAAGTGTTATTACAATAATTGAAGTGCCATTACAAAATCTAAAAAGTTGAAAGACGTAAAGTTTCATGCTCTCTTCAAATAAAATTTAATAATGCTCTTTTCATCGCATTGAAAGTTTCATGCTTTAGCAAAGTGATTGTAATTTTATCAAAACTAAAGTCAATTTTTTAATTTCTGTTTCCAATGCTATCCCCACATTTATCTTTCTTTCATACTAAATTTGAATTTGAATTTTGAATTTTAAGAGGCAATTTTGAAAATAAATCTATTAATATCAACCAAACTAGTATTTTTGAAAAGTTGAAATTTCAAAATGCGACAAATAATTTGGGACCGAGGGAATAGTTGCATTACAAACCTGAATAACTGAAAAGTATCAAGTAATCTAAACAATCTAAAGGTACAATTTTTTTTTTTTTATTTTTTTGGTACAATGGAGGGCCAAGTCCCATTACACATTTACCAATTGAGGAGTAGTCACCTCATAAAAGTCAAAATTAAGTGACTTTCTCAGATTTTGTGGAGGGTTTCTAAAGATGGTTGTACAAAACAATTGAATGAGTTAAATAAGATATCAAATCTTGCATCAAAATCCTCCGTCCAAATGCAACATAACAAACTCTATGGATTTCAAATATTTTGACTAATGAGATGAGGATTTAATCAATTTCCAATTATCAAAGAAAAGATAATATGATGCGGAACTTCATTATAAATTCTAAAAAAACCATCTTTCTCTCCTCTCTTTAACTTCGGGTCTATTTGGGATTGCAATGCTTTTGGTTAAAAAAAAAAAAAAAAGAGGCATTTTTGAGGAGTTTGATAAACATCATCATATGAGATTAAGACGGGAGCATTTGATATTAAAGTCACTTTTAATAAAGGCTCAAAATTAGTGTTTTTAAAATAGTTTTTACAGTTTAAAAATTAAAATATTAAATTTGATCATTTTATCCAATATGATAAACTAAATAAAGAGACAGATATGTTTACAAATTTTTAAATTACATATAATTAAATATAATAAGTTACTGCAATGCTGAACGGCGTTAGAGTGTTAAGTCTAGTTAGATTGTACACCGTTCCTTTTTCTCTTTTGAGTGCTTGTAACCAGAGATTAGCAGAAGTAACCATCAGTTTACATATTAAGTTCAAAAAAAAAAAAGTTATTCAAGATAATAAGCCCTAACATCTAGTTCACACTTGGAATTTGAAAACTGGAACTCTGATTCTCGTATTGAAGTTTGTAAACCTTTGAAAAATAAAAGTTGATTATAGCTAAGAATTAAATATTTGGAGTCCAGAGTTTCAAAAGAAATTTGAAAAAAAAAATACCAGGTATTAAAAGGTGACATGCATTTTTTTTTTCCTTTTTGGTAATAGAATTGCAAGGAACCTGCAATATAGTTAAAAGAAATTCGGATGTAGTGACTTTTCATTAACTACTACACCAAGATCTCACTTGCTCGATAGCGATATGCTAACGCCAATTAAATCCACCATTTGGATTGAATATTATTCGTATTAATTTGTTAAATTAATAGTGTAGCACTTTTTAATATGATGCAAGTAAAATAAGAATGTAGTTATAAAAATAAGAAAACTGATTTGACAACATGTTTATAACATGCATAAGACGTATTTATCCAAATCCAAATAATACTACTCTATCCACAAACATTTTTAGACATTCAGATCATAGCTGATTTCAAACCGAGTGGTGCAAAGTCAACAGCATTAACAGCAGAAGAGATGAATGCATCAAAGATGTGGATCTCGATGTTATACTTTTCAATATTTCATCCGCTTGTACGTATTCTGAACATGACTTTCGTTTCGTGACCTCTCAAATCAACTTGTCGTGTTCTAAGTACTTATTAATAACTGACTTCTTTGTCTCTGTAATTGTAAATACGCACTGATTACAATCACCTTAATTTGGTACAAAATGAAAACAGAGCTACAACAAGTGATTCCTGGATGGAAAATTTCGAGATGGACAAGTCTGATAGACCAATGATTTTGAAGGCTTATATCATCATATATCATCACATTATTTAGAGCTCGTCCAAACATTGAAACATGTGTCTGCATAAACAATTTAGTCTCCAATAGAATTAAGTTGTAATTGATGTACCATTAATTCTTTTGGCGGTTGATGTGCCATCAACAGATGCACCCAAATTCGGTTATTTTTTGACTAGTTCTTTATATGATGATGCTCTGGCAAACTTGTAGCGCAGAATTCCTTTTTGTCCTGATTAAGTATCATCAAAACAGAAATTAGAGTTGTAGTGACAACCATCTTTTTATACAGAAATTGTTCATCACAGCTTTCAGTTCATAAATAAATTATCACGCAAGAGAAATCGTGGCAATCGCATTGGGTTGATATTTGTGTAGAAGGTGTATTATAGTCATCTCTTGCTTCACTGCTGGAGGACTTGTCATAATGATTTTGTTGACTCGGTTTGGATTTAACTTCTTTAACGCCAATCAATGGTCTAGTAACGTGCGTAGGCTTGAAGAAGTCCAAGGAAACGAAAAATTGGACTTTAACAAGCAGCTGTCTAGAAACCAATTCAAGCCAATGTTAAACCCGGATCGGATAATGATTCGGCTATATTACTTTACTGGCTTAGGGGTCAATTGGTCGGATCAATCGGATTGTTTAAAAAATCTGTTGATGTCAGCATGATGTCATAATTATTTTATATTTTTATAAGTTTTCAAAAATATTGAAATTAAATTCTTAGTTATATTTTGATAAAATATACAAAGTGCTTCAAAATATTAGGCCTATATTATCAAATATACACCTAAAATTTATAAAAATCTGAATTCATGTCTAAAATTTATTCATTATCCAAAACTATTTGAAAAACTAAATTAAAATAATTTATATCCAATTTGAAATTATTCTATTGGAAATATGGTTTTCTAATATAAGTTGGAATCAATGATGATAAACTAATAAGATGATAGGAATGAAAACTTCTTGAATTAGAAATCATTTAAGAATTGTGAGTGATTTTAGTCTTTACACTAAGTAGGTCAATTTTCTTATTGATTTAAATAAATAAAAATTTCACAATTTAGGTAACTTAAATCATGTTTGGAAAAAATAAGAAAGAAATGTTCAAGAACCGGGTCAACCAGTCAAACCGAGTCACTAATTTTGTTGATTTTTGACGGTTTTGATTGGTTTTTGACCAAAATGATTTTGTACTATTGACCAACCTGAAAAGAAGTTCGATTCACGGTCGGACCGATCCGAGCGGCTGTTTCGATTCGGGTCTAACAACACTGATTCAAGCCAGTCACGCCAATACTTTTCCGGCTGATTTCTAACATACATTAATTAAAATGAAATCAACCACGCAAAATCCACAGAAAAGAAAGGGACATAAAAACATAACTTCAGGCTGCTAATCAAGTTCTAAAACTGAAGGGAGATATCATCACGGTTAAATATATCAGTATTTATACATCAAAGTAGTAGCCTGGGATTATAGATGCAAACATTAACTAATTTCTATGTAACATATATATATATATATATAGTGCTGAGCATTATTATTACTTTAGTTTATGTCACAAGGCAATTCAGGGTACTGTCACTAATCTCCAAAGCTAATAGCAATTAAAAGAACGTTGGACCGGCACCAAATTCCACCACTGATCTCAGCTCATCCCAGTCGCCGTGCTTCAAGAAATCCGTCACGTCTGAACTGGCAAAGCTTGCATAAGATGCAGTATTTGAGGATGGAGCTTGAGAAAATGAACTTAACTGGCTCATCAGCAGCTGATTTGTTATATCAACGTGGCCAAGCCCATGAACACTGTTATTATTATTATTATTGTTACCGTTGATCAAGGGTTTCTTGTCATTCTGTCTTGTAATTGCTGGAGCAACGTTAGCACTGAAGCTAATGTAACTTTGTCTAATATTATCAGACTCCATGCTGCATGTTTTGGAGCTTGCATCGACTGCATTGTTCAGTCGCTTGCCTGATAATTCTTTCCAGTCGGGCATGCACTTCCTGTACGAAACATTGCGCTTGAATATTCGACACAAGGTCCATACTTCCTGTATGGTTTCAAATCCCATGATATTAGTATATATTACAACGAACACGACCGTGTATAGATAAAGATGCAAATAAAGTTTATTAGTACTAGTATGACGACATTCCATTAGTGATAATGAGATCAAGAATTCAAGATTAGTAGCAAGCAAGCTAGGTTGGTTCTTACAGCTTCTTGAGCAATGCTTTTAGCATCAATGTGCTTGGTGATTTTGATATTGTCATGTTCAGCTGGAAGGCGAAACTCATGCATCATCCAATCAGTTTTGGTGCCTTTTCCTGCACTTCCACGATAGTAAACCAGCGATTTCTTGAGACCAATGCAGTCACGACCTTCTCCACCAGCAGAGTAAATAGGTCTGTCTATTCCAGTGGCCTTCCAAAATCCGGACCCCGTCACTCTATTCGGTCTAATGCTGTTCCTATACTTTCTTCCTCTCTTACAAAAGAAGTACCATTCCTTGTCTCCCACATTACTTGCTTCTGAAAATGTAATAGTTAACAATTATCCGTAAATTAATTAGCAGCACAAGATCAAGAAGAGATCATAAAGAAAGACAGAATATGGATGTGCATGGTGGAATTAACTGGATATTAGAGACATAACTCTCTCATGTGGTTTGGGATGTCTATCCTTTGCTTTTCCTTTTTTTTTTTTTGTCCTTTTAGTTTCCGCAATATACTTCTAAGTTCTAGAGCACGACAAAACAAAATCTTCAACTGTGAATGGAAGATTGTTTGATATTGGTGATTTTTAAAGAACTGACATTAAGCGAGAAGAAATTTCAACAAATAGCGGTTGAGAAAATCAATTGGTATCTTGGAGCCTAGGACTAAATAAAACCAATAATCTTCTGCTCTAATGAATTATTCTGCGTCGTTCAAGTCAAAATGAGAGCCTTTGCAATCTTTATGGCGAAACTAAAAGGTAAAACAAAAATTATAAAGAAAAGAAAAATGCATTCGAATTTCTTGTGGCCGGTGCAAATATATCGAGCTACTCCGTGTATGATGTATTCTCATTATTGGAGGTCATTTCTTGTTGTACAAATACATGGAGCTACCTCGTATGAGATCGATCTCTTCTCATTTTTAGGGATCATTTTGCAAAAAATGTATCTTTACTCTCGATAGTTGCTATTTGAAGATGTTTCGTATCATGATATCATCAAACTGATCGTTGTCGAAGACCTTATTCTTTGCAGTCTTTGATTTATCTTCTGGATCTTGATTTGTTTTGCAGCATACAACAGAAAAGAAAATATTGAAAATAGCACGAAAAAGAAAAAAAAAAAAGAACTATCTTTTATAAACAAAATCATATCATCATCGCATGAATACTGGCTATGTTTTCATTTTCCAAAGGGTGGCCAAGTTTTTTTAGTTTTGGTGGGCAATTATTCTACAAAAACTGCATAAAATTATGCAGATCAAGGAAAGGAACCCCTCCCCTCCCCCCACCCCCCAAAAAAGAGAAAAATTAAGACCCAAAGCAAAAATTAAAAACCTAAGCTCTATTATTGGTACCATGTATAGAAAGTGAATGATAACGAAAATAATCTTGTAAGTAGCTATAGTATGACTTACTTGGAAGATCCCATGGATCATACTTGTAGATGTCGATCTGTTTAATGAGTTCAATACTGATAGGCTTCTTCTCGACTTTCCTTCGGAGGTAGAACCCTACAAGCTCTTCATCCGTGGGATGAAACCTAAACCCTGGAAGTGGAACATCATCATCTTCATCCTTGCTATTTGTTGTCACTATGCTGCACATGGTTTCCATTTCCATGGATTCTTTACAAGTTTGGTCTCCTGATTTGAATTAACAGTAAAGAGATATGATGCTCTCTTTTGATTGATCTCTCTGTCTGTATTGACTATATATATGTTGGTTAACTTTTGACGTTGGAAGTTGGAAATTGGAAGAACATTCTTGTTCTTGTGTGTGTGTGTGTGTGTATATATATACACACACACAAAGAAAGGAAAAGGGTGATGTAACTCGTAGAGAGATTTTCAGATGGTGTGCTGTGCTCGGTCAAGTCTTGGGTTTGACTTGTTTGTTCCAAAGAAAGGACATGATATTACTTCCTTGAAGAAGTCTTCAGTCCACGATGTGCTAAACCACAAGTTATCCATCATTATGAAGACTTGAAAATGTATAGCAATACAAATCCAACCAAAAAAGAAAAAAAAAAAGAAAAAGAAATAGAGAAAATGATCGGATCGGATTTAAATAACTGACATCACACATCTGGTCAAATGAGTAGAAGTACAAATTTGCTGCTTGACCCCGGATACTCCTGCTCGTACTCTTTGCAGTTTTAACTTGTTGGCTGAGCTCTCCCAAAGTCGAGATAACATGACCCATGAGATGAGAGTGTCACGAATTTTAACACTATACTTGAATGATACAATGAAAATAATTTGCTGAGTGAGTTATTCACTTCAGCTCTGGAGTTTTAAAAAATTACACAGATTTGGTCGTTTAGCTTATGAGATCTTTGGTCTCGTGGCCAGAATTGAAGTAGAAGATTTAGAGATCCTCGATTCATCTATTGATCCCATCAACTATAGACTACTTGTAATCAATTTCCCAAAAACAAAAAAAAATTGTAGTTTGTGGCAGCATAATTAGCTTCACGAACACTTGTCTTTTGAAATTTATGTATGTACCTTGACTTGAAGGGGCATGAAGTTACAGTCTCATGATGGGTCCAATCTTGTGTCTGTTTTGTCAGCAGCACACCAACGATTAACTACTTATGACTCGTGTTGCAAGAAGCAGAAGGCTTCTTGGTTTGGCTGCCCCCCGAACATTTGGATTTCCATGACATGCAGCTAGCAGCATTAAGGAGCCATACTAGGCGTCCTGGGAAAGGTTCTCTAATAGTAGTACTGTTTTAGTATTTATTACTATCATTATTCATTCTTGGGGTTCAAACTAAACAACTTGTGTAGTTAGATGATGCATTAATCATCCGGCCGGATGGAGAGAAGATCGAGTAGCATGCTATTCCAGTGTCTTAACGCTCTCTTTAATTATAACTCTGAAGTACATTTCCTATCTAATTTTTTTCCCCTCCCACAGCAATAAAAAAAAATTTTTGGTGTGTGAAGGATATAAAAGAGGGTTTCTCTTTCTCCCTCTTTATTTTTATTTTTGTTAAAAGAAAAGAAAGAACCGTTTTGTCGATGTCAATTGCTGGTGCATGCATGGACCCACAGATACTTTTAACTGGTAAAAAAAGGGTTAACGAGGAAGTTGAGTTTCAGACTGAAATTGGAGAGGTGGAAGCAAAGGAAGGAAGCAGAGGTCAAAGTATGTCGCAATTACAAATGTAGGGTATGGTGAGGGAGGGTCCCGTGATCGGACTAGGGCAAACCAGTCGAAATCTTATCGAACCGACTCATTTTTTATCGAACTCGAGCTCGACGAGTTAAAAAAAATGAAGCTCGAGCTCGAAAAAAAAAATTTCTTTATTTTTTTTAAAAAATAAATAAAATAATTATTTTTCTTAATAAATAATAAAAATATTAGGGATATATATGTAATTTCACTATTAGAATAAAAATAAAAAGATAATATATATATATATATATATTCGAACCTATCGAACCGCTATCGGTAGAGAATGAACTCAATATAACGAAAGCTCGAGCTCGAAAGCCGCTCGCGATCAACTCGAATCGTTTGCAGCCTTAATCGGGACCTTCCTTGTGTCCCATGCAAAGTCACCACAGAGTGAAGAGTTGGCGTCTCGGGATTCCTATCAGATTTTCAAGTTTCCACTTTCCACCGATGATAAGAGTCGGTCTTTTTATTCGATGAGGCGGCGAAATTGATTGTACAGTTAACTTATTGCCAGACCGTATTGGCCTCCGAAAGGTCCCTGCACTCCGAATTTCTTGCACTGTTGGCTTAGCTTTGACTTTGTAAATATGTACTACTGTATACTACTATATGTAATGTTATGTATGCCACTAGTCAGACGGACAGATGGCTTCCAGAAGCGCGCGATATTTTGACCAAAAAGAGAAAAAACAAAGCCAGGGACCATAGGGCTTCCTGGAGTGAGTCCAAAGTCCTTTATGCTTCTTCTTCTTTCTTCATTGTTTTTTTTGGTAAAGAAGGTTAGGCAAGGATACGCTTAATCCCCCCGAGATACTATCGTGCTCGCTATCAGGTGAGGGGATCTCTCTCAACGTGGTGTCTCCGGTCGGATTCGATCTCTGTTTGCCATGTTGGGGGTCACTAGTCCCTTCCACTAGACCCAACCAATGTTGGTCTTTCTTCATTGTTATTCCCCGCCCCCAAACACTCTCTCATAAAATTCAATAATGTCTTCTTTGACATGTGCTCTTTGTCGATTGGGTGATATTTCTGGATCAAGTGCTGTACTATATATATATATATATATGTATATTCTATTATTCTATCTTAACTAGTATAGATTAATGAATCAATGCGTTCATCTTGGTGTTGAAATTTCTAGAATTTCCTATCTCAGAGATATTAAAAAGATTGACCTGGTAAAAAAAAAAAGTATAGCACTATGTATTAGTAGAATTAATTAAGGAGATTTTTTTTTCTTTTAAGGCAGTGGAAGAGAGTATTTACTTACAATTCTCTTAGAGGAAATTAAGTACATGTAGGGTTGCTGAGCAGCATCACAGAGCAGAATAAAGTAGGCAGTAAAACAAAAAAATTGTGTGTGTGAGGAAAAGAAATCTTGGGCAACCTGGATTTCATATACTCCCATATCCTATATCTTCTTACGGAGTGCAGTTTGCTATTAAGTGTGTAATAGTGGTAGATTAGAAAGAATGAAGGGTGCGGGGAGGGGAGTGAGGGGGCAAGAGACTAATTCGGAGGAGGAACGAGTCAATGAACAATCTCATGATGTAGATTTGTGAAGCACATGTTTGACGTCTTGAATCTTTGACTGACCGATGGTTTTCATGGAGCCTGCCTGCCTTTCATATTTGAAATTCGACAGTGAATTTATACGTACTACTTTTCTCCCTTCTCTCCGTCACGTATGATGAACCTTTTCAAGCCAAAGCTTGCCTCAAAGACAATATGCATATTCATATTATGATTATTATTTTGGTAGGGGGCTTGTTTCTATTTCAAACGAGATGAGATGAGGTGTGAAAACAGTAGTAATAACCGGTATGGATCATATATAGTTGGGTCGTCGTGGGGCACTTGGTCCCCCGACAGTCGCCGATGTCCCCTCTGACTAGTCTGCAGCTGCCCGGTGTAATATGTATTCTAGCGCAGCAAAGTAAGTAGAATGCTGCCACTACACTTTCCTTTCCTTTCCTTTCCTTTCAAAAAAAAAAAAAAAAAAAAAAAACATACGCCAGCAACCTTGGTTTCATATTCCTAATTAATAATATTAGAGTTAATATTACGTACACTGACTAACAGCATGTACGTTGTATCATCATCGAATACATGACATACGTGTAAAATCTAGTTTTTAAATTTAAGTTCAAATTAATTAGTATACATCGAATGCTGATAGTATATATACACTACCCGTGCATACAAAATTAATCGGTAATACTCTATATCAGGTGCAATGAGTCAAAAATGAATGATTGGGGGGAGGGACGGGGGAGGTTTTGGACGACTCGGACGCCCACTTGGTTCCAAAATTCTACCCCTTTGAAACATAATATTACAGGCTGCCCAATTTTCTCCTTTGGTTTCGCAAGGCTGAGAATGTTCAAAGGATTTAATTTTCATTATGAAAAAGCTTATAATAAATTACGTGCACCGAGCAAGTTCTTTTAAGTCTTTCCAAATGCGATGGAGTCAAGGTGTGTATGTGAGAAAACCGCAACTTTGTTGGAACCAGGCTCTGTATCCGCGGTGGAATAGTAGTAGAAGCTACTGGGTTCAAGTTGACAACCTCATTTTGCTAGCATGGCTGCACATATACATGTATACATCGACAACTTTTTACGTGCATTAATTAAAGTATTGGTAGCTCTGTCCCCTGTACAAAATTTTGGTCCGTATTTAGCAGTAGTATTACTACTATTATTATTATTATTATTATTATCTCCTTGCCTTTCGTTCATTTGTTTCCGGATGCATGAGTTAATCATCCCTTCCAAGCTCCACCCCCAGGAGAAAAACAAAGAAGAGAATGTAAAATGTCCATGAGTCTGCTTGTAACCCTCAGCTCTGGGCTCCGGAGCCGGCCAGAGATGAAGACCAAGAGTACTTACTAGTTACTACTGCTGGTGCCTATGTTGTCTACACAAGCATTCATTATTCCCTTCAAAGTCTTACCACTGCTGATCTTCGAATTTGGAGAAAGTTGACAGTTGCGCTAGGGCAAAACCGGATGTGATTAACAATCACTTTTTGAGTAAACGATAGGTGAATTTAGCCAAAGCAAGAGGCAAGCAAATTCAGTCATACCGTTGATGTCCCTTGCCAGCTTTGAACAGCCACTCAGTTGTTCTTCCTTTCCCTTTTTTTTTTTTTTTTTTTAAATTGACACTCTAGAGGAGGCAACAAGCTTTAAGAATCCAACAAGAATGGGCCCCGATTTGGCTCACTGGGTCCGAGTCCATGACAGTTGGCGGTTAACTCTCCTTTGTCTGTCACCTTACTTGACAAATGCATTCTTAATTTTGAACAACTTCCATGCACTAATAATTTCTCATTTTTTCTTTACGATCCAATCGCACATGGTTAGATATAGAAAGTGGTACGCTTTCCAAGTGGCATACTATATTTTCAAACCCAAAAAAAAAAAAAAAAAAAAAAATCATTTTCAAGCGCGGTTCTGCGAATATATAGAGAAGGTAGATTGAGTCTTTGCAGGGCAGCAGTTAGATGCATGTGAATACCACCTGATACTCATTTTCAAGAGATGTGCATTTCCAGATCCTTAACAGTATATAATAAGGAATAATCCAATTAATCAGTCACCAGCAGATGGCTGCGAACATATTATAAAAAGAAAGAAGAAAGTTGTGGCTTTGGATACAGTGTAAACTTTTTCTGGAAGATGATGGATTATATATATATATATATATAGGTGCATACATAGATTTCGCAAGGGGGAGCTAAAAAAAGATTCATAAATGGACTTCTTCTTATAGTAACACAACAGTTTTGCTTGGCTTACTTCAAATTCAAATGGTCAAATTGACTGAGCAAACACAACCCTTTTCTTTTTCCGATTAATCAAACTTGTTTATTTGAAAACGTGTGCATTCTATGACTTGGTTTCAACTCCCAACAAGCTTTGTACTATAAAATTAAAACTCACACTGGACAATGATTGCTTCTAGAATAAGAAAGAAATGACACTGATCACACGTACTGCTACATCATCAAATGTATTATTACGATGAATTTCGTGTCCAGACGAGTGAAGTAAACAGATGATTCAAGCAATTGGAAAAATCTTAGGATTTATTTATACAACGATGGCACAGTGCAATGCAACTGATCACCTGATGCTGCGAAACAACGTTGGTTGGATTTAGTCGTTATATATTTTTTCTTTTTACTGTACTCTCTGTTAAAGGAACTCGTTTCGAGTCTTTCAAGTCCTTTTTTCCCTTTTTAATTCAGTTTTGAGCTATTTTTTGGCATGATGCCATAGTCAGGCTTGGGTTTTGATTCGATTTCAATTCAACCAAAAGCGACACCGTTCTCTCCCAATCCCTTGTCGATGCTTTGATCAATATCCAGTCAGGAAAAGTAGCCAACAGAGAGATAGGAGCCTAGAATGATTACCAAGTAAGCCAGTTCTAGATTCCGGCCGCCACATTCTAGAAATCAGATTGTGAAACAAATTTGTTTAATGTGCATTCAAAGATGTAATAAGCACAGCAGCAGAGCTATCTTTCTTCCATTTTTGTTGTTTTACCTCATCAACAAAGTTTCAAAATGTTTACAACAAAAAAGAAAAAGAAGAGAAACCCTTCTTTTCTTCTAACATCCTGGACCGTGTAAATCTTCTATCCACCTGAGTTTTTGATGGTGCTAGATTAAGGGTCCAAACAAGTATCGAGAATAGTTCTGTTTTTAGTGAGGGTCGCTCTTTTACATAAAAAGTTTTTATAAAGTTTTTATATATTGTCAATATATGTTGTCAATATATGTATTAACGAGTTTTGATACATGTCACATAACATGAAGTCAAATTTAAAGTCCAAAGTTTACATATACGATATACACTGTGACTCGTTTACATTATATGAAAGACTAATCCCTTTAACAATGCACAATCCACCTCAAAAAATAAGATGCAATACATAAACTTTGAACAACACCAATGCACAAAAAGTATAAAGCTTGGAGACTAATTTGTGCGGGCAGCGACAATCATGCTTGGGACTTGGGAATCCCAACCATTCACTTCGCAGAAAAACTTTGCATAACCTTTGGCAAGCGGCAACTTCAACCATCGTTCCTTCCTTCAAGCAGAAAAGTCGAAATTAACTCTGGCAGCGGACTTGCGGTGCATTACTACGCGTGTACATGATCCCACGTAGCTAATTATTTCGACGACAACAAAATTATCAGTAAAAAGGAAAAAAAGAAAAGAAAAAGAAGACGATCGAAGACTGTCATAATCATCCCTGGGGGGTACGCAAGCAGAAGCAATCTCGTGTTAAGACTTTGTTAGGAATTTAGCAACTCAATTTATCCACGACTACAAGACCCGTGGCAAACCCAAAAAAAAAAAAGAGAGAGAGAGCCAGCCAAGTACCAAGATCAGCACCTAAAAGTCTGTAACAGACAAGGTCAGAGTCTTTGGTCAAGATGACAGGCCTCCTAATTTAGATTTTAAATTTCTTTGAGAGAAAAAGGTATGATGTTAAAAATCTAGATGCATATCATTATCCTGGACTGGTCCAAATACTGGCTTTTAAATTTCTATTTTTGACTAAAAGATCCAGGGAGTTTGACACCGGATCAACCCACTTTGCAAGCTTTGGACAGTGAAGGACCAGAAAGTTTGACCATTAAAGGATCGTATCCACCAACACTTCATACTTCATCGTGTTTTTTTTTTTTTTTTTTTTTTGTTGGCCAAAACAAAGGGACTCCGCATGTTGCCAATGATGGGTCAACTTAGAGCGTTAATTAGAGCTTACGAAGTTGAAATCAGCAACATTAATTAGTCACACATCTTTATGCTCGCCACCATTTTGTTTGAGACTTTTCAAGTTCCAGGTAGAAATTACTTGGTATCATGAATACTTTTGTCATCAAGGCCCTGAAATGTCATTGCAAACATAAACTTCCTGGAGCCTCTTCAATTAATTTAAGTTGGAGGGAGTAGCGGTGTAACTATGTGTTCTTTCTCCTTTAGAAAATGTATCTAACTTTGTGCTTCCAAACAGAGAATTAGTCTCAGCATGTTATTTACTTCCCCCACCCCCCCGCCCCCTTTTTTTTTTTTTTTTCTTTTCCTTTCGTTTGTTATTGTGCCCAAATCACCAGGCACATTTTGGAGCAGTTTTTAGACTTCTGCGTTGATAGTGAAAAGCCCATAGCAAAGAGAATCAGAAGACATGGGCGTTTGGATTGCTCATATTTAGTTAAAAAATTTTACTTCCATCATCGACACAAATTCCAATCACCTTTTTATCACATCAAAAAAGTACTACAGTATTCTTTTCAACAAATTATCCCAAAAAATCTATTATTCAAACTGCTGGCTCTATAGATTTCTTGACTTTTACTTCTAGATGATATAGTAAGTTACGCAATTTTGTACAGCTACATCACAATTATCGCGTTCCAGAAAAAATATTAAATACATGATGTGCAGCATTACTAGTGACAGTAGACCACATAGCTAGTCTACACAGAGTATGACCCATCACTAGCTGTTATTCGACAATGAATGACCAATACCGAACCCATGTGGTACATATTTAGCATGTAACTCCCCCCCTCCGAATTTCCAAATTTAACAAGACAATCACCGGCGTTCTTGGCTGCCATGCACTAATCTTTTTAAGTTATTTCTCGTGCAAATATCGGAATCTGGAACAAACAGGATCGATCCCTGAGGAATCGCTAAGCGGCGTTCAACGGCTTGATAAACGTAAGGCGGCAAAACAAATTGCGGTGTACTCTCCAAGAAAAGTTCTTTTAGTAGCGAGCTCCTGGCTACTACGGAATGCTTTGCCACTCAGGAAAATGAAGTGTGGGCGGCGTGTGTGTGTGTGTGTGTGTGTTCTCTTAATGTGCAAATATGATCCCCATGTCAGACTTCGGATTCTTAAAGTTTACAGATACGAATGTCAGGATGTAATTCAAGGTCAGAAATGATCAAATGATTCGCCAACGAACATAACCTCTAAGCTGCAGCTTATTCTCCATCCCCAGTAGAGCAGTCAACAGCTACCATGAATAATTGAATGTCTTGAGCGCAACAGTAATGAAAGGGTAATTCTACATATTTAAATCCGGAAAAATTGAGGTTTCTCCAGTTCTCTCCATATGTACCAAAAGAGTGAAAACAACTCCACAGGTAGATGAGACTGACATGGTAGGATTAGTAAACACACAAGGGACAAATATTAATTCCCTGAGCCTTAGCATTGGCTTGCTAATTCAGAATTAGCAATCTCAGCCTTGCTGGTATAGATACCAGAAGGGAATTTCCTTTGTTATTGCACAAAAAACAGAAATAATCAAATTACCAACTTAAAATCACCATTTCTTTATTCTTCAAGGCACAGTAAGGGGTAATACACTCTTAACTGATCCACCCCATTGTTCATAAAAATTTTCATCACAAGAGGACCAGCAGTCTTCTTACACAGGCCAGTAAATGTTAACTTGCATTCGTTTATTACTTGGTTCCAAAAAATTACCAGAATCAAGCTTAACTTGCACAGATTTCTTCTCCTACATGAAGCCACGCATCTGAGTGCTTTCCAGTGCTATTGTCATGCCTTAGCAATATGCCAAAAGTTATTTTCCCCTGTTCCCATAGATAAGTACACAGAGATCAAATCTGTAACTGGCCAATCAAGTGTTTCGATTCTAATGAAAGATAGTTTATTAACGAACCTTCGCTCTCCTATACGTTGCTAATGTAGCCAATGGTTCATTTGACCTTTGCACCGTCCCACCTTGTAAACTCAAATTGATCATTTGGCAACGGTTGCAACCACCCAATGACTGCAAAATTCCAGAATACCTCACTATCAACTCTCAACAATTTATAGAGATGGCAAAGTGCACAAGAGGAAACTTGATGCAAAACTAATGCGAGGTGGCAGATGGTCACATTTCTATATTTAGCCCATCAGGTGAATGTTAACTGCAAGTTTAAAACCAAAACCCAAGAAGTGAACCATCACCAGTCTAACATGAAGGGGAAAAAAGGGAGATTGAATTAAAAGTATAACCAGAAAAACAAATATCCATAGGATAACACCTTCTAAAATATCACTTCTCATTATTGCAGACTCGCCCATTAACAAAGTCAGAAAAGCAGTGCAGTTAAGCATTTAACTCCTCATAAGTCAAGAAAGGTCAGAGCTGAAACTTACAATGAATTCTGTCTTTCCAATTCTAAGACTACTCCATCCATCTTCTGCATATGCTTGCCCACCACACACTACAAGGTTGGGTCGAAACCTAGATGTACTCACTTGAAACTCTCCATAAAAGTGGTGCTGCACATCTGATAACATGGTTCAAGAAAAATTTTGCAGTTTCTGACAATAATTTAAACAGCATTGTACAAAGTCAAGTTGGTAGTGTATTAATGCTAAGAACGTCTCGAAGCATGCAGGGAGCATAGATATTGTGCGACTAAGGGACATGTGATGTGATTATAGCTGTGGTACAAGTTACTTCTGCCCATAACTCAGAACTAGCAGAATACTCAAAACCTTATTTGCAGGTTATAATCTTCTCTAGTTTATAATAACAGAAAAAGTATTCTGGGATTATTTGCTCAAATAAACAAAGCATGTTAACAAATTTTCTATACTAGAAATGGATTTAGTACGTGTACAAGTGCAGATAAGCTACTGAACACTGGAAATAAAGACTGATATTTATTATGCTACCGAACATACTTGATCTTAACCTAGCATTTAGGTCGTTGACACTTTCCTCAGATACCAGCAAAAACTGTGCTTCATTCACAAAATTCATTTTGGTCTCAAGATCTCTACACAGCCCTGAAATCCTGTTCCTGTTTGAGCAAGCGTAACTGTGTTCACCCCAGCGCCTTAGTAAAGTGCAAGTTCGACCAACAGCATCACTAAACCAGGTGTCAATCTCATTGTGATAAACCTCCACTTTGTACCTATTAAAATAATCAATGATGTTTCAGGATCACAAATGATCGCCTAAACCATTAGAAAATTATTACAATTCATGTAGACTGAAGACATCTGATGATTAAAGCATAGTACAAGAAACTGCCAGATGGGATAAAAGTGGGCTTCCTTGGCGTGTGGTTTAATACATTTTTTTGTGTAAAAGCGAAAACTCAATAGAAGTCTTGTTTTAGTTGATCAACATTACAAAAGTTCCAGTACATGTTCCCCAATTCGGAGACAGTAATTGGGACCTAAGTACCTCACATAAGAGATTTCATCATAAAAATACCAAAAAGAGGGGGAACAGACAAGAGTACGTTTGACCAGTAAAGTGTATGGAATTATTTAAAAAATAAAAGCAGGTTTAGTTCAGAAAAACCATCAGGTTCGGCTTATCCTCTAGAACCAATAGAAATCATTCATAACTTCTTACTCTCTGAGCTCCCAGTAAAACATCACAAAAGAAGCATCTTGATTTCTAATGCAATGTTAACCCCTGAGATGTATGTCCACATGAAATACCACAAAGCTGAATGATGCATGTAATAGTTTGAATGCACTCAGTGTCTAAGATAGCCTTTCTTGTGCTTAAGAGCCCCACCAAGTTCTTAACATAATGATGCCTAAATGTTAAAATATAGAAATCCAGAAACAGTATAAACTAACCTCTCAGGATGAACATTCACTTCATCTTTTCCAGTCACAGGAAAATCTGATTTAAGTTTGATCTGCAGCTTATCTTTGCAGCGGGGTGACTCCACAAACAGTATTCCCAAATCAAGGTCAATAAGTGTGGTAATATGGCACATATCTGGAACCTACAATCCAAACATGGAAAACTTGGGACTCCTTGAGCATGATAAAGAATATCATGTAAACTTAGCAGGTTACAAGTAAGATAGCTTTCATCCACAAGGCTTCAACCTAAGTTAGATAACAAGTTTCCAAACTGGGGGAAGTCACTAGCAGCCACAACACATGGCCATTGCTTACGCAATTACTTGGTTGTTATTGCTCACTAATTCCTGCCTAATCATTCTCTGTTTGTCAGTGTAAAGTGGATTTCGACTTTACCTGTGGAATGGGCTTCCCTGTGGAGTAGACACATTAAGGGACCAAAGCAAACAAAACCCACTTTCTAGTAAAACCAAGTTTTCTTTTCTGCAATTGCTGTTGACTTCTTAATCATTTCCTACCTAACTAGCTTAAACAGGTTTCAGTAGGCTAGGAGACATTTCTTGTACTCTTCTATGTCTATTATCTCTCTTTGTACCCATTCTCATTTTTTATCTTTTGCGTGTCTAGAAAGTTTTGAAAGAAGATCCCAGGTAGGATTTAAATGAAGAAGACTGTCTTCTAGCCATAGATTGTTGGTAATCTTTCAGTCCAGGAAACAAAGCATGCTTATCTAAGTCTGAGCCAGGGAATCAAACACCTAATTCATGTATATTTGCATGATAGAACAAATCATAAAGTCAACAAAGAACCTTCTTTTGTGTTAAGATTTCACCGCTAGTGCTCCTGAGAAGCCACTCTCGATCATGTAGCAGTCCTGAAAATAACAGAAGGCTGTAAGCTCTTTTATCTGAAAAATCCTTACAGAAATGCTGTCCATAAGTTAATGACAATTAATCCCACAATCCTGGCATTAAGAATTCAAACAAACAATGCCAGAGTATGAATTAGAAGGTTGGAACTTGGAAGCCTAGCATGTAGTAAATATATAAAGGAAGTTGCAACTGACAATCTATCATTTTTCTAAAACTTAAATACTTCATAGGATCATTTGCTATATACCCTGAAGCCAGCTAGAATAAAAGAGAAGCAAGACGCAATACAGTAAACGTAGAATCAACAGTCAAAACTGTTCTAAGATCTTCAATCTAACACAGTACAATTAAAAGTCAAGAAAAATAATCTAAATATGCAGTGTTAAAGATCAAGTCGCCTAATCATTTTCTCCAACATTTATTCTTGATAGATCAGAAATCAAGAGTGATAACTTCATAAAGACAATATCATAAAGATAACGTCCAATAATTAATTCAGTTTTCAGCTTACAGAAACTACCAGTACTGGTAAGGGGCCAACTGTTGACACTGAAGCCCATACATGACTTAATAGGATATATGGAAATGGATTTGAGTCTTGGATTAGCTCTCCCAATTCCTACAATTTTAAAAATGGAAAGAAGTTTAGCAGAATAAGAGAAGCGATAGTTGCATGAGCTCAGTACATGCAGGAGATTATTGCCTGTAAATTATATGTTTAGAACCAAAACAGAGCCCCTGAACATCTATATAAAAAACAGAAACTAAACAAACCTTCAATGGCAGGCGCAATAGTTGTTCCTCTTAATGAATTAACACCAGGAGTTCGAGAAGGTAATGACACAAAGGAAGCCTTAATGAAGTTCACAAGATTCTGCACAGAAGGTTCTAAAGACGTAAGGCAACAAATGAAGAGCTATATAAAAATATAAGGTGTTAGCTTGATCTAAAATAAAGCAATTGATGTGTTGAAAGAATCCTACTGAAGAGACTTCCCACATTTAACACTTCAAGAACAAGCCAACAACCAGTAGGTATTTAGAACTAAATTTTCTGGAGTTTCCAACAAATCCTGAAGATGAACATACGCAGAGATGGTATAGGTGAAGAGATGATTCCAAGAGTTCATGTCAGACAGCACAAGTGTATTATCAAACGATAATGAAAATGGATATTTGATTGACTAAATCTCGACACTTCTTCTTTTCTCTATATATATACATATATATATATATATAATATTTATTTTTTTTTTTTTGGGTGAGTCTGGGGATCCAATGGTCACCAGTATCTACTGCCTTCCTGCCCTCCTCCTCAATTTACTAGCAGTGGGTGAAGAATAGAGAACCAACCACCACAGTAAATCGACAAAAGGAAAGTACAAGAAAAATCAACAAAAATAACTAGCTGTATACCCTGGCATCTTCGAATGTTGACATATAGCCAAAGGATGCTCTAACAGCTCCAGTTGGCTTTCCACGTAACACATCATGATCATCCCAGCAAACATGTCCAGCCTAGTTAAGAACATATACAAGGTATATATCACATTATTTGAGCCAAAACTAATGGGCATAGCAATGGAATGACATTTACCTCAAAGTTGGAAAGAAGATCTGAGTGAGACAAACCCAGATATTTGGCACATGCACCAGGATTGCAAAAACATCCCGTCTAAAATAGATATACAATGAAAGTTAATATATACATTCAACAACAGCCAAAGATGATGAATTTCAACTCTCATGATTACAAGTTGCAATTTCTCCAGCCTTACATCATATGCACAAGCTTAACCAATGAAAATTCAACATCCTATACATGTCCTTTACAAGATCTCAAGGTTTAAACAGTAGAATCAAAGTTCATATCACAGATCATCAGCATATTTATGCTAGCATACAAGTACCAAGCACCTTGAGAAAATTCAATTTTTATCTCCAGTCTTACCCTTAACTGAATCCCAGCTAGAGATGCAAGTTTTTCCACCTCACGGTAGCCAATCCATGACCCGTCTGGCCTTCTCAAATTAAACGAAACTATAGGACCCATTCCTTCAAACAGCACCTGACAAAGGCAGAGATTCAGAAGTAATCAGGAGTACCTCAGGGAGCTTCACTAATAAGGTCTAATAAAGCTAATAGTAGAGAACAACAAAATTCCACATTAAAGGAACCATGTACTGATAATTAGCTACTTTGAAGAGCAAAAGGTCCACAATGATTTCTATGTTTTCTGGACTAAAAGTAGTTGATAAATCCCTTACAGGGAAATATTAAGCTTATTTTGATTGATGCTTCAATATCAAAAGTAAAAAGGTGTAAAAAGGTTATGGGGCACAGTGAATAGGAGAATAGAACTAAAAAAAAAATTACTCTTAGATAAAATAATTAGCTTGGTTCAAAAGTGCTGAAATTTACAATCAGATTAAATATACTAAAGACTGTTTTGAATTGCTACTTAAAGGGGTTAACCTTAAATAATCGAATGTAGCTAGGAACTTTTTCCATGTTACTTGCTGAATAAGACAGTTGCTCCCATTTGGATTCTAACCAATAAAATACTCCTATAGTTTTCAAGCCATGCTAATATTAGGGAGACTATGATTTATCAATTACTTGAAATAGTGTTGTCAATTGCTGCTCTTTTTTCTTCACCACATGCTCTTCTTTCTTTAGTTAACTGCTCTGTTACGCAGGTGGCCATTAATCATGAGTTCCAGCATACTTAAAATTTAACTGAAAATCATATGCATGTACTATCTTTTCATAAGCCATTTCAGTGGTGTACCCGCTTTCCCTTTGGTCCCTAGAATGATTGCACATGTAACACAGTTCTCAACATGCCATCAAGAATTTATTCATGAGCAAAAGCCATGCAACCACAATAAATAAAGCAAACAACTTCTCAAAAGTTAAAAAGCTAGGGGGAAAAAAGAAAAGAATCCTAGAAATCTCACTATATGATCAATCATTAAGAATAACCTACATACAAACCTTCGAAGAATCTGCCCCATAAAGTGTGCAAACTTGAGTTCCATTTTCATGCTTCATAGCTGAAAGTGTTTTCCTCACAAAAGTTGCAAGAGATATTGTGTGCCTTGAAAGTAAAAACAACTTGACTTATTGCTCAAATCTATGATGTCTGGTTTAGATTCCCCCTACCTTTGGGGGGGGGTGGGAAAGGGGGGCAGAGAAGGCATCAAAGAGGACAATAACTTTTTAAACAATGGAAGCAGTAAGAAACAAATACAAAATCATCTCTCCCCTAACCTTCGTTGAGAGAGATTGAATGCAAAGGTTTTTAATAAAAAGAAAGATAATCACAATACTGCTGCAATGATGCTTTTTCACAAGTACCCACATTTTTCAGAAATCAATATGAATGCTAATATTGTGGCAGAGAAATAAAATTCAATAATTTGCATTTGTATGTAGTGATCATCAATTAAGAACTCAAACATCCTTCCATTGAGATGCATTGACAGACAACCAACCAATGGCACTGTTATCAGTAGTTACATATGTCAGCCAAAAGGAAACTAAACAGTGAAATCTGTTTAAGTGTCCATGATCGCTAATATAAATGACTAAATAGATAAAATAATAAGGGAAGTTACAGTAACTATTTCTAGTCAGATAGCATGAGGATAAATGCAAATTCTAAATGACTTCATCATCATGTTGCTGATGTTGGGATATTGAATGTCAAGAGTGATCATTTATCTGTTAATGACACAAAAAACATTTCACCAAAAGAAATAGTAACTTTTAATGTACCGGGATACAGCAGACATGGTTAATGTGTTAAGTATTTTGAATCCATGGAGAATTGATGCAATGCTCAAATAAGAAATAGTGCCATCCTCAAAAATTTCTTCAACACCAGCTCTTCTTTTGACAAAATCAATGTCAGCAACAGATGCAGCCACTGTGCCTAATACAATTAATCATTTGAAGAAATTTTAATGACATTAAAAAACAAAACCAAAAAAAAAAAAAAAGTCAGAAGCAGATTCAACGCAAACCTCCACTGAAGTAAGTCTTCTTCAATAACTTAGCAGCTTCTGTTGCAATACAGTGGAGGGAGGGAAGGGAAGGGAAGAGAGAAAAAGAGAGGTCAGCTAAACTTCCTTTGATATAAGAAAGTAAGAAACTCGGACATGTGTTATAAGATAAGCTCATATCACATAAGATTGAAAGTTTCTGCAACAAAAATTGCTTTTCTGCATACTCCTCCAACATGCGTAAAACTTACTTCAACTTAACAATGAATATATTATAAAATAGATATGCGATAACTTTAATAAAACGAACCACCATAAGTTACCATTTTGAACAATGAGTGCACCAAGGCCAGTTGGATAGCCAAATATCTATACAAGACATAGAACAACAGAGATTAAGTTCATATAACATCTGTGTAAGTATACGAAAGATGTCAAGCTGGATACCTTATAAAATGAGATCACAACAAAGTCAGCTTTATGCTTAGATAGATCTGGTGGTTCTGTGGCACCCCCCTTTGCAGCATCAATCAAAACCATCCAGCATCCACTGTTTTCAAAAGATGATCCAATAAATTTTTCAGACATGCCACAGCACCTTTGTTACACAAAGAAACAAACACCGGAAATAGCACTCCATGCCATAAAAGACCGATATACCTACCGCTGTATACAGAAGTAATGGATAACATGAAGTCTTGATTCTGAACTTTCAATCAAATATTACATCTTAATTTCAATTTTACAACTTGCATACTTCAGCAAGTCCAAATTTCATAAATTTCAACAGAGTCATAGTCCGTTAGTAAAGACTTTAAAAGAAGGTTCTATTCCTGGAGAATGGGGCAGAAGTAAATGGAAAGCAGCTTACCGTGAATAGGTGGAACCTTCCAACACATTATGTGAATCTTCCTTGACAAGCTTCACCAGATCGAGGTTGAATCTGGTACCTGAAAAGTTGCATTCTGAAGGGAATGCGAATAAGCTGTAAACATTACCTGAAACAGAAATAGAAGAGTAAAAAAATTAAGTGAAGTGATAATTGTAGATTTCTAATTGAAAGCAGGAGAAGCATCATTATACTGAGAAGAGGCATTAATGTGGGGATATTTAAAAAAACCAAGAGCAATAAAAGAAGAGGCATTAATTATATGTCAGAGCACCACAAGGTATGAATACTGTTTTCTACCAGTTTTTTTATTTGTTAAAGGCGTGTTTTCTAGGGGAATAGTGAAGCCAACGAACTTTCTATCTGTCACTAAAAAGGAAACTTATACAATTGTCACATCAAATAGGATTTTTAAAGAACGGAGATTAACAACTGGGGAACATAAATAGGCTTTGCAAAGAATGGGTGGGTGCATTGATTTTATTTTCTTATTTGCAAAAAAGAAAAAAAATGTTTTATAAACATTAGCACACTGCTGTAGGGGCTTGGCTAAAATATGCATTTACCAGTAGGATCTCCTTTACTTGGTCCTCTTTCACTTCTCCGTAGTTCATGGTGCTGAAGAAGCCGAATAGCAGAATTAGAGCTTCTAGAATTGTGATAATCTGCAGTCTCTTCAACATCCACAGCAAGAGCAGCAGCCCCTTGGTTGAGTGCATATCTTGAGATTGTCAAGGAAGGACGGCCAAGAAAAAATGACCAAGACAATAATTAGGATCCATAGGATGACTTTTCATTTTGTTTTCACATGTAGAAAATATCGGTGCACATTATCACATTATTTTCTCCTTCTTAAGGTAAACCTCCACATCCCAGGAAAATTAGTAAAGGGGTAAGCTTGTACGTATTCAACTAACAGCAAATCCTGCACATTCACACATGTAGTACTGACTGACAGAATATCTTTATGTTCCAACCACCCAATGTTCTCCAGGGTTTTGCCCCACCTTATAGACCAAATTTTCATTCAAAATGCACTGGTCAAGGTCAATCACAAAGATCAAGTATCTTCAATAGTAAACATAAAGCCATAAATGTATATCATAAAGCTACAGAAAATTAGTAATCTCAAACACAATGTCAGGAGTCAGACTCCTATTAGAGAAATAAAGAAACTTCAAGATAACAAATCTTCTGCTAACAACAAAAGAATCTGAGAATTTTGTTAACCATCTTTTTTCACCCTGCTTAAGTCCACACCCAAGCTTCACCTCATTTATGGCAGGTATTCAATTAATTTTCTTAATATTTTCTAGACAAAGGATACTCCCTTATCCCAAGCACACTGTTATGATTCTCCATCGAATACATAAAACAACTCTGATTGCTCCATGGAAAGCTCTCCCCAACAAGTTTTAAGGCCGCTGTTGCCCCAGAAGTGAATATGACGCTGTACTCTCTAGGGGATGCGTTGAAATAATTAAGGACCTAAAAAAATAGAAATTCAATGAAAAACAAAAGAAAAGAAAGTTAAAATGCATGAACCTAATACATATTGAGCAAGTGTCATAGTTCATTAATGATACCAGACAAGCTATGCTTTTGGTAAAACATAAAAATCAACCAGTCCAAAACTTTGTGTTTATATGCAAGTGGATACAGAGAAACAAGAAAGGAAGTGTGCCCAGCAAAAAGTTGTCACCTGTGTGCGGGCTTCCCCAACTCTGTCACTGGTATTCAAGCTGCAGCTGCTCTGGCTATCTACAATACAAGTTGGAAGTTAAGGGGAAAAAAATATTCCTTGCTTGTGCAGTCCACTAGGATAAGTATAAGAGAGCAATGTTGTTAGTCTTCTCAAAAGATGATCTTTCTTATAAAGATTAAGGAAATTGAGTACGCTTAAATAGGCAACAATGTACAAAGTGAAACAGTGAAAACAGAAAAACGAGTTGGTGGAAGTATACATATCAATCCGAAATCAATGGTCTAGGGGCCTTTTGGAATTTACCAGCATACAAATGGAATGCAATATCCAGAAGCAAAATGTAATATTACTATTATCTAGAACCAACTACACCATCTAACACATGAAACAGAAGAAAGCTACTAGATTGTGAAATATGAGAAGGAAGGGGGGAAAAAAAGAGGTTATGAAATATGGAAGTAATGCCAATTTCTGCACATATAGATAAAGCAAAATAGAAGTATGTATATACTAGAAGAACAAACGAAGAACGAGGCCGATAAAAAAGAGAATCCAATAAAAAACATGACATTTTCGACCAGTAGTATATATTTTACAGGCACAGAGGCTCATAGCAAAATGAGGAACATGACATTTTTTTTTTAAATACAACAAGTAGTATGCGTTGACGGAGTTTAAATTTACGAGCCAAAATGGTTCTTTTTTTTTTTCTTAATTATTATTAAAGAACCTAACAATTACGTCGATTAATGGGGGGAAAAAAGGAAGGAAGAGTGCGGGGGAAAAACTGAGGAGCTGAAGGAGGAAGGAAGAATACGCGGATTTGCATAGAGAGTGGAATTGAGGTCCTTGAAAATTGATTCCAGCTGTGACTCGGAATACAAAGTCGCCCCAGCATGATCCAGGTACACCACCTCTGCACATACACATATAATTCAACCCCTTCTTCATCATTCCACTGCTAGTACTAATACCAGTGTTAATTCCTAAAAATTATCAGCTCAAAATACCTGTTTGAAACTACTGAAAAGTTTTCGCATAGAGTCAACTGCTTTTCCAATTTAAATATTACTAATTACGACTAACAAAAAACTTTAAAAAAACAAAAAAGCGAGAGAAGAGAGAGAAGGTTAGAGAAATGTGACCGGCCAATCGCTTGAATTCGGAAGCTCGGAGTTGATCAATATTTTTGGGGGCATTTTTATAGCCGTAATCAGCACCAAACTCCCTCAGGAATTCTTCTTTCTCCTCGTCCTCCTCCACGCTATTCTTCTTCATTCCCCGCAAACAATTACTGGTACACTATTTTTATCTTTCAATTTCCAGTTCCACCCAACAGAAGAGACGGATTGACTGACCGTTTGAAGTACTAGTACTGTAATAAATATTCCTCCTCCTCCTCCTCCTCCTGCTACTCAGTTGTACAGACAGCGTAAAAGCGGATGCCAACCCCCAAAACCATATACTGTATAGCCTTCTCTCTGTCTGTACTATATATATATATATATACACACACACACACACACTATAAAAAAGAAGAAGATCAAAAGATTGGATAGCAGCGTCAAACTGCCAAATCAAAAATGTTGATTTCTCGGTTCGGCCTCGCGGAATTTTGAAGAAGGTTGGTATGAAGAAGTTTGATGACTAAAATGAATTTGATTATATAAAAACATGACTAATACTGCCACCGACGTCAATTTAGTCAAACAGTTGAACTTGTTCTTAGCGCGAGCACGAGTTCCATGATCCGAGTTTTTATATATTAAGAAAAATATATATACATATATATATATTAGTATCATTTTAGAGCTCGCGCCCTTGTTGCTGGCATTAGTATCATTTTAGAGCCCATTGGACTTTTTTTCTTTCTTCGAGCCCACTAGACTTGAAAGCTCTACATCAAAATGCGAGTATTTCATTCGCTGGTCTGGACTGAAAATGAGCCACCGCCTCCTGAGGGTAGACTCCTTGTCCCTGTTGCTCTCCAATTGGGTGGTTTTGGAGGCCCATTAGGGAATACTCCTCACTACAGAAGTAGACAGAGTCAAATTCCTTCTATGCTGCTTCAGAGATGTAGAAGATTTTTTTTTTTAATTATTATAAATGAATGTATTTCAGTCATTTACCCCTCCCCCCACCCCCACAATTTTAGATTGTAGGGTTGCACAATGATGAAGAATCATGACATTTCAACTTCTATTACTGCAACTTACTTACTTTCCTTCCATTTCTCTCCCCTTATTGAGGGGGGGTATGTTGCTGTATTTTTACTTAAGAGACATAAAAACATAGCTCAATTCACACTTGGGGTTGTTGCTGCAAATTTCTTTCCTCTTGTTACTTCATTCTAACAGCAAATCGTGAGAACATTGGTCACTACCATATAATTTATTCTATGAAATTTACATTTGATGGCCACAGTGTCAATTATTCATTCATTTCAAATAATTTAAAACGTAAAATCATGATTGGATGAATGTAATATTCGGCACACCTTAACTAAGGCAAATTCCTCAAATTATTGGTGTTTGGAAAAAAAATCCGTAATGTGTTGCTGATTTTTTTTCTTCTTCTTCATCTATAGACGTGCGGCACCAATGTTGAATTTTTTTCTTTTTTTACCAATTTGCAGAGGAGGGGGCGAGGGACTTGGGTGCAAAAAAAAAACTTAAAAAGCAGACCTATTTGGTAAAAAAAAAAATGAAAAGCAGACCTGCTCCAAGTTCATCACCGGAGCAAGTTCCATCAAGCACTTGGAGAGTAGCAAATATACTTGTCTGCACCGATATGGAGAGTGCGGCAGAACCTGGGTGTTTATGCGTCTATCCCATAATCGGATTAATTTCAGATAAATATTACATCTTTTATATCTTCCCAATACACAGTATAAAAACACTAATATACAAGATTCAAACACACTGATTTTTTAAATTGTACCATTCTATCCACAATTTTTGTTACTTCAATCCAGATAATTACTAGATTTGCGTCATTTAAGTTTCTTCTTTGCTTCAATTTTCTCTTAACCAAAGTTTTAAATTTCTACTATTTCAAAATTTAGACCCACAAAACCCAATATCATTTCACACCAAAAAAACCCAATTCGATATTTTGCTAACTAAATTAACAAAATTTTTTTCTTTAAGGTGCACACGTAAATTAACAAATTTTTTTTTTTAAGTCAAGATATTTGAGGTGCCGTGATATGGCATATGCGGCACCTCAAACATAGAATTCTTGTGACTGCGACGCGTGGTGTGGGTACCCACAGAAAAATTAAAATTGCACAAAAGCCCCTCACCCCTCCTGCAAATTGGTAAAAAAAAAAAAAATTAGATGAAGAAAACAAAAAAAATTAGCAACACATTGCGGATTTTTTTTACAAACGACAATAATCTGAGGAATTTGCCCCTTAACTAAACTTGTCAACAAAAATACCTGATGAAAGAACTTAGATGTGCTAGTGTACATGGGGCACCCTTAAAGTCCTCTTGCAGCCGAGATCCAGCCTATTTGTGTGGGCTAGGCTTGCTACGTAGATTAATATTCACCATTTGTCTAGGCTTCTTTGTAATGTTGGTTAAATTTGATGATTTGTCCGTATTTGATCCATTTCTTTTCATCCCATAAAGATCACTAAACTAATTAAAAATTTCACCCACTCCATATAATGCACTGAACTCAGTGCTTCAATATTAGAATTCTGTTAAATTTTTCCATTAGTCTTGATGAAACCTAGGCCACCCACCGTGAGAAGCACTTCCCCCTTGATGGGCAGTTTTGTCATTTCGTGTCCAAAATTCTGTCTTCCCAAATTGATTCAAATTATTCCGTGGCTTATGACCCAATAAATTACTGGCTAGTGTGAAACAATTAAAAAAAATAATTATACAGGATATAAGTCGTTTTAAATACAGTGTAAGTTTAATATGTATTTTGGTGAGACCCACACATGTTGCTAAATATGATTTACAACTTGTAGTATGAGCCGTACACATTTTTCTTGGCCAATCTTGACCATAAACCTTCCAAAATTTCTTCCTGAATTTATCTTCTCTCCTAATTCCTTCAGAACCCCAAGCCCTTTCCCTGTTCATCTTAGCACTCCACCCGGTCCTCCTGTCTTTTTTTTTTTTTTTTTTTGCTGCTGTGGAGGGCTAAGCTAGCCTGAAACAACTATTACACCGAAATTAATCTGGGAGTAGTGACTCCTTTTATATCAAACATGAGCTTCTCCGTAACTTGTTGCGGAGGCATCTCCAAAACGTAGAGCCCCGGCTGGAAGTTTAGACTCAATTTCGCCAAGCAGTCTGCCACCTGGTTTCCTTCACGCCATACATGCGAAATTCTACATTCCCATTGCTTGTTAAGCTGTCTTTTCTTCACCTCTCCAACTCCGTACGGTTAATAGTTGTCAACAACCCAGGAATAATAATATTGTCTTTAGCTCTGTCGCGCATCTCCTCATTGATCCATCTCCAGTATTTACGTCCAACATCAAAATTATATGAATTCAGAATGAGTCTTAAGGATTAAATCTTTTAGAACAATAAGATTAATTAGGGGATGTGTACAAATACAAGGAAGAGTAATAATTGCTATTGTACTTACATAGATAACAGGTTAGAATTTAATAGAATGGTCCCTTTGAAGTACTTAAAGAGTTCAGAGTGTTATTTGAAAACAAAAAACAGTTGAGACTTTTGAATAGTTTAGTGACCTCTAACACAGTTTATCGATCCCACCCTCCCCAAAAAAGAAAAAAAAAGAAGAAAAAAAAAAAGAAGAAGAAGAAGAAGAAGGAACTAATGATAGATGCATGTTTGAAATCCAGTACAAGATTCATTTGTCTCAAAATGGAACCAAACTGCTTGAGATGACAGGACCCTAATCTTTGAATTGTGGCCTTGCGTGGTTTTTCCCTTCTTTTCAAAATGCCATGATTACAAGGCTAAGTGATTAAACAAGAACGGAGTTAGACATTGGACCTCAGAATTATTCTAGACGATTGTACTTTTGTGGATGTAAGGTGGGGGACTTTATAATATGTCATCTCAACGTTTTATATATAATAAGGTGCATCAGGTGAAACAGTTAATGAAGCCTGAGTTTGTTCATCGACAAATATGAAAGCTTTGTCGTGATATATATAAAATAAAAATGCGATTAAAATAAAAAAAAATAATATAAATAAAAAATGTTTATGGTGCGACCATATAACCCTTTACATATGACAAGCAAGCTATCCAACACAATCTCAGCAGTGGCTGCTGCAGATATTAAAATGGAAATAGTGATTTATTATTATTATATAATAAATGGGACGACACAAGGAAGGTAAGAATGTCAAAAGGGAAGCCGCACTCGGCACGCGTTGCTTTGAAAATGTTTTTGTCTTCTGATGCATTGCATTACGTTTCGGCAGTCACAACGTCCACTGTTTCTGTGCTGTAAGCCGAATTTAATTTGTACATCTGCGCCAGTCCACCCTCCTTTCTTACCAGAAATGATGGGAAGAGTCTGCGCATTGATTGAAACTCCCTACCCGCCCGTCAAACAGAGCTTCTTCTTTTTATCTCCAAACCCCTTTGATTTTTTGGTGTCCATGAACTTGATGCAGGTTAGACCGACCTAGTGATTAAGGCAAACAAAACCGCATAATTAGATAATTAGATGATGCTATGTCCTGAAGTATAGTAAAGCACGCAAGCATCAAAATTCCACCAATCTGGCAACCTTAGCTCAAATGTCAAACGAAATTTACGTCCTGCTACTAGATCCCTCACGCCACATGACAATTCTTTTTTTTTTCTTTCAGAGGCAACCACATGACAATTCATTCATGCAGCTAGTGATCGATAAAGATGATTAGTCGACAAAATCGTGCGATCAAAATACCTTTTTTACATGGTTCATGTTTCAGAATAATTATCACAAAAAGAAACTCCTGTCGCATGCTAGTGATGATAAGGAAGTCGGCACAAGCAACTTTATAATACAAACAAAGATTTAGTGGTCAAATATCTGAGCTAACATGGGAAGCAAACGCTAAAAACATGGATGTTGTTTTTCTGGGTAGCGGTTTACACGCAACGGCGCCGTCACACACACACACACGCACACACTAACTGACATACAGAAATGTGTGCGTGCTTAGCATGTCAATGTCTGTGTACAAGAAAATAGGGTATCTGGTTACCATGGGGTGGTGATAGAACTAAGGTCAATATATATCAGTCTGGAGAAATTTCTAAATTTATTATGATTTTTAAATTTTTTCTGCAAATATGGTGATTTGGGTGTAGGGTTCAGACAGGTGAGTTTCGCATTTGTGAAATGCGAGTTCAGTGAACTCGCATTTAAATGCGAAGTTCGACGCTTAAAAAAAATTTATCGAAACTCGCATTCCTTAAATGCGAGTTTCATATAACTCGCATTTAAGGAATGCGAGTTAGACGGTTTAAAAAAAAAAAAAATTGTCAAAACTCGCATTCTGTAAATGCGAGTTTCATATAAATCGCATTTAACGAATGCGAGTTCGACGTTTTTAAAAAATAAAATAGTCGGAACTCGCATTCTGTAAATGTGAGTTTCATATAACTCGCATTTAAGAAATGCGAGTTCAACGTTTTAAAAAAAATAAAAATCGTCGGAACTCGCATTCTTTAAATTTCGAGTTTCATATAACTCGCATTTAAGAAGTGCGAGTTCAACGTTTTTAAAAAAATAAAAATTGTGGAAACTCGCATTTGACGAATGAGATTTGTAGATATGAAAAAAATTAAAAAAATTTAAAATTAAAAATTAAAAAATGAGATTTCATATAACTCGCATTTAAGAAATGCGAGTTCAACGTTTTAAAAAAAATAAAAATCGTCGGAACTCGCATTCTTTAAATTTCGAGTTTCATATAACTCGCATTTAAGAAGTGCGAGTTCAACGTTTTTAAAAAAATAAAAATTGTGGAAACTCGCGTTTGACGAATGAGATTTGTAGATATGAAAAAAATTCCGCGGAAATAGCAATCCATACACAAGAGTTTAAGTTCGCGTGAAAAAATATTTTAAAAATTCGGGAGTTTCGTGAACGGTCAGTGAACGGAAAAAAAAATGACTGCTATTTACCATCGAAATAAATTTGTGTGAATAAGGTATTTGACAGAAATCCAATAATCTTAATAGTGAAGTAATGTGGCAGTAGTAAACATCCTTTACGCGGCTATTTTTCTACGTGCCAAATTTTGAGGAAAAGAAATGAAGGAAGAAAGAAAGAAAGAAAGAAAGGAAAGAAAATGAAAGAAATTAGGGTTTAGCGGGTTTGGTTTTTTTTTTAAATATGAACACAACCGAGAGTTGAAAAGGGAAGGAAATTTGTTTTGTTGCTTTTGGTGATCCACTGTTAGGCGTAGCACGCCTAGGTACGCTTGACCAAGTTTTACAATTGGTGACGATAAACGGACGATTTGGCATGGGTAACGCAAGCAGTAACGCTCGATTTGATCTAAAATTCCATGCCTCGCATGCCCAGGGGCACGCTCTAACTAGCCCCATTATTTCTGACCGTGCAACGAAAACTTGATAGTCTTTGGCGGTACTGCTCCACTTAAATGGTCTTCAATATATGCCTGTCCGTCCCTTATATCGCGGTGACGTGTAACGCCTAAATGGTGGCGACGCATGAGAAGAATAATTGAAAATTTAAACTGAATACACTTATGCAAAGAAGACACAAGAAGACCAAAATTACAAAAGCTCTGGATGTAGAGTATGGGGAAAAAATTTCAAAAGTTTTCCTTACTTCAAGATTATGTTTAGGCAATTTGACACTATTACAATAGAATGTCTGTTCCATTCCAAGACAGGGTTTGATTTATGTACTACTTACGTCCCTGCAGATGAATCCCTATTTGACCAACCGTAAACCGCAATGAAAAGGTGAGCATCGTAGACCCTAAAGATTATGAACCGTAAATCGTAAACCTTCAAACTTTATGACCTTGATGAAGTAACCCAAAAACCATAAACCCTCAACCCTAACCCTAAAACCGTAAACCCTAAACCAGGCCCCTAAACTGAAAACCCTGAAACCCGAACATGAAATCAAAAACCATAAACCTTGAACCTTGAGATCCAAAACCCTAAACCCTGAACCTGGAAGACTAAAACCTAAACCGTAAATCCTATTTCCTAAACCACACCCTAAATCCAACCCCTCATTACTAACGACAATATCGAGTTTCTCAGCACTCACTTCAATCATATCGCTGAAATTATTCTCGCTACTCTTAAAAAGACCCTAAAGACCTTCGGTAACGCACCGGGGCCGACCTCTTCGTGATCGGCCTCGGTAATGATATGCTTAGTTATTTATTGTGTAAAGATTTTGGTGAATGTCGGATGTTTTGCTAACAATTATTTTGTCGAATAATGGCGTGAATTGTATTGCGGACAACCCAAGTTTTATGGGGATAAGCGTAGATTTTGTTACAGGGAGGGCTATCGAGATGGTCCTCGTGGACCTTCGGTTGAGTTTAGTGGTGAGGAAGTTGGAGATCTTGACGATTATGAGCCTACGACAAAGTGTTAGTTAGCATTCGCTGTCGCACTAACGACGGGCTTGCAAACGAAAAGTTTATGTATGAGCCAATTGAAGTCACGAGGGAAAAAAAAAAAATAATGATTCAATACAAGGTTCAATGTCCTCCAAGATGTCCACCAAGACACTCCTCGACGCCTACGCCCCTAGCTCCTCTACGGGGTACATATGTCAATCGAGTAACTAAAGCTGTGTGACCTATGCGCCTCTTGATCATGTAATGCCTCAACCGAGTCCACGAATCGTCCAGACCTCCTTCACTTGACTAGAAGTTCCAACATCTACGTCAACCATAGGTGTAACCTGTTGAAACGCCACCTGTGACCTAGACGTTGTACCTCCTCATGCCCGCCGACCGAGGTGTTCGGACAAACAAGTACACCACGGCGCATGTGCACCGCCTCCGCCGGCCATGGAGAGATATGCTCTGGGACTGCACCCTACGACGCCACCACCACCGTGGTTGGTTCTCCACCTACATTTCTATGTGCCCGCCAACACGACGGGTCAACATGAAATGGAATGTCATGGCATGTGGAGCGAACCGCAAGTCGTCCGCCAACATGTCGTAAGCTCATCTACAAACCCCTGGCACGAGATGACGCTGTCCCGCTTCCTCGATACCGCCTCTAATCTAATGCCATGTAATGAATGCGCGACAATACATCAACCTATTAAGAGTTTGGCATTATAAGAAATGTGTAGGAGGGAATTTGTACACGAGAGTGGTAATACACGTAAGATTAATTAGTTTGCATTAATATTGAGCGTGGAAACTCACGAGGTACTGACCGGCACTATCGCCCAAAACCCTCGAATCGGAGATGCCGGCTCGACCAAACATACGTAACTCGTCCTACCGACGATACCACCGAAATAGTCATCGATGGATAATGTAGTATCATCAACCGCTGGTCCATCCGCTACCAATGAATGGCGATGTGTCCAAACCTCAATGTAGGTGCACGTGCTATGCCCCAACTCGATTCTTCCTCCCACGGGCGACTAATTCGTGTAACGCTATGATGTTCTCGCTAGCCGATACGGCACGGGCCGATGCAAACCGAACTGTCGCATAACTCACGAGAGAGGCTCGGCAACCTCAAATGATGATGTACGCGATGATCTCCAAATGTCACGCCCCGGCAAGGTAAGACCTGTGGAGGGATGCAAGAATGTCCTCCGACACGGGAGCCGATCAATCAAAACATTGCATAGCCGAACAAATGTCATATGAACATGTTTTAGAAAAACGAATTGGCTATAAAACAAAATTTGTACATGATTATAGGGTATGCATCAATAGTGCAACATGTACCTCATCGGGCCGTGTTACCAACCGGTTCTAAGAGCTGGTAAGACATGTCGCACAACTCTGTGTAAATCCAGGCCAACATCCCACCTGCAGAACAAACGTAGTAATGGTCAGTGTTATATTCTTATTTGGCAGAACGGTTCCAAAGATGAAGAAGCTGTGGTACTCACCTAGCCCGTAAGTGGCCGGATAAGGTCAGAAGGGATCTAACTCGAATGTGGCGCAACGTAGGCATTCGTTCCCACGCCCATATCTGAAGTAAATAAATGGTCTATATTATTCTGGAGTTCATTACGAAAATAATTCCTAACTACACCCGTTTCAGTAATGCACCGTACCTGTAGTAAAAGTAACGGTCCGGCAATATCCGTAACCTTCGTCGTGGCAAGCGCAGAGACCGGCATAGGAATGCTGACGCACTCCCAACCGCATTCCCCAACTGTTAGATCTCGCAGTGGAAGCTACAGGAAAGTTTATTCCCCGATTTATCCGGAGAATAAGTGTCGCCCAAAGTGCAACAAAATGTAGACGCGAGCTCGCTGCCTGAAAGTCTCATCCGTAGCGTCTACCGGCAAGCCCCTATCCAACACCCCTGACAAACTACTAACTCTCAGGCGTCCCCGGTCAAAGTCAGCAGGCTTCGGGAAAACCCTAAAGATCCAAGACAATGCCGCTACACTGCCTACGTGGCGCTACATCCACTCCCCGTGAATCGGCTATCGCGCAATCCCCATATAACCTCGACATCCTGTAAGGTCACAGTGAGTTCCACCGGTGAAGATGGAAGGTATGTGTCTCTCGCCATCTCCACTCAAAGCAAAGGATCAAAGGCGATCCACCATAGCCGCATAGAAGTTCCCCTCAATCCAGCCATGCGCGACGTGAAGGGAGCACCCGCCGTATCGGTCCTGGTGGTCCCAGAATGCTTTATCACAGCGACGGACAACGAGCTGGTCGCCTGTGATGTGCCCATGGAAGATGGAATGCGCCGCGTACGATGCCAAATAATGTCGTATATACGGACCAGGCACATCCGACCGCGGATCACGGCCATAACTACCTCTATAAAAGAGATTTAAATTTTCTATAAATACACAAATTTTCCGGCGGGCATAACACCAAAATGTGAGCATTCATAAAATACTAAATCCATGATTTGAAATGGCGGTGTAAAAATGAGCGGAAATAGAAAACTTTAACACCAAATTGTAATCTCGAAATGCCAAATATTGACTGGCATTTCCGCAAACATTTCCTATAAACATTTCGGCAGAGCCTCCCCTATAACATTAATAAAACTCCCTGCCAACAAACACATCAGTCTTTTAAAACATACAGAAGTATAAAACATCTTACTAAGCAACACTTTACGAAGCATCAAATCAGTTGAACGAATACATCAACCATATGAGTTACATAATCTTCAAATAAACAAAAAAGGAAAAAACGACGGTTACGGTACAACGTAAAGCATAAGGCGATAGCTTTAAAACACATTGCCCTATTCACGGCCTAAAATTTGGACAGTTCCTCCTGTTATGACCTCTTTCATGACAGTTTGTGCACCTCCTCGGCTCATGCGGATCTCTCTCATCCATTTCATTACGAATTCTTCTTGCCCGAACCCTTCCTGCCTTCCTTGAAATGAATCGCCGCTATCACCTTGCGCTCCCACCCGTGGTCACCTAATTATCCTGACTGATAGGTGGAAAATTCCTGCACATCACTGGAACCATCTAGTTTTAGTGAATAGCTGATCTACATGCATGTTCGATTGTCCCCTGATGTCCGTCCAGAACAGCTATAGCTTTGGGAGCACGTAGTATACATTCTCCACTTTCTCAGACAAGCAGATTCTTGTCCAAATACCGACTGCTCACAGAGCTTCCCCTTTATCCACCAAGCCTCGGACAACCTTTGTATACACCCGCTTGCTGCATGAAACTCCACAACTCAGGTATCCCCGCTTTTCAGCGGCACTAAACCAACGCCATATCCTTGGAGGAAATCTATGGCAATGATCTGCATCACTTTTCTCCGCTTAAAGAGTTCGACAATCCATGGAATGTCATATCAACGACGCTGAATTGGCGATGACGCGTTCTTTAAGGACATTATTGTAACTTCGACATATGGTGGTAAGAATACCTAACGCCGCCTCCATCGTGGAGTAAGACACCATTTTTCCTCTTCGATGTCGAGCAATAATGCCCACGATCCGAAATTTACGCCGATCTCACGCTTTAAACCCCGCCATTTTTCAGATCTGCCGAAGCTTTCCTAACGCTTCAAAGACAATCTCTTCAGATGTAATCCTTATGACGGTCATTGTTGCCAGCTCGACATGCCGCAGTGATCTGTGAAAAGTTTACGCCCATCCAAGTGTCGGGGTCGACATTGTTCTGATGATACCCGGTGCCGACCGATATGACACATACACCGCACCGGTTCTTTTCGCAACATGATAGCGAATCGGTACATAAACCCGGCCCCAACTCGATGTCTCTTCATCCACTAACGCGTAGGCAAGTGGAAGTATTCGATTGTTCGATCTTTGCGGATCGCACCGCGAGCTTTGCTCTGCATTTCGCCACGCGTGGGTGCCGCTAACACAAACCACGGCCCGCATGGTAAATGCCATAATTGCAGGTCCGAATGCCCAGAAGACGTACCTCAGTGTCTTCATCCGATCGCCATTGTCCTGGTGCAAACTGTAACAATCCGACCTCAGATTCGACCGCACAAGTGCATGCATGTACTTAGGCAGGTCGGCAAAATTGGAATCCCATGTTCCGAATACAATATCAATAGCCTTCCTTCCGCTTACCGTACCGCCTTTGTAAGTGATGTCTACCTTCATATCGCCTTTATAGCGTATATTATGTTTTACTTTGAAACCGATCGCCTTCTCAACACCAACTATATGACTAGCAATAACTGATGAATTCAAGTTTCTGTTATTGTTGCCGGACAACGAACCGAGACAACTATGATCCCTAGTCCATCTAGTAATCTGCCATAGTCCGTGGGTCTTCTTGCAAATTGCCCTGATGGACCAGTCGCACTCCTGTGTACTTGCCCCGTCACCCCATGACTTGCATCGTGCCATCCACGTGTCCTTCTTACTCTCGGCACCACCTCAACTCTCGCTCGTCAACCGACCATAATCTGATGGCCTTGACAAGCTGCTGCTTGCTTTCAAATCTCATGTGCAAACAAATATTTCTATTATCCTCGCTGTATGTAGGAATATTAATGTAATCGTCTGGCTACCAAGATCATGTCATACTATATGTCCCAAGGTTCTGAAAAAATTTCAGGCCCATTGGAACATAAACTGCCTCGATCGTGGTCCCGTGGTACCGGATTGTCTGGCTGACGGCCCGAGCTAAAACAAAGTCCCGCCACCTGCATGTAATTATTCTGAAGCGAGCCGTGGTCGGCCTTATCATCGGAGTCGCTAGAACCCCTCGTGAGTGGATCTCCATCCACCTTCCTACATCAACCTCTCGACGCCTCTATTCTCCGGGGTAGGGAATTGTTGTGCCTGCTCCGGCAGTCGCCATCTGGAATCCCAACTCGTACTCAGTGGGCCTGATTGGAGTGATATGCATGAGGAGACTGTTGGAATGGCGTGCTGGCTCACCAAAGGCAGATATTGAGTCAAGACCATGGAACGGGCCGTAGGGTGTTGAGATAATGCGCGACCGCCTTCCGGTAAGCCCATACGCCGAAAGTGCACGTGTTGAGTAGAACTGTCGAGATGTCTCCTCGAACGGAATGGACGCTGATCCCGCTCGCACACCCATGCATGGACGCCGCATCCCCGCCGGATCCGCATGCATTAAACATTACATCATCGGGCCAATGTTTTGAGCGGGGGATCGGGCCAATTTGCTCCCGCCAACGTAGTTCCGATTATACCTGGACTGCGTCACGCCAATGATCGCACATATCCTCCAATGTTTCATCATCCACTATCGGGACGGTGTAGATACTGGGACCGCATGGTTGACGGAAACATTCGGAGATTCAACATCCTTGTCCACCGCCATGTATTCATGAATTTTGTCGTAACTCATCATATCTAAACTCGACGTAAGGGCTTTACCGATCGATTGCGTGGAGGGAAATAACACACGTGATGACTCACCTGCAGACGTATTTGCCCACCCCCAGAAAAATACCGTGAGAGGTCGCCGGAAGACATCAGTTCACCAATTCGTAAGCGAACGAGCTAACAAGCAGATCAATAAGGTACGTATTGTTTAAATTATCAGCAGTAATCACATAATCGCATTCCTAAAATCATAATGATTAAAATATAAACAAGATTTGGTGCATACTAAGAATAGTAGTAAAGCCATAATCATTGCAGTAATTGAAGGTTAAGTTTCCACAATACTCCCCTCAAATGAATACATCTCCGCAAGCAAGTCCATTGCTGCACCCAAAACAAACCAAACTAGCGTGGAAAACTATAGGAAATAGACACCTTAGGCAAGGGGACATTTCTCTGCCCCATGACGATGGACATACCGTAGTCAAAATTTGCCTTGACTACTCAGTGGAGACCAGCAACATGTAAAGGCTCCACTTGTACGACGAAAACTTAATTGTAATCACAAAACAATAAAATGACCAGAAGCAATTAAAGAAACGTAGCTAAAGGAATTCAATGTATGGAAATTCACGGAGATGTGGGGAAGAACTGAAATCACAACACTTAAACCAACAAGCAAATGCAACATTTCCACTAAGTGCCACCCCATAAAAAAAATCTAAATAGAGACCAACCGGATTTATAACATCATTTGGCAAAGACCTACCATATATCTAAAACCTAAACTCCTCCAGAATATAAAATGTGTGTACTCAACGCATTACATTACACAATATTCGTGATATTTCGACAATATAATTAGAACGCCAGATACAGCCCTGGTAATGAATTTAATAAAAAAAGTTGAAGGCAAAATGACAAATGAAGATCATTGCTAGAACTCAATGAAGGCATGCATCCGCCTAACACACATCAGTCACCGATTAACCCCAATTGAAAAATCCAGAATGAAGCTTTGACTGCTAACCTATATAGTAATCGCCAAGGCGTAGACACTCGAGACGCATGGGAGCCAAAGGGGTTCAAATGTATAGCAAGAGTTTTGCCTACAAATAATGCGGTGTAGTTATTTACTTGTCAATCTTATTTGGAGCATAGTAATACTGTACAAAAGATTGCAATGCTGAAATCGGAGGTTCTTCGTAAATATTAGTACACAAGGTATTGACAATGAAGAATGGTAAAATTGCGCACCTTTTGTACAAAATCAACCAAAATCAACCATTCGGGCGAAGGGATAGCCAAATGTTCGTCTATCTTCACAGAGCCAAAGCGGAGAATAGAGGAAAATAAATTAAAACACCAAAGACGCATGCAAATGAGAATCTATTGTATTAGTTTAGGGAAAACTCATACATCATTTTTTGTTTGTCAGCGCATGTTCAAAAAATGAAATAACTTTGCTAAACAAGTTGGGATTCTCATGCAATACTTAACTACATAACATAAACGAAAAAAGGGAACAACGACGGATAGTAGTGAGGCCTAATTTACTAACATCGTTAACTCTTTCTTTGAACTTTTCCGCTCGATATGAAAGTATGTTTCCCTACAAAATGTATAAAAAATTTGAGTTTCCCCTATAAAATGAGGTAAACTCCCTGCAAGTAAACACAGCTGCTCCAAAAAATAAAAAAGGCCACCATAAACGGAATCAATAAATACAGTGACAATGTAAAAATCCTCCATTGAGCATCAGCCACAAGCAAAGCAGAAAAAATCCAGCAGAGAAGAAAATCAAGTAGGTTCATTTCCACCCTCTAAGCATTGAAATATGGGATTTAATTAACATTAACAGACAAAAACATAATGAAACAGAAACTCAATAACAAAATGGAAAATATGTTGACGGATTTAGAAAGGACATTATGCAAACAAAATGTATAAAAATTTCACAGAATCCCCTATAAAATTATTAAAACTTCACCTAGCAAACACAATTTTTTCACCTCTTATTGGAACATAAGCTCAAGCACATTGGACAATGCTATGTTTAACATACCTCTCCAAAAGGCTTACCGATCATTGTTTTGTGACATTTAATTTTAATATAATACAAAACCTTTCTTCCTAAAGTAGGTGCCTTTCCACCTTCTAAGCATAGAAAAATGCGATTCAATTCACAGAAATGGAGAAAAATACAATGGAACACTCAACTTTTCTTTTTTTTTTTTGGTAAATCATGTGGGCAAAATTAGAAACGAGATTATGTAAACAAAATCTATCAAAAAATCGGCAGAGTCTCCCCTATAAACTTACAAAAAACTCCCTGCCAACAAACGCAATTTTGTTTTTTCAACTCTCATTGCACAACACAGATTTCAAGGCACATTTGACAACCACATATTACCATCCAACGCCTCAACTAAATATCATGCAAATGGAAATTAATACAAAAGGCTTTATGGGTATGGCGGTCTTGGGATGCGCAATATTAACCAATTGTAACATACAATTTCGACAAAGAAATACAAGATTTTGTATTGCAGCAACATTTAGTGACATCATTCCACACCACACACATTTCACCATCAAGGTACATTCATCTTACCACCCGCTAAGTGTCTCCACCCCTTCAAGCCGACAACTCTGGGAGAACGCCATTCTGTCTCCCTATACCCTCAAACCGGTACACCAACTTGCATTATTTCTCCACCCCACCGCAAATCATTCGACGAATGTTACAAAAGCATTTCAAATAAAATCGTACTCATATTCTGTACTTAACTAAATTCGCTATATTTCAAGTAAACTGATTTTCCATCCCTTTTTTTACGTGTTACAACATTCTTCATTATATTCAAATCATATATATTTTCCAAATAAAAATAGCATCAAATTGAGAATGACCACTTGTTTCTACTATATATATATATATATATATATATATATATATATATATATATATATATATATAAGCATTACAGCTACTTATACTTCAATGTGGACATAACCCATGCGAATCATAAAAGATTTATAAAGAGTCTGGAAAACGGCCCAATAACAAGACATAGCCCAATGCAGTAAGGTTCTGGAAAACGGCTGAATAGAGTCCACTTCGACAAAAAAAATTAAAAAAAAAATTGCAGCTTTGATCCACCACAAGTTCGGGAGAGCAGCATGCAACACACAAAACCCACCTTAGGCACGGGTTGAAGGATGAAGCAGCAATGGCGGTGGTGTGGCCGAATGCCAAATGCCTAATTTACAGCCAAATGCCATTTATTCAAATTATAAATTACATTTTAGTTTTTGGTGGAAATTTTCCTTTTTACTTTTTTTTCTACAATATTCCCTTAAACCATTTTACAACTAAATTTTGCATTCGATATACATCACAATCATCTTTCGTACAAAAAATTAAACAAGGAATTTACTACACTAATTTATTTTTTTTTTTGGGTAATACATGCGGATGTTAATTCAATTGCTTTGCCATTTCAAACAAACACCTCTACTTCCACCCTCTTCTTACATCACATCTTCTGAGACGTATGTTTTAACCCGATGGTTGGGAGCAAAGGCAAGAATGACGATACTTCATAAATTCATCTCTTACCCTTCTGTGCATTGTGGGCGTCTTCAACTCCATGTTTCATTTCAGATTTTTTTCCATTTAAACTAATGGGATGAAGAAAACGTGGTTTCTTTTAATCTATAAGTTAGAATGCTGGAATTTCTTGTTTTCGACGGGCTTTCTTGTGTTCTTTGCTTTACAGCCACGCTGGCCCACCTTCGTGTATGTTTTTCCCTTGGCACTATTGATATTTACTTTACTACTCTATTGGTCATAGACATTACTACACTTAACAAATGTTCTTTTACGCTAAATTTGGAAATGTATGATAGCAATTGAGAATTTTTCAGCTTTACATGTTTTTCTCTGAAATTTCTACAATATGATTTTCCTAGGATTATATACTTTTGTATAACTCCAAAACCATAAGGAAAGGTATCGCACAGAAATGCTCTTAATAACTCATATGCCTCTAATTTCCCCAGGTAAATACATTTTCCAAAAATCATGCATAAAATCTTATCTTCAAAAAACAAATTTTTCTGAGCTTGTATGTTTGGCCATTGTGCAGTTTTCGATGCCAATCACATATATTAAGGAACTGGTATCTTTTCTTTTAAAAGTCTCTACAAACATGTCAACGTAGTGCAGATTATCGTGGATCTTAGTTCCATTTTGGGCATCTAAACAAGAAAGCAAAAGAAACAAATAATCTCTTATATAAATTCTAGGTGCCTTTTCTACAAAGGAAAGTTGTGGCTGTTGGCACAACAAACACATTCCATTTTCTGTCCAAAAATGTTTGCACTTGAGTGGGAAATGTTACCTGGACATAATTATCTACTAAATGCTAATACCAGCCCATTTTCTAAATGAAAAAATTGAACATTCCAACAAGAGTTAGTTGAAATTGTGAACATTTTCACAAAGAGTAAATAGCAGGATCCGCCCAATAGTTATACATTTGCCCAGTAGATAATTTTACATGTCCACATATACATTTGCACTTTATTCACAAGCACGCATTCAACTTAACTGCACTACAATTAAATTAAAACTGGAATAGCAAACACCGAAGGGAAAAAATGCAGAAAAATCCCCAATTATATCGTTCACTCCAGCCTTGATCATATACACGCATAAGATCGAGAATTCACAATGCGTAAACGCGTGATCACTCATTCCAAACTAAAGACGCCTAAAAAAATTTCATTTGTTCGAATAATTTCATACTTCCCTCATACAGCCAGAAAAAATCATGATAAAAAAAAAACTAGAACCTTCCTTCCTCAGCTACTCCAGCAACAGAGCTCCATTGAATACTTAAATAACATTAAATTACCAAAATTTCAGAAAATTCACTAAAACACAGCTTCGGGAGACAAGAAGATGGGCCGAATCTCCTCGACGCCGTTCAGCAGGAGCGTAATGCCGCCGATGTTGCCGTCTTTCCAGAACTATCCGGCACGTGAGAAAGGCGACCACCTCCCAATTTGTCACGGTGACCCAGTTCTTGGACAAGATTGCAGCCTCGTGGTCAACTATTTAGCGGCTCTAGATGACTTCCTCGGATCGGATTTAAGGGTTGGGAGATATTTTGGGGCTGAATTTCGGTGTTCCCAATTTTTTCAGAAGCTAGGTTTCTGTTCGTTTCTTGGTTAACAGCTTCGGGAGGCTGAGGAAGCAGAGGAACTAATTGGGGTTATTGATCTGGCCGAGCTCGCATTTTGCAAATGCGAGGTATACGTGGAAAATCATTTTTCGATTTTCTTTTTTTTTCAACGGAATATCCAGATTTGTGAAACGAGTTTAGAAACTCGCATTTCACAAATGCGAACTGCCTATTTTCAGAAGACCCGCCTCAAACAACCCCTCATGTAGAACTTTTTTTAATTTTCATCACATTTATAGAATTTTCTCTATCAGTCTGCCAGTTATCTAACTTTAGTCATATGTGTCCTGGTCTTTAATACTTTTTATTTACAGTGGCTCAGTTTTCTCCTTCAAAGTTCAAACAAACACTCCTCCTCCCTAGGCAGAATCCAGTGGCTTGTTGCTATCAATGAATCGACGCAGATAATTCTCTTCAAGTGCGCGTGGGTTGCAAATTGTCCGCCTCCTTCGGATATTATACATGTAGGATATCTTCTCAATCTCAGCCTTAAATTTCTTGATCATATTCAGGATTAAGAGTCGAGAGAAGGGATAGTGGCAGCAAGTATGCAGAGTCGATGGACAAGATTTAACGAAGTGAAATATTTGACCTTTCAATTATTTGTATCATCTCCATGGCTTCAATTAAAGTACCATCTATATCCAAAAGGGGAAAAAAAAATTGACTAAGTTGTTCTATATAGAAGAAAAGATGTGATTGCCGACACAAAGTTGCTGATTCCATTTGTTTGCTGACCATTTCTTGGGCACAAAAGTCTCCAGCAATTATTCGTCCTCAGGGAGAATGAGAATGATGGCTATAGCGTCGAGCAATTTGCTATCGAGAAAATATAAAGCTTAGAAGCCTTTCCCCGGTGAGTATTGCAATTATTCGTCTTCTGCGAGAATGATATTTTCTTTTGCCAAAGGGTAAGTATAGTTTTTTTTTTTTTTTTTTTGGGGTGGGGTATCCTACAATTTCACTTCTTTTTTCTTTAAATCTGACCTGTAGACGATATTTCCAGTTATCTTAAGATTAAAAACAACCAATCCAACTCCCTAACTACCGGCCTGCATCCTTCTAAAGTCTGCAGGCAAAATCACTTCGACTTCAAAACACTTAAAATGGCTATCTATGTATCCACTTGGTTGTTGGCAGCAGAATCATTTCAGTACTCTTGTCACTTCGACTTCTCTCGAGGGGACATGCTTAAAGAACAAGATATTATACATGGTTACCCAAATCATTAGATCACCACATTTTTAGATCATCTTAAAGAAAAATTGGCTGATGTTAATATTGTTAACGATAGGCTTCACACGATACCCTATTAAAAACGGAAGTGGAGGCTCTCTTCAGTTTGCTCAGGCCCATTTTTTTAGTAAAATAGAAATAAACAAAGGAAAAAAAGGACAAGGAAATGAAGGTCCATCATCACAGTAATCCCATTAGATACTGAGTTTTTGATGATGCTGAGGCCCTTCTGAATCCGTTGACTTTTGATTTCGCTCTGCGTCTTTTCCTTTTCCGCAACACGAGTATCTGACGACTTGCAAGAAGCTCAAGAAAAAAGAAGAAAGGAAAAAAAAAAGGACTTGCAGGAAATTATGACATGATGGTTATTCTTCAATCTAGGAATGCAAAGGATGCTAAACTTCAGGAGCATGAATTAGTTTTCTAAGCTAGCTCAACCCTGCATTGTTTGGACATGTCTACGGCTTAATTATATAGTGAATTTAGTTGCTTGTTGCTTAAAGTTTTTCCTTCTTTGTGTAGAGATAATAAAGTACTGTGCTATATACCGCGCGCTTCTGATCTTCCGGTGATCGTGAAGTTTGGAAAACTTAAAGGGGAATGTCGCAGAAATAGTCCCACATATTCGAGCTTTGTACTCTTTTAGTTTCCTGCTCTCAACATGATGCATTTTGTCACATTTTTATATTTTGTAGCCCTTTCTCGCTTTTAAAATGATGAGTTTATCAGATACACACACGGAATTCAACATTTTTATCCCAAGAATCAACTTAATTTGGTCACATTTTCACCTAAAATAACTAAAAGCAATATTCCAAAATATTGTAATCATATGTAGAGATTCATGAATAATCATTAAAATTAATACCAGTGCCATTTGAAGCTAAGTTGCAGTAGGAGAACGCCTTACTTTGAGTACTACACGATTCACCAAAAAAAAAAAAACTATAAAAATAAAATAATTTTCAAAACTCTTGATAATCATCCATAATACTTTATTATGAAGAATTATATATTTTTTGGTACCATGAAAACACCTCAAATAAAATTTAAAAAAACAAAAATTAGAAATTCTATCTTCATTTGGTTTAAATATCTAAAAGAAATCACATGAACTTGAAAACTTTTAATTTTATAATAGTGCTTTAGAATTCAGAGGACAAAGGTACCTGTATAATTTTTTTTTTCCTTTTCCTTTTTTGAACTTTGGTTCAATTTAAGTCAAAACTAGAGTTGTAGGTGAGGAAATGCAACTAGAAATGAAAATTGGGATGAAAATGATGCATTTTGGATATGCAAAGGATGAAATTACATTATTTTAAAAGTGAATGACTAAAAAATAAAAAGCAATGACCTCATATTACATTATTCTAAAAGCAAAGAAAGGAATTAATTTACATTTTTGCAAAATAAGAGTATTTAAAAGTTTACTATACAATTTACATTTTTGCAATTAACCTTAGGATCTTTATGGTCTCATTTTTTATTATTAATTTGAAAAAAAAATTTCTGTCTTACATCGTCATCCAAATCTTATCATGATCTTTCTGACGTCAAAACAAAATCCTAATCTTTTCCTTTTGGACCACGTAGAGAGAAGAATGGGCAACTTAATTTAGAACCGACTACGCCCATTGGCCGTCGAAATTCTCCGAACAAACATCGATGTAAAAGGGAGAAGGACAGTGGCAGTGCAGGTTTTCTTGAACTATACTATATAAATGGATTGGATTGCAATTGTAATTCGTGGTAAACTACATTGATTATCGTCGGTATCGACCTATAGGTGTGTCAATACCATCGGGATTAGGTGACATGCACTTGGTTTCATACTACAAATTTCTGTGACCAACTTATGGAGATTTGTCTATTTTTTTGGACAGTGGTCCATGCCTATATTCCAAATACTCCCTCCCTTTTTTTTTAACTGTAGTTTAAGGTTTTGCACACCAATTAAGAAAATTTTTTCATTGCTTAAATTATTTTTCAAATGTCCACACCCATGTTTTCTCTCAATAAATGTACTTTTGATTGTTTTCCAGTAAAGAAACCCCTGGAAAATGAGATAAAGGGTAAAATTGGAAAAAAATAATTAATACTGCATGGGGCTTATAAAACGACAGATAAAAACACATTGGAGCAAAAAACTTAAACGACAGTTAAAAAAAAAGGGAGGGAGTACAAAGAAGACATTTATTATTCCAAACACACAGTGTGTGTGTCCAGTACTCGTAAAGTACTGGTTAAGTGAGTTCTAAGTATTAATGTTTTTTTTTGGCAAAAAATAAACTAAATTAAGAAATAGTCTAAATGTAAGATGGAGTTAATAACTTAATATCTATATATATATATATATGAGTGTGTGATGACACTGTATATTTATTGATGACATGGTAGTGGCTAAGGGGAACTGTTGTGTGCGCGCCTAAATTTAGGAAAGCAGGGTTAGTAGACACTGAAATTTCTTCTCTTAGTCAGGGGTGTCGTGGGTATAACATGTTTGATGTTGGAGTAGAAAAGGCGAGACAAAACATATATGATCAAAAAACTTTTAAGTACCTACACAAATATAAGTACATATTTTTAAGACCCAATTCAACTATATAAGATTCTACTTAGGCATATTGTATGCTCGCTCTGTGATTTAATGAAGAAAATTAGGGGAAAGAGTATATATATATATATATATATGTCATCATGGAATCTAAGTATTTTGCTTGAAATTTTATCAGTATTATCAAAATATATCGGGATGATGAGAGAATTTGACCTCCGAATAATTGAGTACATCATGGCAAAGAAAAGAAAAAATTTTACCATGCATGGATACATGATCATGATTAGCTTTGTGAAGCCATGCCAAAGTCAACGAAAGGAATGTCTCTTAATCATACCACCGACCCATGGCAGAGATAATTGATTTGTTGAAGTAGTGGACTTGCTTTTCCATACGATCAAAAAGCGATCGGATGACATGGCCATACATGGAAGACGGGAAATAAGGATGGAATGAAAGTAGTAACAAAAGGGTGTCAATTTAAAGCATATATGCCCCATGCCCATGTCCTAGAATTAAGATGAGCAGAGGAGTCGCACTTCTACGGACGGCACAATATATTCCTTAAATTTCTTCAGAAGTAAGTAAAGCTTTTACATGGCGATGGCGTGAGAGAGTTTGATGCTGAATGTTGGCCATGTTTGCTGCTTTGTGTTTGGAAAAAGTAGATGAAAACCCTGTGTGATGGAAAACGAAAATCGGTCCCATGCAACGTAGGAAAGTAGTAGTGAGTTGATGAGAGCGGTTTTGATCGATCCACTAGAACGAGGAACAGGATTGATTAACAAAGCCGAAATTTCTCGTATGAGGACGAAGTTGATGGGCGGTTTTGAATGAGCTATGGTGCTACGTGTAACGAGTAACAGGAAATCTCCAGCTCCGGACAAACTTTCAAGCTCAACTTACTATAGACGCGTTGATAAGGATGCACTCACAAGCTCGACACCAGACAAGTGGTAAGAGAGGCTCCGACAGTACTAGTAGCGGCCCGCTGCATTGAATTTGATCAAAATCTTCATTCCGGTGGATCAAGAAGCATCAAAGAAGATCGGTGACTAATTGAGGAAGATTTCCTCAGTATGTAGGGCAGAGCCATCAGATCACCGCTTCTCGAACACGCCTATGGATCTCTCTCAGTCGTAATTCAAAATCAATCATAAGTTGGATCAATACCTTGGAAGATTTGTTCACTGCTCTGTGACATGGTCACTTGAGATGACATATTACGTACTTGTCTTAAAATTTAACATCCCAATTAAAATATATATATATATTGAGGTCTATATGTCTAGCTAACTGCTTAAGATTATCACGACAAAACAGCCAAACCCACGATATTTGGTCGACAAGTTATGCAGTAAGTCAGTAAACCAACGAGTTAAAACTAATGCAGTTCCCTTTGTTTTTTTTCTTTTGCATTTTTCCGGGTTCCCACTTGTGTTCTAAAAAACTTAGCTAATCGACTGTGTTTCAATATAAGATTATTTGAAATTTTCATTACTGCAGTGCTCTTTATGAGACGATATAATTAATGTATGTGAAGAGTTAAAAAAGAATAATTAAAAAAATAGAAAAGATTGATTAAAAATCGTGTTTGTGATATAAGTAGATAATTATTTACCAACATTTTGTGTTATCCAAGAACACCTCGGTATTCTCTGAGCTCCATAGAGTTGCAGTAGGATAGGGTTGCAAGATTGTGTATGTGATGAAAATACGCCGCAGGTGCTTGGGTACCCTTAACTCTCAGCTGGGAGAAGAAAGAGAATGTTGGGAGGTAATTAAGTTCTTAATTGATTAGCCACCACGGTTAAAGCTGCCTTGCTTGGTAGTAGGACCCAGTCAAGATCTCCGGCCCTCATGACCACCTTCCATCGACCTATGGCATCATGGCACGGGCTAAATTTAATCTACTAGCATTCCTACTATAAAAAGCCTGATTAAGCCCGGAGCCTCAGACTAGTCCAGCCAGTCCACTCCCCCAGTGAACCAAAAAGGACTGTCTAACTGGGAGGAGCGTGGAAGATTAAGTAAATACAATAAATTAAAAAGAATGCAAAATTAAAATGAAGGAGAGCGGAAGAAAGCAAGTAAGTGTGGTGGCGGTGGCGGTGGCGGGGGCGGGGGCTTCTCCTTGCGCAGCATGCAAGCTTCTAAGGAGGAGATGTTCTCAGGAATGTGTTTTTGCTCCCTATTTTCCAGCCGACGAGCCGCACAAGTTTGCCAGCGTCCATAAGGTGTTTGGTGCCAGCAATGTAAACAAGATGCTTCAGGTTTCATGAATCCCTTTCTTAATTCCCTTCCCTCAGCCCCCATCAAAAAAAGAAAAAAGGACGAGATTAAGTTTGCAGCTAGCTTGCCTTGCTATGCAGCGGATGCTGATGTATGTCTGTATATGTACTGTTTAACATTAATTAATAAGTGCCACTGAACCAATGAAGTACTTAGTCAGGTGACCCAGAAGTCCTGTTTCGTCTCAATTATCAAAGCCGTCTCCTTTCCTTCTTCCCTCGGGAATTAACATTCATGTAATAATGCAGGAGTTGCCAGAGCATCAGCGGGGGGATGCAGTGAGCGCGATGGTATACGAGGCAAAGGCGAGGGTGAGGGATCCAGTGTATGGGTGCGTGGGTGCTATATCTTCTCTACAGAACCAGGTTGACCTCCTGCAGTCTCAGCTGGCACTAGCACAGGCTCAAGTCCTCCAGATGCGAATCTCCTCCCAATCCTCCTCCGCCTCGTTGATATCCATGTCCGATCAGTACTATAACAGTACCATCGTGCCCACTGATCATAGCTCTGCGCCACCCGACTCTCATCAAATTAATCTCTCTCCTGCCACGTCCGGCGATCATTGCCATCTCCAGCCTGTATCGCCCCATTTTAACACCGATACGCCCATGATGATGGATGAGGGTAATAATATTGGGGATTCCTTGTGGTCATATTAGCATATTACATACGTACACCCAAATCCCTAGCTAGGTAGCTAATATGTGTAGCTATATATATATACAAACACACACACACACATATATTTCCAAGTACTGCTACTACATATGGATATGGATTGACTCCCCTCTCCCTCTCCCTCTCCCTCCTTTTATATTTCTTTTCCCCCCGGGAGTTTGCTCACTTATTGAATCCTTTACTAAACTATAACACACGCAACTCTAGCGTCTAGATAGAGCGGACACCCACCTGACTCTCGGAGTTTGTTTGAATGAATCTGATATACCAATCATCAACCGTGCATGCCATAGTATACACGCTTTGTAGCTATATCTAATTTATGCTGGTATGTGTGTGATTATGCTTGTGATTTTCAATTTATCAATTGCAGTAGTTAATTAGATGTACACGCCTTCTTTGTAAAGCATTTTATTTCTTTTTTTGTTTTTTTTCCTTTTGAGGAAAAAGCATTTTGTTTCTAGTTCCATGATATATATATATATATATATATGCACACACACAACCCCTTCAAGTTGGGGTTTTCTCAACCCGAGAACGTTGGTGTAGCAGGCTTGTAAAATGAAATCAGGCCTTTTGGTTTATGGTGATGAGGTACTTTTAAGGCGTGAGTCTAGGATTAGGCGGAAAGAAGGTGATTTTAGAAAGTGCTGGGCCTATTTGTACACAGAAAGGTTTAAACCCGCATTTTTTAATGGGCCGTTCAAGCTATTGCTCTCTTTGTCTCTCTATTAATTTGGTTGCATAGCTGGTTTTCAAACCACTCCACTCCGAAGAAAGTGTATGCCAATACCCACACAAACCACCAACTTTTTTTTTTTTTTTTAAGTTTTTCAAAGCAAAGACTCAAAGCCATCCATCCATTATCCATACAAGGGAGAAAGGAACGGGAAGAATTTGAGACAGGAATCCCAGAATCATTTTGAGCGTACATTTTTACCTTTGATGCTGTAAAAAAAGATTTACTTTTTCCCTTTGATGTGGTTAATAAAGATTTCTCTGTCTCTTTCTGTCCCTATTTTCCCCCCCCAAAAGTACAGTAAATGGGGTACTATTAAATTTAATTACCCTCCTTCATTTGGAAACTTCGCTCCTCCACATTAATTAAGAAGCCTCATGCATCTCTCCGCGGAACGTTCAACACACACTAGCTACCTGCACACAGCAGAACCAGCAGCGCTAATCACTCCTACTATCATTATATTACATATTTATATATATACACATACGTTCGCAAATTTATTACATTAGCGGCGCGTGCGTGCGTGCGCGCATATGTCCTACTCCAATATATAGAACTACTAGTCTGTACAAAGTTTCCTTTGTCAACGTTCTATTCTCTGTTATATCTCCATTTACAAGTTTCCATATTTCTGATTAGATACAGGTTTTTTGGATGTACTTGCGGCCAGCAGGCCAAGCACAGAACTATATATATATATATAGATTGAAAAAATGTACTGTTGTTCGTAAGTCCTGTTAGTACTTAGGGTCTCTACAGTCCTCCTGAAGTGCAATGGACCTTTTGCATCCCACTAATCTACCTGTAAGGCTGTAACTGTACAGCTGCAATCTGCATATATGTCGTTCAACTTGGTGTAGCTACTAGCTTCTGAGGGGACCATTTTACGCACTACTGTTCGGAGTCAAAACGCGGGTCACCGTCCAATTCGCCTTCATGGCCTCTCGTTTTTCTTTTCTCTTTCGCCTTCTCTTTTCTCTATAAAAACCTCTTAAGCATTGGCAAAATCTATGAGTAGTCAAATCAGTCCCTAAATCGAACGAGAAGATTCCAACAGCCAAAACTTTTCAACTTCAGAAAATGAGAGGAAATCATCACCTGAAAGAAAGCCTGCCCGCCGCTCGAACCTTCTGTATGTCCCTTTTTTCTGTTTTCCTCCTTTTATTCATAATATTCCCAATTGTACTACCTTAATTATTAGGACATTATTCATGGATTCATTGGTTAAACCATTCTGTCCTTTAGTTCTTTACAAATTCAACACGGCTACAGATGTGCGCCAGTATATATACGTTTGGTAGACAAACTATACGTGATCGATCGTGAAAATTAAAATCCACGTGGTTAGCTCCCGATGATCAAAGAAACCTACAGTTGATTTTTTTACTTCATGGAGGAGTTGATGAGTACTTGTGTTGAAATTTATAAGTTATTTTGTACTTATTAATAGTCAAGAACACAAGTGGAGCATCTTGTTTCTGCATTCCAATCAAGTATGCTAAATTGGCACAGCATTTAGTTGTCTTGTCGTGGAAATCATTATTTGATCAATGTGTATTATTCGTAACAATTGAAGTCTTGTATCATGCATTGGTCCTCATGACCCAAAGGAAGCTTAACTTACGTACCAATCACAAATCCCTTTGGAGATCAGTATCACCGTGACCATTGGGCATACACTTTGCTGACAAGAAGATTATGCTAGAGATTATTGACCTCAGGATGGCGATAAAAATATGTGAAGAGCGCAAGTGGTCAACCAATAGGAGACACTGTTGAGTTTCAATCAACAGTGTGATGGGGGCCCTGAGGTGGCACTCGTGGTTCAGAGTGGCTTCGACTCCCCGGCTTTGTGGGTCACAACTCACAAATAGGGTTGCAAGACAACTAGTTAATCGCCGACAAATCTATTGGGGATGATCCTGTGATTGATCGAATACCAACTTGGAGATAACGCCCCCAGTATTCATGTAGCCGTCGAAAATGATCCTAATGATAAACGGTACTGCTACTGCTGAGGCCTAAGCTTAGCAAGCCAGTAGGCTCACAAGTCACAACTTTGACATCCCACTCAAGGCTTAACCACCAGTTAGCCCTACCTCAGCTCCAAAGGACACACTGATTTCTGTACTCCCTCATTTTTGTGCTTCTTCTTTTTTTTTTTTTTGTTCGGTGCGATTTCGGTAATGACCGCGCTGTTGCATCGACAAAGACATCACTCTCTCTCGCCCGCCACAATTTCCATTAATTTCCCATCTAGTTGTAGGGGAATGGCTCGCGTATTTCATTCCATCATGCCTGATTTGATCAAACATTTTACTGCTATCTCCAAAGAAACCCAATGGATTTAGTCGCAATCAAATGCAGTTCTCTAATGTTCTATCCCATTGCAATCCAACTCTTTGAGCTGGAACCCGCCCTCTGGAGTTTGGGGCAATAATTCCAGCCCAAAAAATAATAATAATAATAAAGTATTGGCATCGGAATGAGCAGATTGGATTGCAGGGTTACAGTAGTATACGATCATGTGATGGGGACAACATTACAAAGTTGAAACGATATTGCAGTCACCTCAGTATAACAATCTCTGGTGCCTTCTTACGATTGAGAGAACGCCTGCTTGTGACACCTATCTTTTCCTTCCTCCTCTCCAATTTCTCTGACGAGGAATTCTTCAGAAAACATAACTAACGAGACTTCGCATCCTTTTGTTGACTTTCGTGCTTGACTTTTTATTTGCAGAAAAGATGAAAATTTTTTTTCGTGCCTTAATTTCTCTTCTTTAATAAGTACTGGTGCTTAGTAATGTGCTATTTAGCTTTCAAACAAATTTCGCAATCATGCATGCTAACGTGCTTGTAATATGTTTTTAAATACTATACAGTAGTGAATTACCTCGATTCACGAAAGAGTTATTATTCATAGGACAACATCGCTTATCTTTCAGATCACTAATTACCTCGAAAGACTAGTATTAGCTCAACTAGTGTGGCGCAGTTTACCAAGGTAAAAAAAATTATTGTGGCGCTGGTCAACTATTTTTGTAAGGGTGGTCAAAAAAATTAGGTTAGAGTGAAAATCAAGCCTTAATTTATATGTTATTGAATGGCCTATCCTTTTTTCTTTTTTCTTTTTTTTTTGAGGTCAGAGTAACATTTTATTGGATAGAGCAAGGAATGGTTCCCAACAGAAGTAATTTGCTAATTATATCATATGTATTTGGATTAATTTCCTATCATTGTCAGTATATATATTATCATTATTGAATGTATGATAATTAATCTTAATTTGAATTTAAAATTCACAGTTTGTATATGTGTCATAAATCCAACTGTAATAAATGTATACATTGACAATGTATATAAGATTATCTCTATGTATTTCCTCTACAAAACTATACAATATTTATTGAAGCTACAAGATTTATGAAAGATTAAAAATTTATTAGTTAAAGTTCCATTCTATTTTTTCGGTTTTAGCAATCCCTCTCCAGCCTGCAACAACCCGGCGTGAATAGCTTATCTGCTAGTATTTCATTAACACTTTGAAATTTTCTTTCTTCGTACTCATACAAAATTTGCTTACATTAGTTTCAGACATAGATTCGTATCTATCAGTTTGATTGTTGGCCACTCCGAACCTTACCCTAGTCACACGTACCAACCATTGTATATAATTACGTAGCAGTAGTTACCAAGAAAAAAGAAAGAAAGAAAAAAAAAAAGGAAAGAAAGAAAGAGCTTTGCTGTAGTTATTCAATGAGCCTGGGCAAAAAATATTTCAAGCCTGGGAAATATCAAGAAGTATCAAACGTAGAAACCATAATAAATTGCAAGCTAAATGTATCTTAAACTTCCAATTTCAACCCCAACTGATCATTGTTCCGGCCGTACAGCAAAAGTGAAGTTTGGTCATTTGTGTAGTTCCTGTGTTTAAAAGTCTAAATATTCCCCTGAGCATAAGATATTCTCCCTGTCTCCCGCTTCCCAACTGAAACATAAGACTGGAAATGATTTGTAATTTTGGAAGCTCAGATGTGGAACGATTTATCCACATGAAAGATGAATTTAAAGGAGCCAAGGCCACATATTATCTAAACTTCTTCGCAGCATTATTGATGGCCAATAAATCCGACTAATTCCGAATAAGATAGTAATGCGATAGCAAGTGAAAAGAGAGTTTCTTGATCGATAAGTCATGAGCAGTCCACCCCAGAGGATAGGGGGACAAGTAAAAGTGAAGAAGATAGGAAGAAAAACGATCATTTCACTTCTAATTAAGATTTCGAATCATGACTAGGGATCTGAAGCTGAAAAGTCGCGTATTAACTTAAAGAATCCAAGCTGTCCTTGAGTAAAAATATTTTGCATGGTCAAAAACTAATAGTCGTAATTAACTTATGAATGGTATGTTTCATCCGAATTAGCAATAATCGAACGTATGGTTGTACAACTAATTAAGCTTAATTGCTATTGAAACAGTAAACAACCCCAGCAGAATATATAATAATTAGCAACGACTGATGAGGGATATGTATGTATCTCAACCATGAATAGTGGGCGGATATATTAATCGCACTTAAGCCATAGAAACAAAGAAAAATTATGAACAGGGCAGACTAATTAGAAGTATTACAATGATTTATCATGAAAAGACCAACAATAAATATGAATCAGCTAACTTCCCAGCTTGGAGAAAGATGCTAGTTCATCAAGTTCTTGTCCGGAAGCTCCAGTACATTATCCGGCGCTATACGATAATACATAAGGCTGGCAATAGCCTCCTGCAGCCATTCCTCGTCATAGGATTTCATAATCTGTTGGCAGTAATCAATGTAACCAATAAGCATAGTCTAATATACATGTGGCCGGCCGGTCAAAGATTACTTTGTAGCAACCCCTAGCCCCGGCCCGGCCCGGAGTATGATAATAGAGTATAATGAACGTGAACTCATCATGATGTGCGATGGAGCGGTGGTGGTGGTTTTATAATTTAATTTAAGCATTGTGTTAATTAGTTAAATGGTTACCTGCAGGTCGTCAGGAATGTTGTAGCATGATTCTGCTTGTTGAAGATCGCTCTCGGTCTTCATCACTAGCGTTTGATCATCTTCACAACATTCATTATTCTTGGCAAATCTTCCACGAACACGGACCCTCTTGTCAGCTAGGGTTTTGCGACATGCATACTGCACAAGCAGTACAATATTTGAGGGGAAAATACAGAGACTTGTATCAAATGCTGAAATCTTAACTTTACGTACATATATAGGGGGGGAAGAAAAAATTCATGGTCCATTATATACACTGGCGGAGAATAAGGACGCATGTAACTGATCAAGTAACCTTGATAGTCTTGTTGAAATTCCTTTGACTTCTCTTCTTTAAATATCTGAGAATTCTGTCTTTTCTCTCTTCAGCTGAATACCGGGCGGCCTTCAACGTCGGCTCTTCCATCCTTTGTGCTACCCCACCTTGAATTTCCTAATGAATGAAATTTAACCAACAATCTTAATGAATAAGAATAATGTTCCTTCAATCCTGTAAGGATAGTGTTGATTTCCAAATATAGAGGAAAAAATAAATTTAAGAGATAGAGAGAGAGAGAAGGTCTAAAGACATATATATACACACACAAGCTCGTGAACTGTACGTGGTGAAGACATTTAAGGATTGTTAAATTATAAAAAAGAAGAAAAAAAAAGTGCTAGCATTAGGAGATAAACTGGATACCCAATTGTCGGAGGTCACGGACGGATAGAGAGGCCAGAAGTTTGAAGCCAGGACGCCGCATTCTTGATCTCCAAAGTCATATGCCCGATCATGCTGATGGCAGTAAGTGCCGGCACCACTAATCAAACCTTCGTCTCCGGAAATGCCAAATAAGCTGCCTGATAATGTAGCATAATTAGTGGGCGCTACTAATGTTGGGTCATGAGTTGTATCCGAGGCCCCAAGTCGTTCAGCTGCGGGGAGTGATACTGCCGCTGCTATTGACGACAAAGATGAGGATGAGGAGGAGGAGGAGGAGCAGCTGATATCTGAATCAAAAGGGAGCATACCACTAACTGCTGCTCCATTCATGTCGGAGAAAGGTAAGATTAGTGGAGGAGTAGTGATGGATGAGGATGTGATGAGATGATCAGTTGGAAGCTCTGTGCTGAATTCATTAGAGCACATGTAGTCAGAGTAGTAAAACTGAGGAAAGGAAGCCATTGAGAGAAGAGAAGAGAAGAGAGGAGAGGAGAGGAGAGGAGAGGAAGAAGGGGAGGGCGGTGTGGGTGGTGGTGGGGAGGTGTTCACTTCATGTCTCAAATGCATTTTTATGCCCATTTAGTATTTATAGCATGTGTAGCAGCGAAAGCTTTTTAGGCAACTTGTTCACTCTGCCTCTGTTGCCACCATGCATATTTTCTATGCTACTGTTCGGTTACGAGCTTTCAGTCAATAGTTGAAATGTTAGTAAGAGGAAATCCTTTTAGTTCCATTAATCCTTCAGGACAGAGTATTAGGCTACCGTCCGCGAAAATTGTACTGTACCAGTGAGATTTTTATTTTTATTTTTATTTCTTCTTTTGGAGGGCACCCTAAGAAATGTGGGTTAAAAAAATAAAGAAAAAGAAGTTGCTTGGAGAAGCACCAAAATTAATAGAGAATTTGAATGAGAGAGAGTGAAGGAGACTTGCATTTGGAGAAGTTTCCGGAGTAAATGAATTTTATGAATAATGGTAGTAATTGATGGTTTAATTTGGAAAATCGATTTGGATGGAGGTGTTTGGTAAAGTAAGACGCTTCCCGGAACACGAAGTAGTATGACTTTATTCGTTTTCAGCATACGAATAATTTTTGTTTTAGAGCAACTAATGGATACAGTTGCAAATGTGTTTTAATCCATCTGTTGGCGCTGAAAACCAGTAAAATCAGTAGTTAAAACTCCAAGCGATATGAGATGTCCTTCACTTCCACTCTTGGTAAATACTTAAGTACTTAGTAAAACCGTCAGAACCCCTGTTTATCGCTCGAGAATCAATGATGGAATAATAACTCAGATATATAATTAAAAAGCATAAAAATTTATTAGTGAACTTTTGGATGCCAAGTTCTTAGATAGATGGAGTATGCCCCCTGGCATAACAACCCTATATGTGCTGCTAATCATATGGTAATGAGATATCCTGTCCACAAAGTTGATTAAGGTATCAATTTTGGATATGTAGGTTTTACGTGACGATGATATTCCTTAGGCAATCAATAAGAGAAGAGGGGGAGAGAAAAAGAAAAAATGACCAGAAGAATGCACTAAACGTAAACTAAACTCAAAAGTGACCAGAAGAATGCACTACACTCACTAAAGTAAACTAAACTCAGAAGAATAAAAGTAGCGTTTAGCTTGGGGTTGGGCTCTAAAACAAAAGAAAATTCCAATAGGAATCACTAAAACATTGGGCACCTCGAGAACAGAAAGCAAAAGATGCATGCAGAAAAGGAGATTAAAAAGAAAAAGAAAAAAGAGACCCTCCTGTTATTCTAGTAGTAAGAAACTTAGAAGAGGTGGTGGACCAGAAGAGTACTGGGTGTCATATACTACTATATATTATTACCAGTATTTGTAGGCTGGTGATAAGTCTGATAGGCTGCAAACGTGTGACCTATTCCTTGCTTAGGCTGCGAATCCCACTGATGGGGTTCTTTTTTTTTTTTTTTTCTGTTTTGGGTTGTTTTTGTGGGGTTTTTTTTTTCCTTCCTAGTCACACATGGTGATGTGCATGAACGTGCCACAATCAAACATAAATATACCCCAGAGATCGAGATTCCCGATTTCCTGTTCAAAGTGTTGGTCACTTGGCAGCTCTACAGTTCACCGTCTTATGCCCCATTTACGGCCAAATGCTGAATGAAATCATTTTTGACTGGGGCCTTCAGGCTTGTGGAAGTTCAAAGCCGGAGTCCCTAATCTGGGTTCCGTCTTTACGAAAGCGAGACGAATCAGCCATTTAGGAATACTAGCGAGGTAGCTAGCCAGCTTGTAGCATGAATCCCACTTCCATGCGGGCCACTGCTTCCCTTTTCCACGTGCTAGAATTTTTCCCACACAAGCTTCACCTTCAACTATGTCTATTCTCCGCGCGAGCAAAGAGATGCAGGAGAAATCAGATTAAGATAGCTTTGAGCTTGGGAAAAAAAAAAGGCCCAAGATGCATCATGTAAACACAGCCTGCTGCTGCTTTTCAATTAGAGCATCAGGTGCTGATCAGTATAGTACAAGATCGACTACGTCTCTTCAGGCGGGGCTACCATATTCCATCACTGAAGTTGAAGTTGTCCAGCTAAGCTTAAAGGGGGAAAAAAAGACCTTGGCCTTTTTCACCCACTAGCCCAGATGCATTCCAACTTCATCGACCTTCATTTTAGTGTTTATCCTCAGCTAACATCCTGCATGAACTAATAAACCTCGTAAACTTCGTGTTTAGCAGACTGCAAGGATGTTGCCATTCTGATAAATTTGCCAATCAGGTTAGACAGGACGACTTGCAATTGAAAGGCCTAATCTACTGAATCTAGTCCAAAACAATTCAGTCATTCCTGAATGATTACAAATGTTCCTTTCTCATTTCTTCATTTCCGATTTCCGACAGAACAAAGAAAACCGGTAGTAATTGTTGCTTTTTTTTTTTTTTTTTGTGGGTTCCAAAACAGCAAAGCTACTGAAGCCTCAAGAGTAAACAAAAATTCCTCAATTACACAAATTGAGTGTTCTTTAGACCAATTCCTACACATTCGTCTGTTCACGTTTCCGTCAATCATATGAACAAGTTTCTTCTACTTTTCATGTAAAGCACATATGTAAAGATTGTAGAACTAACGCTTCCAATTACCCCCGATAAGCATGTGAATTGAGGCAAGGGCTTGTTGTAGATTGTCATGAATGTGTCCATCATAACTTGGCCATCAGGCATGCGTAGTTAGCTTAATGCTTTTTGTCCATGGCTATCACGTATCATGGAAATGCGTACATATACTTTGCATTTCTGAAAAAAGAAGAAGAAAAATTTTTTTTTTTAATCTTGGTTGGTTGGTCAGTTCGTGTTACATGGGAAGTCCATCATCCATTTCAGGCAGAAAAGCCATCCATCACCAACAATAACTAGGAAGACGGAAAAGTTTGCTTGTTCCCGGCAAGGATTAACAACTGATGTGATGTGAGATAAAGATGTAGAGTACTGAATTGGAGGAGAAAGCTTTTCTTTAGTGTATATGGAACACTTCCAATCTTTTGCAATTGGAGATCGCCCTATATCCTAATGCTTCACTACATCTATAAGTACTTCATGTGGTTCACACAATCCTTATTCAATGCATCTTAGAAGACAAAATTTCCAAATGATTTGACGGAAATCTTCAAACTTGGGAATCAAAGCGGAGAAAATATCTCACCTGAAGAAAGGTCCAAGCGTGAGAGTTGCAAAGGACAGTACCCTTTGTTCCTCTCTCAATTGACATGTAGTCTCTTCTCCCCTTTCAGTCTTTTCTTTTAATCCGCTGCTTTGAAGATGGAATTCATGTGCCAACAGGGTCATGTTGCGCCATGTTGCCTGACAACAAAAATATATGAATCTTGAGCCGGATTTGAGGGCATCAGATCACTACAGATCTTTTGGCAGTTTTCTTTTTTTATCCTTGATTTACGACTCTAGAAGTATTCCTTGTTTTAGTTGGTACGCTACGCTTTCTTTGTTACTCTAAGCAAGATGAGATTCTCCAGTCACACATTTGTCAATCTTTTTATCTACACGCTCAGTTCTCTGTTTACCATTAGGTCGGCATCCCAATCCTTTTCGTCAAACGAAGATCAGAACTTTTTTTTTTTTTTCCTTTCCTTATAAATTGCCCAGAGTGTCAGACATATATCACTAGGATTACAATTTTAGCCGAGAACAAGGAAGACCAGTATGCTTCTCAGCGCTCGCCCACAGCCCCACATAAGCACAGAAAGAGATGCTTCTTGTCTCTGCAAATAAATTCTTAGTGTTTCGACAAACTAGTATCAATATCTTTTAGTAAAAGGATTTTTTTTTTTTGGTTTTTGCTTTAAATAAATACAAGGAGCAACAGCTAAACGTCTGAATTCATAGCTAAAAAGACGAACTTTGATGCAAACCTCGATGGAGAAGTCAACATAGATTGCATTAGCCTCATTAACCCAAAACAATGAAACATGTCAAACTGGCACAGAGCTGGGAGAAAACGTTGTTAGATCACCACTGCAGATCGAAATGAGTAGATGACAATACACAAGTTTTGAGCCCTATCAAACATTTACAAAAGTTGCGGAAAGGACGATACTAGCTACTAAAGCAAATATATCCCAAAATAAGCGCCACACTGGAGGTGAAATATTAAGTTGGCATTTCATCATTAGAAGCAGCAACAAAAGTGAGGTCTTTGTTATACATGGGTTCGTTTTTGTCTTCAAATATACCTCAATACAGAAATCATGAAGTCAAGCAGCTCAATGGATCACAGTTGTACATATAAAAGAGAGAATCCCGTCCAATGTGAACCAGGGTCAATACATACCATACAGCAAGTGCTGATATAATTTCAGCATATCCCTACCAGGCATCAAGGACAAAAAGAAGTTATTTACATGCCACCCGTGCATGGGATTAAGCAACTAGTCCTAGAAAAATTATGTCCACACTGGTCAAGTCCTTTCCAATTTGCACTTCCACAAATTTTTGCAGTGAAAAATATCTTGTGGTGAAATTCAGCTCGTACCAGCGACTTCACCCAAAACTGTGATACAACAAATAGAGATAGATAAGTCGCAAAATATTCAATTATTGAATTTTTTTTTTTTTAAGCAACTGAAGGACGGAGAACTTAATTATACCTCCTCTGCAAGCAATTTCCACAAAATTCCTTCTATTGTATGTTTCGATTTAGCAGACCTTGAAAAGATAGGTATAGATCTTTGTTATCCACACCAAAAATCTGTTCTGCTTTCCTCAAGGTTTCCTGATTGTTTAAAAGAAAAGAGATTGTACAGTTAACAAGGCTACAAGAACCAGGATAAAAACATATGATGATCTTCCATGGTTACTAACGATTTGTAAGTTATACCTCACGGGATTGCTTTTGTGCATTTAGTTCCTTTATGTTGGCCAGAAATGCACTGAACTGCTCGTAGGATAGCCGACTCCTACATAAACAGTCCAGAAGCAATGAACTTTATGATCCTTTGAATTAAGCAATCAAGTTACAGAAACAGAAAGAGCAAAAAGTAGGTAGTCACCTTGCTTGACGAAAGAACTCTTTTCCATCAATTCGAGGAGTGCGAGCTTAAAAGTTCCAAATCCATAAAAAGAAAATGCAAAGAGATCAGAAGCTGTCTAACCATATTAAAATGCACAGAATTCATTAGCTACCGAACAGAGCAATAAATAACAGCTTCCAATCAGATGTGTCCTTGCTTAACAATGATGATATGATCAAGAACAACTCTACATCACAAAATATTTTGCAGATTGATAGGCTTTATACCTTTGAGACTAGCTATGGATTATGAAATCTAATATCCAGAATGCAGCAGACCTGGCATAGGGCGACCGCGAGGGGGAGAGTTTGCTGCTGATGACTGCTGGCTTGATGGGTACCATGATGATAGTGAACCCCGCATTTCATATTGACTTTTAGTTGGAGAGGTAGCACCAGAAGTTTTTTGAGGGGATCCTGCAGCAGAATACCTCCCAGGGGACACACTAGCAGAGACGATTTTCGGCGTTGCAGTAGGAGTAAGACGTGGAGATAAATATGGTGTCATAGAAAATTTCAACCCACTTTGTTTCGAGGCTGTGGTATCGTAAGCAAAACAAACAAAAAGTAGCAAGATATATCAGATAAACAATATAATCTAAGCAGGTACCCAAGGTGATCCAGAAGAAGGATTTCATAGCCAGTACCATCATCAGAAACGCTTGCAGTTTCTGTTCCAGAGAAAGAATGTTGTGTTGTGTAGCCGTTCACCTCCTCATCTGCAATGTGGAGTAGATAGACATGTTAACAGAGAAGCACAAAGATCTAAACGCCAAAGCCACCATTTCAAGCGAACAATGATAAACTTATAGATCCTGAAGCTCGACTCATTTTTTAATGCCAAAGAAGGAAAGGAAAAAAAAAAAAAAAAGGCAAAGATCTGCAGATGCAAGAATCCTTGTCTGCAGGTCTCAGAACTTGTTTCCTTTGTCCTGCCAAATGGAACCAAATGTTGGGAAACAGCAATGATACACTTTCTCATTGTATGACGTAAAACATTTCCAGAAAAGTTGGCGACTCGAGAAAGATTATAAGCCTTTATTCAGTGTTTCTAAAAAAGAAAGAGACTTGAGATCTTTGGAATGGCTTTGAAACATTAGGTCCATGAAGTCTTTCTTTAACCAAAACGACCAAATTCCTGTAAGGTGACCAAAATGTTTGTCAAGAACACCTTGGGGGTTTTGTTTTTTCAACAAAGAGACAAAATGCAACTAAAAAAAAAACAGAGAGAGAGAGTTGCAAAGCTAAGTTTACCTTTTGCAGGATAGGTTTTTGGAATTGATTGGTCATAAGTCCCAATATCAACAGTTTCAGCTTGCTGAGAAGGATGAGTTCAGAATAATTTGTTATTCAGAAAGATTTGCAAAAGCAATACACAACGTGAAATGTTGTATAGAAGCTGCAAACGAAACAAACCATGAAAATATGAGGAAGACTAGTTAGGGAACTTACAGATGAAGTGTCATCGTTAAGTGACTGCATCAACTGCCTCTTGAACGTCTCCAACTGTCAAACAAGATCACAAGCCTGAGAATTTTAATAAATTTGAGTCTCATATTCCAGCAAGTTCCACGTAGAAACGGTTTGAGACTGTAACTCTTTGCACATTATCGACAAATTAATGAAATCCAGGACACCCACAGGATGCAGTAAAACGGACAATTGGCAACACGCACTCACATATCAGCTCCATAATTTACAACTTGGATAAAATTTCATCAAAGGGAATACCCAAAAATTATACAGCAAAAACAACAGAGACCACAGGAATGATAAATGATAAAATTGGTAAAAGCTTGAAGCACAGTTTTTAGCACCCAAAGAAAAATGTATTAACAGAAAGTATACATAGGTAAATGCTAGGCCAAAAACAAAACAAAAAATGCTAGTACAATTTGTTATTAACGTCTAAAAACAAATATTAGTAGTAGAAAATAACATAGGGATGGAAGGGGGGGAACAGAAATAAGAAACTAAACCTTGGCCAAGTCCCGGCTCAGCTTCTTGGCGGCTAGGGCCAAGGAATCCCTCTCCTTCGTCAGCTTCATCTTCAATTTTATGAGAATGAGAAAAGAAAAAATTGAATTCACTGCAGCCATTTATAACCAATTCCTCAGAAGAGAGGGAGAGAGAGCAAAGAGATGAAAAGTGTACATTGTCGTCGAGAGTGATTTTGAGACGCAAGTCGGTCTCCTGATAAGCGTGCTGGAGGTGAGAGAGCTTATCGTCCAGGTCGACAACGAGGCGGTCCTTGTCGTAGAGCTTCTGGCGGAGCCTCCCAAGTTCAGACTCGAGCTTGGTGACCCGGGAGGCAATGGCCATGGAAGTAATCTTGCGGGCCAGATCTAATTGGTCGTAGGGGTCGGTGGGAATGACGGATAAAATCTCGTCCGGTAGATAGAAGTCGGGCGACCCGCGACCGCTCTCGCTGCTCGACATCTCTAACCCGCAAAGTTTAGTGGGTTTAGTCGGGGGAGGAATTTTGTTTTGGGGAGAGGAGGAGGAGGACGAGAGACGAGGAGGGACGTTGTGTCGGAGAAATCTATGGGAAACCCCAAAAAAAAAAAAAAAAGAAAAAGAAAAAAAGAAGACCTTTTAATTGATTCAACAAAATCAAAAGTTTTGTAGTGTGTAAGTACGTACGTAATTAAAATTCATAAAAAAGTAATTAGTACTAGTACTTCCATTACCCAACCAACTCAACTATATAAAGGGGTACTCTTCTTAGGCAGCATTCAATCAACTGGAAGTTAGCAGGATTTATTTTTATTTTTATTATTACTTACTTACTTATTAGTGCTTTTTTTTTTTTCCTTTCCCCCCTAATTTCAACGACAAAATCAAATAGTTGTCTGTAATCTATTAGTATACTAACAGTCTATCACTATTTAAAAAAAAAAAAAAGATACTAATGCTGCTAGTAGTAGTAGTAGTACTACTGTACTAGTATGCTTTGTTTTTGTTGAAAGCATTTGGGGTTTTAGGTGGGAATGCAGGACCAACTTTTTGGGGTTAAAGAATGGAATGGCGTGGGTTTGAATTTAAATTGGGCTTCCCTCCAACTCCATACAAATCTCCATTCCTTTTTCCTCCTTTTAATAAATAAATTAAAAAAAACAAATGATTATTAATAATACTAGCACTCAAACAAAGTGAAGAAGACCAATAGTGGTCGGTCGTCGTTTTCTTTTTGTTTCATTTTCATTAGTTTGCATTGAATGACGGGGACAACCGACAAAGTTGAGAGAGGTCGAGGGACCGGTGGGTTTTTCCTTCTTTCCTTTTTTTTTTTTTTTGGTTGGATATGTCTTCTGCCGGAAGCGCACCTGAAAACCACCAAAATCCTCCTAAATAAAGAGCCACTCACACTCCTAACTACTAACAAGTCGTAACAGAAACCAGTCGGCATCCTTTAGAAGAAAACGACGAAAGAAACCGGTGGAGTATTTTTTTTAAGGAAAAAAAAAAATCAACTTCTCATTACAAATCCGTATACGATGTAAAAAGGTAATGGTGGAATGTGCTATACAAAGATTGAATTTTTATTTTCAAATAATAGCAAGCTAATAGGAAACAAAACGGGCTAACCAGAGACTAGACTGTCTGTGCTAGAATAAGATATATTCACACAGCTATACCATTTACTCCACAGCCGATTTCCTGCTTCTTGTCTGAATCTGCAATTTTGAGTACTGCCCGAATCTGTGTTGAGTGCGAGGAAAAGGAATGAGGAATTTGATTGCGCTCTTGCCCAGAAGACAGCAACAAGCCATGAAAGGAATGTCCCTTCAATATCAAGCCATTGTATAAAGCAAGCCTAAGGTTCTATAAGATCCTCCAATCTTCTTTCTAAGCTGATCAGAAGACACTAGTCCTGAGACACCATGATCTCCAGAAACAGAAAAATCCCTTGAACAGCTTCAGAGTTGATCATTTGTAGCCAACCAGCAAAGCGTTGCATGTACCACTTGCAGTTGATTTACAAACAGCATTACAAGCCATCAACTGCAGCCTTCAAACAAACACAAACCACAGCACCTCCGTTCATCCATTGGGGGGGCGCCTTACACTCTACATACCCGTCAGCAGAGTCATAAATGAATCAAGTCTATTGTTGAGGCAATTTTTCGGATATTACTTTACCGCACGCACACCAACTGTTCTCACTCGGAATCGGTACTGGGGCTGAGAGCCACTATCGTCATCTTCATCATCATCTTCGCTAGATTCATCCTCAACTCTATCCCACCTTGAGTAGTCAAGTTGTGAGTGTCCTTTCGGTTTTGGGATAGCTTGCCACCCAGAGGAATCTTGTTCAGCTAACTTACCAATGGCACTATTCTGAGCAGTGACTTCACCTTTGGGAGCAACCCCACAACTCTCAGCCGTCCGCTCATTAGGAACTACCGCCTCTGTAACTTGCTCTACTCCATCTTCACATTCCTCTAATGCTTTTCTTTCTTTTACCTCCTTGTCCGCCTGCACTTCTGTATCGTCTTCATCTTCTTCAAGCTCTGCGTCATCTTCAGGTATGGGAGCAAGGGACTTTCCTTGAACAAAACAAACCATCTTTTATCACTAGTGAACAAACATGAGCCTAAAGATGTTAAACTACATCATCAGAATCTGCTCATATTTTACTTCGAAACACATCGTATGATAAACTCTATGTGACTCACAGTACAAGAAAAGATTCGTCACAAATTTCCATAGGAAGGCTGTCCGGAAAAAGTTGATGCTCCTCTAAAGGTCATATTCAAATATAGATAATCCCTTAACTACCCCAATCAAATGCAAATATATATTTTCCTATTCCGGAAATAATTTGGCAATTGATTCATTTATTCTCCACTTACAATTCACATCTTAAACAAACTCAAGATTGTTTTCTGTGAGTTACATAGTAATGGCTTGGTACCATTTTTTTTACAAGTATCCTATTAGTTTTACTTTTCTCTGTATACAACATGTAATTTTGGGGCAGCTCATCTCGTATTTTGAAAGTCCGAATTTCTGTCCATCAGAGCTATCAACTGTCTAGTATAAATTTCTTTGCAAAATTTGAAAGACATTTTGTACATCAATGTAGCATAGTTCTCCACGCCACATGAAATGCAATTGCTGCACATTTATGAAATTTATCTGATTAACATCTTATACTTAGAATGCTTTGATCCTCAAAATATTAACCTTCTACACGTGAAACCACATCAAAAAATTCCAAGGCGAGTACTTCATTTCTTTATTAGTATAACAAACTCTTCTGCGCCTTCTTAACTCAACATATATAAATTACTGAGTTCAATAACCCAGGAAAAAAAATTAATAAATAAACTAAATAAAAGCAGGAAACGAAAGCAGAAAACTATCAGAAAAAAAAAAGGAAAAAGGAGCCAAACGCAAAGGATGAGAGCTAAGGATTTAATGACACAAAGAAGGAAGAATACCAGTTGTGTCTTTAATCGGGCCTGAAGATTCTGATAAACTTCTGATGAAGGTTTTAAGTCAATGAGCCTATTGACATCAAAAAGAGCTGAGTTGTACTCCTTTAGAGTGACTAACGTCTGGGCACGCAACATCAAGGCTCCAGTGTGATTGTGATCAAGCTCAAGCACCCAGGTGCATTCTTCAGCAGCCTAAACGAATTTGTAGACATTATGCTATACACGGAGCAAATTTCAAAATGGAAGTGCAACTCAATCTAAGTTTGATCTTCGTCAATTCAGAAGTACTGAAAGCAACATGGATTGGTCAAACAAATAAACAACAGCCTAGAAATGCAAAGACAAAAACCAAAGGCATGCATCGCATTAAGGAAAACTCCCGATACATGAATGCCAATAAGCCGTCAAAATGCATAACCAGCTACTTTTGAACAGCCAATTCAAGATAACAACCATCACCTCCAGAAAGCACCACACAGAAACAATGAAATACAAAATACCCAAAATGGAAATGTCCAGCTCTTAACCTCCATCATGGAGAGAAATTTATCTGAACGACACATAAAATAAAGTTCCATAGATAAAAGATTAAACAGCTTAAACCAATACTCCAAGATCCTAGCTCATTAAAATTTCACAGTCAGTAAACATTCAAAACCATCAAATGAAGTGAACAAGAGTTTATTTCCACCTGTTCCAATAAAAAATAGTGGATATTCCACGCTTTCTGGATTCCAACAGTCCCTTCATTTATTTTTTGTTTCTTTTCCGCAATCACTATGTCCAACAGTGCTACCTCAATAAAGTAATCCAGCTTTTTTCCAATCCCAAATTGATGACATCAGCAATGAATCATAAAGCAAAAGTTTTTTCTTAAATGATGAGGAAATAGTTATTGAATCTTAGTAAATTGATCGAAGCTTAAAATCATAAAGAGGAAAAAAAACAAGAAGGGTGAAAACAGAATAGTAGCGGGAGTAGGAGAGTTTGAGAACCTTTTTGAAGTTGTGGAGTTTGAGAAAACAAGCGGCCCGATTGCTGTGGAGAGCGATTTGCTGGGGTGTGGACTTGGCGGCGGAAAGCGCTTCGGTGTAGTAAACTAAAGCTTCCTGGTACTTACCTTCTCTATACATTTGGTGAGCTCTCTCGATCTTATTATTCACGTTCAGCACCCCCACCCCATTTTTATTATCGCTACTACTACTGCTCCTACTCGTCGATGCCATTTCTCTCTATCTCTACTTTCCTATTTACAAACCTACTTGTAATCTTTTCTATTGCCTATAATCTGAATCTGAATTTGATACAAGAGGGATAATACGAATAAATTCGGAACCGGAACCAAGAATACATAAATAAATAAATCAATCAAAACTATGCAGAAGAAATTGAAAAAAAAAAAAAAAGAATGAAAGTTGATGAGATCAACGATTAGAAAATAAATGACGGGAAATGGATTGAAGAAAGAGAGCGTGTGTGTGTGTGTGTGTGTGCCGGACACGGTAAAAAAAAAAAAAACCTTCGGAGAAATCCAGGTAGTGGCGGAGGTGGTAGAGGCGGTGGAGACCACGGTGAAGCCAATTAGAATGGATGGATTTTAAAAGTGGCAGCTTGCAAATGATTTTCAGATACAGAGTGGGGAGGCGACTGACGAGTTTGGGGCCGTGGAGGGATGGGGACCAACACATGAAATACATATCACCCCATTAGACCCGCGGACGGTAATGTTAGATCAAAAGTAGATGTTTTAATTAGGCAAATTCCTCAAAATATTGTCAAAATGGCAGCGCAAGTGCTCCTCTTTCCATATGCTTTGCTTCAGAGACTATATATCCAAGTCAATGAACCGAGTGAGGATCTGACTATACTAATTCTCTGCATTGATATAGCTATCTAATTGTAATTTTTAGCTAACTATCTATGTTTGAATTCCAATGTGCGGCACCAGCTCAAATTTTCTTTTTTTTAAAATTTTTCAACGAATAAAGAAGGAGGACTTAGATGCAATTATGAGAAATAATTTGTTACAGGTGCCGCACATCTAACGTGCGGCACCAATAACAATGGAAAAAATGTGTCTGGTGCCGCACATCTCATGTGCAACACCTGACCAATAAAATTTTCCAAAAAATGACGGAATTCGAAGGAAATTGTTAATGTTCATTTTAGGATTAGTTAGGGTTAAGGTAGGTTTAGAATTTAGGGTTTTAGGTTTAGGATTTTAGGGTTTAAAAAAAAAGACTATACTAATAAATCCATGTTTGAAGGAAATTAAAAAAATACTTTATACTAATAAATCAAACTAAAATAGTAAAAAATTTTAGTGAGTTGATAAACTCGAAAAAGCGAATATGTTTGAAACTCATGTAGAATAATTTGGTTATATGAGCGAAAAAATTTTATTTTTCAAAAAAATTATGAAGTCCGAAGAAAATTGTTAGTGGATTAGTGTTAGTTAGTGTTAGGATTAAGGTTAGAGTTAAGGTAGGTTTAGGGTTTAGGGCTTTAAAAAAATACACTATACTAATAAATCCATGTTGGAAGGAAATTAAAAAAAATACTTTATACTCATAAATCAAACTAAAATGGGAAGAAATTTTAATGCCTTGATAAACTCAAAAATGTGAAAATGTTTGAAACTCGTGTAAAAAATTTTATTTATATTAGAGAAAAAGTTTTGGAGATGTGCGGCACCTAACCAATAAAATTTTATAAAAAATTACGAAGTCCAAATGAAATTGTTAGTGTTAGGGTTGGGTTAGTGTTAGGGTTAGGGTTAGGGTTAGGGTTAAGGTGGGTTTAGGGTTTACAAAAAACACTCTATATTAATAAATCCATGTTAGAAGGAAATTAAAAAAATACTTTATATTGATAAATCAAACAAAAATGGGAAAAAGTTTTAGTGAGGTAATAAACTGAAAAGCGAATATGTTTGAAACTCATGTAAAAAAAATTTGGTTATATTAGAGAAAAAGTTTTGTGTAAGTGAAATATAAAAGTTACGGTATATCTAAATCGAATTCGAGTGTTTAACAAACGAATAGTGGTGAGTGTATTGATGCATCATTATAATTTGTTGCAATAACGTAATGTACCTATAAACCCTAAGTATTAGTCCATAATTAGTTAGTAACAAGGGAAATATCTACAAGATGTAAAGATCATAACAATAGTAGACGGATATTGACTTTGTATTGACCGGCATTAAGAAAGAAAATAGAACCAAAACCGATGGCATGTACTAGCAAAAGATTAGCCGAAAGAAGTCATTTGATAACATATCCTTTGGACAAAGGAAGGAAACCAATGTGGTCAAACACAAAGCAAAAGCAAAAACAAATGACTGGGAAAGAAATCATGCTGGACTCTCAGCATTTGATTCTAGACGTTACTGGTGCTGCACATCTCGACTTTTTTGCACCCCTAGCTGGGATCACCTGTCATCCTACAAATTTCTTTGAAGCTTTGCTTCATCCTACCCTCTGAGAAGGAAAAAACAAAAAGAGAAAAAGGCCAAAAAGGAAAGGGGTTTGCTTTCGCTTCATTTTCCATCTCGGCTAACGATTCTCAGTTGCTGGGGGACGCCCAAGGAGAAGCCCGATTTTACTGTCTGAATCCAGTTCATATGGGCTAACAATTACAGGTCCAATAATGGCCCATAGACTATATTCAGTTTCTGTTCTACTGTACATATTACGAAGATATGAGAACGAAATTTAGTGAATTAAATGTTTATGCATAAGGAATCATAATTAACCTTAAAAGATTTTTATATAAAAAATAATGACTCTATTATTCAAGTACTTTATAATAGATTAGAGTAACTATCACAAGTTAGGCTTTAAACACGAAAGATAGGCAGGGGCATGGTTGGGTGGGAGACACTGAGAGATGCGGCCATATAGATGCACATCAACAGGGCAATCTGTCCCAAACATTGATCAATTGAGGATGGCGAAAGAAATTAACTTGGAATACCAGATTCATTTAATGGTCGGTGCAAAACTGATAAAGCCAAATACAGATTATGCTTTCTTTTGTTACTAAAAGAACTGTATAGACTAGGTAAATAACAATTTTATTCAACATGTAGTTCAAGTAATATTCTTAGTAGCTTACGCTCATGGAAGATTTATCAACTTCTTCTGCCTCTCTACATATATAGCACCCAGTAAGTTAAGAAGGAAGGTAAATGCATTTCATTGTCCACCACTTCCAAGTTCATAATGTTGACCTTTGGATCATTTGTACACTACTAGGGGTGTGCATCAAATTCGAAATCGGTAATTCGGAACTATGAATTCGGAATTTTTCGAAACTTGGATCCTGGAAATTCCGACTGATTTCGATTTCGATTTCATCAATTCGAATTCATTTCGAATTGAATTCGGAATTTGGTGCCTTTTTATATTCCTAATTTTTTTAAAAAAAAAAGTATGATATGCTAAATAGCCTAATTAAAATAATTAAATAATTATATATAACTAACTTAATTAGACTTAATCTTATTATATAGTATTTGTCACATGTATTATTTTTATATTAATATATATAGACTATTTATTATTATATATATGAATTTGAAACTGAAATCGGAACTTCCGATTTTAAAAGGCTCATAATCGAATTCGCCCAAATCGAAATCAAAAAACCAAATTAACTTCCAAATTCTGATTTCATCGATTTTGAATTTCCGAATTCATTTCGAAATCGGTCGGTAAATCAAAAATTTTCGCATTTGCACACCCCTATACACTACATCAAAAGTTGAGGAGCTGGTCTGCATCCACAAGTGCGTACGGTAATAGTGTGAAGCAACTTGGATATGAATATACATGTGTTGTTGCTTAGGTGGGGTAACAGTGTCCTGTACAATGTACACATCTGTTCCTAAGTAGGGGTGCAAACTAACCAAGCAACTCACAAGCAGCTCGCGAGCTAATCGATCAAACAATCAGACTCAATTTGGCGTTATCGATTTCGAGCAGTTCGTCAAGCCTTATTGAGCAGTATATATTTTATATATTAATATATATATATATATATATTGAGCAGTATATATATATATATATATATTAATATCGATATCAATATATCGAGTTCGAATTCAATTAAACTTGAGTCGAAATAAGTCAAATTCAACTATCCCAAAAACCTTACGAAATCAAACTCAATTTGTAAAATTTCAAACTCAATCAAGTTGAGTTCGATCTCAAACAGTATTATATCAAGTTGAAATCGAATTCGAGTATGACACTATTCGAAATCAACTCGATTCGTTTACACCGCTATTCGTGAGCGGTTGTTTTTGATTCAACATCTTTGTTTGGCTGTATTCGGACCATATAGAAAAGAAATCGTGCTCCCAAGCTATAGCTGATTAAGAGATTTTGGCAGCCATCACGCGATAGCCAATTATCCTGGCATGCTCTGCTTTCGCTTTCATGGGAACAAAATATTTTTTTTTTCATGTAGTTTAATATGTCCACCGGATAACGTGAAGACCCCGATGAGGCCTTTTACTGGCTGGTGGTTCCCCAAAATCTTGTGTGAGATTCACGTGGGAACGAGACAGATTTGAAGCTGCAAGTCCCACCCTGTAGAAAATCTCTCGGAAGGACAAAGAGGCAAGTTACATCAGCGTGTCATCCAGAGCAGCTCATTTCCTGCTGTATTTATTAGCACAGTTTAAAGAAAAAAAAGGGTGAATTGAAGATCTTCATATTAGAGGTGGCAAAAATACCAATACCTATTAGAATTTCATATCTAAATTTAATTTGGGCAGTATGAGTATTTAAAATATGGGTTTGGGTCTTATTGGAATATACCTAATCATACCTATTTAAAATATGGGTTTGTATAGAATTTATTTGAAACTCTCATAAATATCTATTAAAATAACAATAAAAGGACAAACAATCTTTCTTTTCTAAAGTTTAGCACAATCAAATTTTCCAAAACCCCAAATCTGTTATGCTTTCACCCGTGAAAGAAGATCGAAGGAGAGATTCTATCACAGAAGATAAAGCAAACCCATATACTCCATTATCAATCACTTTCTCATGATTAGTTGTGTTAAAACTTATCACATTTAGGTAATAATTTTAGTAAATTAATATTATAAGATTGTAGTACATATTAAATAGATTAGCACTCATGCATTATGTGCTATCTATCAACTATAAAATTCTGTTATTGACAGAATTTTATTAAATTGGAACAGTCTTAGAATTGAAAAATTTGTTAGATTGAGTCTTGAATGTTAAGGGGAAAAAAAACAACGTACATGAATATATGAATTTTGGTGATCAATAGAATTTTATCTAATCAGCACGAACTCCTAAAAAAATCATCCACTTATATAAAATTGGTTTTTTATAAATTTCGTATCTAGAAAAATTTATTTAGTTTAAAAATTATCGCATAATTTATAAAGAAGAATGTAAAACTTTTACAAAGTTAAGTAAACAAACTAAATGATATAAAAAGAAAAAACAATATTGAGATCTTTGATTTACCAAAAAAGAACTTTTCTTAAAAAGTAAATAAAATGGGATTAATTTGGATATTTGGACGGGATCAAAATGAAGGTAGCCCATTTTAGTTCCCCCATATTGGTCTCATAAATATGGGACTATTTGTGTATAACCCATATTTTATAATTCTAATTAAGTCCCGCCAATATTTTATCCATCCGCCCATTTGCCATGTCGACTTCAGATATCTACTCCGTCGGCTGAACGTCATCCAAGTGATGTCGTTTTCGACGATTTACTCAACGTAGATGGAAAAGACAGCACAGTCACGCATACAGTTCAATAAAAATCAGCTGGGCTTGAGATCCTGGAGGAAACTTATTGAGCCTAAGAATATCAAGAAACGGAGCTGCTCTGATGGCTCTCACCATTGATGTCCGATCATATCTTGAATATCTTCCAATGCTCTTGTGTTTCGTTCTGCTTCTTTATTACTACTACAATCTGAGGCGGAGGTGGAGAAAAAGCTCGCTCCCCACAAACTGGCCAATCGCTGGCATGCTGCCAGCGCTTCTTCAAAACTCTCACAGGCTACACGACTATGGGACGGAGGTTCTCACTGAGAGTGGCGGCACATTCGAGTACAAAGGCCCCTGCTTTGCCAACATGGGCATGGTCATCACCTGTGATCCTGCCAACATCCACTACATCCTCAGCAAAAACTTCTCAAACTACCCAAAGGGTCCCGAATTTAGAAAAATATTCGATATTCTGGGAGATGGGATTTTCAACGCTGATTCCCAGTTATGGGAAACTCACAGGAGAGTTACTTTGTCACTCATGCACCACCCCAGTTTCCAGAAACTCCTGGAGACAACCGTTCGGGAGAAAGTGGAAAAGGGGCTCCTCCCCATTTTACACAACTCTGAAAAAGCTGGATCCCAGCTTGATTTGCAGGACATATTCCAGAGGTTCACTTTCGATAGTATATCCAAATTGGTACTCGACCATGACCCCGGCAGCTTATCCATGGATTTACCCGACATCCCCTGTGAAAAGGCTTTCAACGACACCGTGGAAGCCCTGTTACATCGGCACATAGTGCCAGAAAGCTGCTGGAAGCTCCAGAAATGGTTAGGGATCGGCAAAGAGAAGAAGCTGCGCAAAGCCTGGGATGCTTTTGATCAGTTCATTTACCCATGCATATCGCTGAAGGAGCAGGAGACACGGAGTATGGCAGAGGAGGTCGAACTCAAGTTTGACGGACTAACCGCTTTCATGCAGGCTTACGAGGGGACAAACACTAGAACTAGCGATGCAAAATTGTTCATGAGAGACACCATGCTGAATTTGATGCTTGCTGGCAGAGACACCACCAGTGCAGCTCTCTCTTGGTTTTTCTGGCTCGTCGCCACAAATCCTTGGGCTGAGGACAAGATTCTTGAAGAGATTGAATGCAAGTTGGAGGTGGGGAAAGACGGTCGAAATTGGGCCAGACTTTTCGATGTCCAGGAGTCCCATAAACTAGTTTACCTCCAGGGTGCTCTGTGTGAAACTCTCCGGCTTTTTCCACCCGTCGCTTTTCAGCCCAAAGCTCCGGTGACCGACATCTGCTTCAAGTGTCTAGGATCTGATACCAAACTGATCCTTTCCTTCTACTCCGCTGGGATGGGTCCATATGGGGTGAAGACTGCTTGGGTTCAAGCCCGAGAGGTGGATATCGGAGCGAGGAAGAGTCAGACACCGAGCCTTCCTTCAAGTTCCCCGCGTTTAATGCTGGACAAGGGACTTGTTTGGGCAGGACATGTAGCTTTTGGTTCAGATGAAAATGGGCAGCCGCCATGTCTAAAATACCACATCCAGGTGGTGATGGTCATCCCTGTTTCCCCTAGTGATTCTATTATTATCAAATGAAACATGGTTTTATGGTCAGGGCTCCTTAAAGAAATTAATGTATCTGTGAAAAATCATCTCTTAGCTGTAAACATATATAATAAGCACATCACGTTGGACGAATTCCGTAATATGTATCCTTGCTGCTAATAATATCATATGTATTCCTTCCGTGAAAATTTTTGTTGCCACTAAAAATTTGTCTTCAATCAGATGCTACTATATATGTGGAAAAGAACATTTGCAGATATGATGCACTAAGAATAAGATTGAACAAACAATAATATATTTGACATTTTTTTACAACGGATCTTGATTATTTACATATGGTGACCATACTATGAACCTTAATTGTTACTATGTGCTGCAGTTACTCCGAGCTTTAGTCCTTCAATTGTCTTTTACAGGAGATGGGAAGCAAACAGAAAAACAAAAGAAATGAACCTTTTGTTTTGCAATTTCAATAGAAAAGCACCCTGTAATGGTTACTTCATTGACCTGGGTGATAATTGAGTAGCTACATTTACGGATCTTTAAAAATAAAAAATAAAATAGAAAGAAACCCATCCAACTCTGTATACTCATCTCATTTTGAGATTGAATTTCACCCTGTTATTAAATCGAAAATAAAATAAATATATATATATATATATGTGTGTGTGTGTGTGTGTGTTTATATATATAGTGTGGTGAGAAGTGTGTCCATCGTACTGTAGCAGTTGGCCCAAAATCCGTAGCTTGCAATTAGGCGTTGTACGGTGACGGATGAAGTGATTTATTATCATAGCGTGGGATAGTCCTGATGAACAAGATATCTTGTAAAGGCGTCTCTGCCGCTCAGGGAGGTGTTCCTGGTGAAGGTCAGGAATATGCTACTTGTCGCAAATCACAGAAGAAAAGAAGATAGAATTGAGGATGGGCTCTAGAGTTACTTTCGATACTAGTATTGAGGGACTCTTTTCACAAAGTGAATCATGCGGATGTGAAGTAAACAACAAAGATGTTACACCTCTTTTACGTGATTAATGGAGAATTATTTACTTAGTAGGGATGTAGTACGTGTTGGGTTTTCAGGGATGGGGGCTGCAGTGGGAGGAATAGGCTTGGAATGGTTGGATGGGGTGAGGATGTGATGAGACTTTCTAGATGGGAGGCGTTTGGGGACATGACATTCGATGATGTGATGGTCTGTAGGGGAGCAAATCTGGAGCCACTATGGGAGGCCGAGGCAAAGCAGAACTGGTGGCGAGAACTTGACCACTCCTTCCCAGGCCAGCTGAGGAGGTCCTTCAGGTTCTTCGGCTGCCACTGGAACCCCTCAAATTAGAGTAAATTCGACTGGTGTCTGGAGTTCGGGTGGGAGGCTCATGGTATTAATAGTGCCCCAGTGGTGAGCGCCTGAAATCGGCGACAAATCGATAATCAAGTACTTCGGCGGTAAGCGGCAGTATGGCGGGAGTAATTCTGCTCGATAATCAAAACGACGGAACATGCGTGTAGGAGTTGTACTCTCCAGTAGCTACCAAATTGGAGTCCATGGGTGCTGGCTGCCACCGACGAGGGTGCTTTGTGCGACCTTAGTGAAACCCGAGCGGTTTCTTGCAGTGCGACTCATTAGATCATCTTCGGTAGTATTGTAAAGAGTAAGAAAAGTTTCTCTTTTCCTACCAAGTGGTATGGAAGGTTATCAGTGCCAACAAACCCGTGAGGGGAGAACCAGGGCAGGTGATGGCCAACAGCTGGAATCTCGACGAAGAGATTCCTCCAGTTGACTCACTCCTGGAGGATGAGAATCTGAGCAGAATGAGGTGGGAGGAAGAGACACTTTGGAAGCGTGATGAGGAGTGATCATCATTGAAGCGAGCCTGGGAACTCGCTTCGAGCAACATCGGTCTTGGCAATACTCCGGGGAGGAGGGACTCAAGGAGCCTGCAGTCGATCTGTGAGCAGAGGATATTAATCGAGCGGAGGAGAAGTGGATTAATCGGGGCAGGTCAACACCTAGGGAAATCGATGTCGGGCGATGGACACAGCAAACCCTCTGACTCATGCTCTCTTGGCGGGGTCCTTGGCGTGGGGCAGGATGGTATCGGTCGACTTTTGGACATAGTTCAGCTGAGGGCGGCGTGAGCCGTGAATGAATCTCCGCCAGGGCTTCGATACGCCGGCTGGAATACACAAGCTCTGATTTGAGATGGAATGATGGGGTGGAGGAGACTTTCTCCGAACATGCTTCGGGATCTGCGGCGAGCCAGTCTGTCGGTGGCTGAGAGGTATCATATGGGCTCAATCAATTTGGCATTATACTTTCGGGATATGGTGGAACCACGCTCCAGTTCCTCAAAACAGACCGATTGGAGGAGTTTCAAGTCACCGGTTCCCGACCGGGGTATAGGAGGTAGAGGCCCAGCCTAGGGGGGCATCGGCCAGGGTTTGACTTGTCAGCGGTCTGTTGGATCTCGAAGGCGAGATCCTGCCAGCTAATGCTTCTTGTGGTGTCTCCTTGCCACCATTTTCTCCGGCCACCCATTTCCCTACAGAGTTAGGGGCTATGCCTATAAACTTCATTAAGCTCAAACTTGCAGGCAACCAAATGTCGAGCCCTCTCATTATTATTCTCGTTGTTGGGCCTTGAAGTCGAACAGACGCCATTTTTTTCAGAATAGCCGAGGGAGGTGATCAAGAGAAGGCAGAACTCCCAGCTGCTCCCCGGATTGGGACCCAGATCCATCTGATCAGTTCTTTGAGGTGCACTGGTGCAGAGGCGAGATCCTCAGTGTCAGCTCAATGATGAGGCCGATAAGACCCTGGCCAGCGATTATGGACTGACCAGATTCCCTTCTCGATTGGTCAGATCTGACTACGTTCATTAGACCTTCCAGATCACGCTGGTAGGTTCATAATCTTCTTGTGGGTTGATCGTTAAAAGCGGATAGGTGTGTGTTGTCATGTAGGCCCTTGGGTTTTGGCGTCCTCGATTGACCATGCGGTAGTATTATTTTATTTGTTACAGACCCTGAGCTAAAACACACATAATAAGCGGTCTACGGGTCGAACCGTCTTTTGTTGACGGCTGACCACTCTCTAATAGGTGGCCGATGTCTAGAAATAAGAGGTCTCCCACTTTGGTAGGGAGACAAGGTCGGTAGAGCCTTGACCCAGTCTTCTTTTCTCAATTCCCACTCCAGAGACTCTTTGGCAATCCTTTTACGTCAGGAGCCCCGGGTCCATTTTAGGAGGCACTACAAGAAGGGGATACTTGATGTTGATCGGGGACAAGCGATGTGGGAGGCACGGCCTAAGCGACACAATCCAACTTGGACATCCGAAGGTTCTTGGGAGGAGAACCATGTCTCGGATGGCTTGAATTTTGCTCAGGGTTAGCCTGGATCCAAAATCGCTCAGCGAGATCCTTGAAACCAAGAATTTTTCGAGGGCCCACATTTCTTGGGGTTCAACCAGCATTCACGCTAGCTTCGGGAGGGCCTTGAAGACTTAGACTAAGTCCCTATACAAATGAATACCTTCTTACTTTTTTTGACAAGCGAATTAATTTTGTCATATAAATTTTTTTTCCCAATCTAGCGCCAGGAGAAGCTTTGTTCCTGCAGAGCCTTTGATAGGTGGCACTGGATTATGACGAGGTAGCATGGTAGCTTTATAAGCAGAACACCGGCAGAATTGAGTGCAGCGGGTCTTTTGTTGATCCATATAAATCCGTACGATCGGTGACATGCTTGAATCGCGTCCGAGCCGAGAACACCTGGTGTTGGCGCAGGTGGAATCCTACAAAGGTCGTCTCGGTGCCTTGATCCGGCATGCTTATAAAATTAATGCAATCCCTTGTCGCAAGGTACTTAGGTGTCATTTCACGACCAGTTCCATGGGTCCGGGATAGAAGACCTCGCCCGGTCCCTCTGTGACGAGGCGGAACTGCCCCGGCCTTGATGGCACCTACCCTTTCGAATACAGGCGAAATAGGCGGCTTTCTTAATGGGGCAGGCTAGTATGGTCAGCCCGTTAAGCTTATGAATATGGTGGGTGGGGATACCAGAGCATGTCATCGGTTTGATGACCCGAAAGATACCAATTATTCACCATGATATAGCCGGTTGTTGAAAAACGGGATCAAGCAGGCACCGACCCAGGTACAACCCGTTCCGGGTGGTGCAGGTCGGTGAGACGCGTGAGCCAGCATCCGGTTTCGACGGGGTTGCTCCGTAGTGTTTGGGTCAATGGTTGATAAGCGCGACCTGGAGAGGGTGATGTCAGGATAAAACTTCTGTGGAGTGCTTGAGATAGCTCTTCCAGCGCCCTATGCGTCCTTTAAAGACCTACATCAAATGCGAGTGCGAGCACAAAACTTCGGGTGGTGATGAGGAGATAATTTACGGGAGGCATTGAGAGTGGGGCGCGCTACTAATATGTATCATGTTATGCGTGGTGACGACTTAAAACGACAAATCATAGGGATAGTTGGGTGGGAGATGCCGATGGTGGCGGGGAGGGTTATGATACCGGGACCTAGGTGCTTTTACCCTCTAGAACGGAGCCGCGGTGTCGCGCCCGGGGTGATTGGTGTTAAATCAGTAAAGAACTACATTTTGCTAAATGTCAAAGATAACCAAGAGTATATGGGGTAGGCACTTATATAGGCAGCTGCCAGGGAGTATTTTTTGTTGTCTCCACCTGGACTACATAGCTTCGTGGGTATTTGAAATTCCGAGGGGCCGGATCGAGAACTGATGCAGATGAATCTGGTGGCCGAACTGGCCTTGAGGTCTCAATGAAACCCCAGCGATACTTTCTCTCTTAAGATCTACAGTACATCAGCGGTGGAGTCCCTCCAGAACTATGGTGTTAATCCACGCCCATTAGAGCCGGGTTCCCGATCAGGGGTGTGTTGATCCGACGGTGGGGGAGGGGCGGCTACTACCGTCCGCAGCGGGTGGCCGCCGTCTCGGTGTTAGCGGTCCTGGCGGCGTTCGGCTTCCACGGCGATCATCCAGCGTCAGGCTGGCGGCCAGGCTCTTTGGCAAGAAAGCTGACGAAGAATCTAAACGGTGGTGTCGATTTCTTTCTGATTCGTGACAATCCGCCGGTGTAAATTACCCGATATCTGTGATAAACCTGAGAAAAGACTAACGATTGCTGCTTTTCCATTTTACAAATATAAAGTGAGAGGAATTGAGCATGTTTCTTTGCCATTAATGGCTAAAGATATCACGCTGTACGCCCATGGTGAGAGCGATGAGAGCTAGAAGGGAGAGAGTGGGCGGCTTATGTGGGTCAAAAGGCGCTGGTTGGGGTGCTTAGGAGAAGCGGTGGAGTTCACGGGACTTCGGTTTTGCAGGCATGCTCAGGAGGGAACCTCGGCAGCTTCTCATGAGTGATCAGCCACCCTATATCTCAAGAGTCCTAGCATGTAACCTAAATTCCAGCGTTGGGGATAGTCTATGGGTCTCCTTGTTGAAATCAACGAAAACCAGTAGATAAGAAAATGACAAGGTGACCTTCTTCTGTGAGGTCAGGATTTGAATGATTCTCAAAGCAGTCATATACTACAGGGGTCTTGGAGAGACTTCTGGCGGGCGTTAAATATGAAAGAATAAGTAGGTCTTGGTGATCGGCGAAGATCTGAGCAGGTACCTGAAGATCTATTTTATTCAGGAAGAAACTGTGTTACTAGTTCAAAATATTTGGTACGTTCCAATCTTGAGAATACCGCGGCACATAATGAGTGGGAGACCTTATAGTGAATCTTTGAGAAGAGAGCGTGCCGATAGTGCCCCGGGATCTCCGCTACTAGTCGCGTAAGTATTAAAGAGAGGAGCAGGCGGCTGGAGGAAAGTTGAGAGGAAGCTGCTAAAACGTTGATGAGGTGAAGGCGGAGACCAAAGTACTTCCGTGTATCTAGATCTCGAGCGAAATCTCAAGTTCTCCGACGATGGAATGGGTTTAAAAACAAAGGGGCGCACTGATCTAGAAGAGCCAGCGGAGTGGTGCCAGCGGAATGGCTTCGCTATCTCTCTTGGGGGTTCGTTGGGACTGCGTCCCGGATAGATACCTGTGGCTATGTTTGGGAGGCTGACATGATCCTTCCACTCATCGCCGGACAATCCTTAATACCTCCGAGGCGTCGGTACGTTCAGCGGCAATTCGGCAGATCTTAGTGGCTGCGCGGCGTGTCGGATGAGGGGTTACTTCGGGGATGGATTATTTGGGAGCCTCATTGTGGTGTTATATCATGGTGATGTTGAAAGCGGTCTGTGGCGAGACACGGCACCAGATATGTGACTAGAGCATGAAACTTCAACGTCTGGGTTTCCAGGCAGTGTAGAGGCAGATATCGCCATCTAGGGAGGTCCCCGAGGCGAAGGAGTCAGGAGTATCGCCACAAATCCGCAGATAGAGTCGGGATGGGCTCCCGAGGGGAGGGGTCCCACTCAGATGCCTGGGAGTCAATTCTTTCTGAAGTGGAGCTCTTTGTCTGGTCTTAGTAAACAACAAAGAGGTCATTACCTCTTTGTGGTGTGGAGGGTATTTATAGGCGGGATGTAGTGATACGGGTTTTCCGGATGAGACCTTGCGATGAGTCTTTGGCTCGAGGGTTGAGATGAGGAGGTGAGGGATGATTAAGACCTCGATGAGACGTTTGGGACTGCTTTGACATTGTTGATGTGATGGTCTGCCAGGAGGCTTACTTGGAGCGAGCCATTTCATCAGGGGTGTGAGGGCGGCGGGCTGAATTCCTGACTCGTGAACTGAGCGAGCTCGACCTCGAGCCGAGAGGAGAGTCGAGCTACTGATTATAATATCAGTATAAACTGTTAGTAGATCAGCGTATAATTGGTCTCTTCACAGGTGGCTCTGCGCTGCGTTAGTTGATCGTGGGACCAAATCAGTCTTGGCACGCTTCCCGTCTCCGACAACCAGGGGAAGGTTTGGTGATCAATTGTTAAGCGCAATTTTGTGACTTAACGTAAACTACTTTCCGGTAATATAATTGAGTATTGATCCCTAACTTTGTGCCAGTCGAGACTCTACCATAGCGGAGACTGTTTAGCGCATAATTACACCGGGTATGTTTCCTTGGCGGTCTGGAATTTTTGGTGGGCAAATGGAAGCTGACTGACCCGTTCGACGTTCTAGTTTGGCACCTGTTGGGTTTTTTGCTTTCCTACATTTGTTGACTTACATGAGTTGTACCGAAGGTGGTGGCTGTACTAAACTAACCTTGTAAACTCCTTGCTATTCAATTTCAAGAACCTACTGTCGGAAAAGAAAAGATATATATATATATATATATTGTGGCGGGGTTTGGTGCTTGAGGGTCAGGAATTACTCTGCTGCGGGCTAGGTGCTAACTCAGGGAAGGCTTCGATAGAAAATATTTCTTAGGTATTCTTTCTTATGATATATGATTGATGGGACATACTATCCGATATGGTCATTGTGTATAAGGGAGTTACTCGATACAACACAAGCTGGTCTGGGTTGGATTACGCTCGTCAAATTGGACTATTCTCTCTGAGAAACTTTAAGGTGTTATTCCTATAAGCCACCTACCATTACGGAAGGGGAGGGAAAGAAAGGAACAATACTACTTGTACTTATCTGGTACTCATTTGCCCGATAGCACACACCTCTCCCACAGCGGTGTGGGGACTTGCTTGTAAACAGTACCAGGTGGCAGTTCCAACGGTAGCTGAGGCGCGGGGCCACCCACGTCACCGGTCGGTGCGGGCGGTCAGAAGCGGCCAGTCCGAACTCTCCGCTATGCGTGAGCCATACAATTTCAGATTACCGTACTTTGTTTGTGGACATCCATTTGAATCATTTTGGACCTGTGGACATCATTGGAGAGAACAATTTTTTTTCTAAAATTTGTCTCTTAACATATGCAGCATTTCCTTGATTTGGTAGCTAAAGAGAGCACACTAGCAAGACCCTGGCAAAACATTTATTTGGTTCACTTTAAATAAGCGTGGTGTTCCGTTAGATAATATCGAGTTTGGGCTGAAGTGTACGTTTAGCGTGAAATAGTTCTCATTCCACTTGAGATGCATATTTAAGGATCCGTTAAGGTATTCCGGATAAAAGGAAAACAAAGGGGCAATTGACACAGGAAATTTATGTCTCGATCTGATTACTCAAACTTAGACACTGTCAGTCTATGCAAAATGATAAAAAGAAAAAGATAGAATTAAATTTTGAAAAATGTATTCCTTAAAATGTAAATTTTTTTTTTTTTAAGGGGCAAAAACTACGGTCCAGATCAGCGTAAATCTCGTGAGTAGAGTAGCCTACATTTGCTTTCTGCCTTTCGGCAGGGTGTATGGTTATCTTTTGGAATGGGTGGGGATTGGGGTGCAGAGAAGGTGAAGAGGAGAGGATATGATCAACAAGATTCTTCCATGAGTTTGTGATGCCAAGCTTCCATTGCAGGAAATCTCTTGATCGTCATTCATTGTTTATATCTTTCCAATATGGTGATGATGAGAGTGAGGTATATCCATATTGCTTATTTGGTACGTGCGTTGAGCTCAAAATGAAATAGCGTCAAAAGGGAGAAACTTGACTTTAGTCTGGGTTAACCCCATTAAGTATTTCTATTAGGTCTAAGTGGTTCATAATAAACATTTAAGAAATTCTTTGAAAATGTTACATTTTCTGGAATATTCAACCATAAATGTTTCAAGCGTGACTTATTGGGGATTCGTTCTTCAACTTTGGGGATCTCCATAGATTTACTACGACCATTTTAGAATTTCTGAATGGTCCTTTAAAACCATTTATTCTCGGATTAACTTTGAAATTAGCCACTTGGCGATTTAGCATAGCGAGCGTACGGTTTTGGGATTTGGTGCTCATTTGGGAACGCGAGTATTCCCCAAATACCTATTTTATTTCACTTTTATTTTATCCACATTAAAGAAAAGTGGGCCAAAGAAATCATTAAGTACCAATCTAAATCTTCGATAATGAGCCAGTCAACTTGTTTGCGTTACGAGGATTCCAGAAGACTAAAATATACAGCCTCATGGATAAAAAACACTTGTCGCCAGAGATACCAAATCATTGCACTTGGGGTTGGTGATTATCATGAGGGCTGGCAGGAATTTGCGGCATTTCAACCCTAAATTCCTAGTTCTAGGGTTAATTCAAAATGACGGGGTGAAAGCAGAACAAACCGATGGAGCAACTGTACTGAGTTTCTTTTTTTGTAGGTGGAGGTTAATTGAGGTTGGGAGCCAATGGTGTCGTGACAGACTTCAGCCAAGTCCCTCGTGACATGGGTGTCTCCAGATTGGGATTATTAGGACCGACTCAGATTCACTTCCGACTGCATCGACGTCATAGCGGATAATTTAATTCACATATATGAGAGGAATTTATAGGTCTTCCTCTGGGCAGAACAGGAAAAATATTCCTCAAAACGTAAAAAAAAAAGGTTCACAAGTATTTTGTGATTCAGTTAACCCGGAGGATGATCAGGTTTGCTATTGCATTCTTCGCTGAGCTTTCATTGTTTTCAGGATTCCTCACTTTTGAAATTCCCTTGAAGGCAGACAGACACTTGTAATTCACTAGAAAATTTTTACTGGCAAACCTTTTCCGTCATCACTTTTTATTGCATCTGTCAGGTATTATGATTTCCAGCAACTCATCATAAAATCATGGGACTCAGTCTTTTCAAGATTCCCTACTGACCCAGGCGGGATTTTCTACTCAATTGGGCCAAAATAATTAATTCAGCACAAAATATTCAAATAGACATTGATTCCGAAAAGTGTTGTGATCATCTGCTTGATAATGAAATTTGGGTATATAGGGTCTACCTAGCTACTTCATCATCACTTTCTGGTGGAACCTGATAATCATGACTTCTTTCATTTTTCTATTTCTTGGTCGTTCAGACTTAGAAGAAGATGAGGTGCTGATGGATTTTTTTTTTATCTTCAATTTTTTTTCTTTTAAAGGCGTGGAGGCATTAATTTCGTAATGGGGTGTGATTTAATGAAACACTTACCCCTGGCGTGGTGTGGGTGCAGGTCGCCTTAGGTCAGGTCGCGTTTACTCAAAGCGCCATTTTCTATGAAGGCAGTGCTAGTGATGAGTATTGATCTTGTGCTGGATGAGAGAGAAGGTAAGTGCAGCTCATCGCAGTCCTGAGCATACACGCACCTCTCTTTTAGCTGGGTCTTTTGGCTTATACAGCCTCACAGACCTTACCCGTTACTTGATCACCGCGTGGGTACATTTGGATACAGAAATGATCTTTTTTGAGATAATTATTGTTAAGAAAGAAGGTGCACGTAATACTTTTTTGATGTGAGTATATGTGAGATAAGATTGATTGGAATTTATGTTGATGATTACGAAGTCTGAATTTTTTTAAGCCACTCTTTCTTTCTTTTCAGATTTGGTATCCAGTTGTAACATAGTTATTTAAGTCCTGAGTAAGATCGGTGAAAGCCATTTAATCGTAGCCCTCGAACAAAACATATGTATGGTTTTGTTTAACTATCAAACCCGCTGTATGCGTCTTCTGGTGGAGAATGATGATTGATCGAACTTTGTGGTTAGAAGAAACCAAAATCCTCAAAGTTCTTTGTGTCTTTTTGCTTTACTACACAACACATGGGGCGCCTAAATTAATCGAATATTCAAGAAATAGAGAGTCATAACAATAAACCTTGGGCGATTGTTCGATGCTAA